>CM060068.1:49533658-49675874 GCA_030533445.1 Cyprinodon diabolis | reverse complement strand
AGCTCACCTACACACCTGTTTCCTGTCTCCTCGTCAGAGGACCTACTTAAGGAGGAGGAGACTGACACTTCCCTGCCAGAGTGTTTGCCAGTAATGGTTAGCAAAACCTGAGCCAGCCTGCCTGATCTGTAACCTTGATTTTTGAGAACCTGTCTGATCCTGTTTCTCTCTGCCTCACAGATCCTGACTCTCCTGAAACCTGAAATCCTGGAGAGAGAAATCTTTGTCTGGAATCTGCCTGCCTGCACTTAGTCTCAGTCTCTGCCTCAGCCCTCTGCCTGCCGACTTGCCTCTGGACTCATAAGGTTCCCCCCCTGCTGATCAGACCTATCTCTGAGCAGGTATTTTACCTTGTCATCTGTAACTGCTAGTTTTCCCTGGAACAACTCTAACTGCTCTGTCCTCCTCAGTGGTGTTCCTCCCGTGACCAGTACGAAGAACCCAGAACCAGTGCATCATATTTCCTGTGAACCTTGTTCAATAAATCATTTAACTTTTTCCCTGTCTTAAGAGTCGTTTCTGCATGCGGGTTAGACGCCTTGAACCCAACATGACAAAAAGTTTAAAAAAAACAATCCACTGTACTTGGTTTCCAAGGTTTGAAGACGTTTCGCTTCCCTTCCAGGAAGCTTTCTCAATTCAAATGTCTGGATCCGCAGTGAGGAGACAATCACCCTCTTTCACGACCGACCTTCAGAATCATAGACAGGTTTCAGATATTACAGGCTAACAATGGAACCAAACGACCCGCTCATCTGTTACAATTTGCATGTTTCCAAGCAATACAAGGCCTTGTCTATATAAAGTCTCAAACTCACTACGGATCCAGACATTTGAATTGAGAAAGCTTCCTGGAGGGGAAGCGACACGTCTCCAAACCTTGGAAACCAAGTCCAGTGGATTGTTTTTAAACTTTTTACAGATTGACTATGACCTGGATGACAGAGAATCTTCATCAGCATAAGTAATTCTGAACACCCAATTTTTGTTCATTAGTGTGCATTGGGACCAACATCAGACATATGGAACATGTCCTACTTTAAAGAAAAACATAGGTCTTTCTTTGGAAATGATAACGTAAGCAATGCAGTTTCTGTTAAATGGTTTAATATAAATGCTAATAAATATATACGGGAGAAGACATTATTTGTGACAGCTGTTAATTCCAATGATTTGCCTGAATTTGGACTCGTGAGCAACATCTATGTAATTAACTCATCATAATATTGTTTTGAGTTTCAGAAGCATAATACTGTTTGTTATGATGGAAATGACATGGCATATACAATAGAGATTCCAAACATGGCACAAGCAACTGAACTAATAATGGCTGACAGTCTGCTAGATTTCACTCCATATTACAGTTATACTCATAAGGATGTGACATATGCTGCAAAAAAATATTATCTGGGAGATGTGCTTGGGCTACACAGAGCCTCATCTGATTAACTCCACCCTTCTGTGAGTACTGCCAACAGAAATTCTCCATGATTCCATTCATGGGCAAGATTTGACCCTTTCGTACAAAAAAGCCATTGGCGAGTGGAAGTCCTTCATTGAGTGAGTGAGTGAGTCTTTTGTTTCTTCACTCTGCCCCACTCTGTCTCATGTAAAACCTTCAGAGACAGTCTGTTTCAGAAATGGTTTGTCACATTTGTTGGTGAAATTGAAACATTTTCTCATTAGATATTGTGCATAAAAGCAGGTGCAAAGTTATGCTTAATTGTAAACAGTACAGTGATATGATTTTCCAGGTGGAATGTAATAAGCCAACATTTCAAAAAACCGAGCTTCCGGTGGCGCTTCGGGCGGCAGCATGCTCGCAGATATTTTTCATATTCAATTCAATTCAGTTTATTTATATAGCGCCAAATTCACAACACGTCATCTCAAGGCACTTTACAGTTGTACCAGAACATACAGTCAAACTGATACAAAGTTTTCTATCTAAGGAAAACCAGTTGATTGCATTGACTCATTGACTCAAATACAATCCCTCACACTAAGCATGCTTGTAGCGACAGTGGAGAGGAAAAACTCCCTTTAAACAGGAAGAAACCTCCAGCAGAACCTGGCTCAGTGTGAGCGGCCATCTGCCGAGGCCGACTGGGGTTCAAGGAGACAGAAGCAGAGACACAAAAAGCAACTGTAAAAGGCGGCCCTGTCCAGGAAACACACAGTCAGGCAGACGAGCTCCGAGCCAGCTCCCATGCCAGAGGACGAAGAGAGCACATCCACTCAGTCACGGTCAGAGAAACAGGACCACACTGGAAAACAGGCTGATCTCCAGCATCTATAAACAAGGGTGTTGATGGAAGCAGCAGAGCTGATGTTTCTTTCCAGGATGGCGTCACAGTCAAACAGGAACAGACGAGGCAAGGCTACTCTGAGGAAAAGCAGAGAGAGCAGAACGTTAGAGAATGTTATGTTTGTATGTAAGTCATAATTGTAGTATGCTGCTACGATAGCTGATACATTCAGTTTTTTTTTTATAAATGTTGAATTAAAAAATCGTATTGCAAAGTTGATAAAACATTAAGATGTATAATGTTTTGGTGTCTTGATTTAAGACAGTCACTTATTTTTATAAAGCTATTTCAAGAAATTTTGTCTTATTTTAAGTGCTTTTATTTCTTTATACCAAATTAAGGTGCAATTTCTAAAAGTTAACTAGATCAAGGGATCAAAAATTTAATTTTAAGTAATTTAATCTTAAATAACTGGGTTTTCAATGCTGCAATCTACTTAACTTAAGATTTTTTTCTCTAGTTTTAAGGCCCATTTAAGTCCGTCAGAGGCAAGAACATTACGCTTATTTTAAGATTTCTTGTCAAATATAAATTGCTTACCCCATTGGCAGATTTTTTTGCGAAACTAGATAAAATTATGGAATTTCAGAATATTTTGCTTATTTTTAGTAGGTCTGTTTTTGCAGTGTGCTTTGTGTACCCAAACGTGACTAACAACCATATCATTCCAACGTGCGCTTCAGCTGTGCCTATACTTCATTTATCACCGTGTTCCATTTTTTACACTTTTATCAAGTGTCACATGCTTTAAATCAGTGGTCTCCAACCCTGGTCCTCAAGATCTACTGTCCTACAGATTTTAGATGCATCCCTGCTTCAACACAGCTGAATCAAATGATTGATTACCTTTTCAAGCCATTCATTTGATTCAGCTGTGTTGAAGCAGGGATGCATCTAAAATCTGTAGGACAGTAGATCTTGAGGACCAGGGTTGGAGACCACTGCTTTAAATCCACCTGTTGTGCATCTAAAAAAGCCAAGGATTGATCTTCTGATCCCTGAACAACTGACCCTTAATATAAAGTTTGTCAACTGCTACTGTAGCTCTGACGCCTTCAGTGATGTAGTTCTTCCTGATTGGGAATAGCACTCGCCTACGATCCAGGATTTCCTTTGGAGACTGGTCATTAACATTGAAATCCATTCCTCTCTGCTCTCTGCCCCAATTTCTGACCTGCTCTTTTGTTTATAGTGTTCAAATTTAGCCAAGATTGGTCTAGGATGGGTTTTATCAAGTTTATGAAAGTGGATGTTTTTTACCTGATCCGCCAGGATTTCCAGCTTCTTCTGGAGGAACTCTGGGATTGTCACCTCAGGATCCTCCTCCTGCTGCTCCGGAATGCCTGCAAAGACAAAGTTGTCTCTCATGCTTCGCGACTGAATGTCCTGAATGGATTCTTTCATCTTCTTATTTTCACCATACAGCTGGATCATCCCCTCGGTGAGCTTCATGACTTGCCCCCTCAACGCTTTGTTCGTGGCGGTAATAGAGACTAGATGCCCTTGGCTGTATTCCTCCGACTCTCTCAGGGCTTCTTGATGTAGGACTTCTAACAAGGCGAGACAGGCATCCAGGCTGGTTACCTTTTGGTTGATGGATTTCTGGACGTCGCTGTAGCTCCTGTCTGGAGACACAGTAGAAGAAGCACTGGTTGAGCTAGAACAGGAGCGTTTGGTTGAAGGTGTGTTTGTGGATGTGGGGTTTCTAGGCTTCCCCATTACGATGTTGTCGAAACACTCACCCAGCTAGCTCTACAGGTTCGTCAAGGTCTCCTTGTCCAGTTTGTTTCCTCGTAAAATACGAGACAATTGTTAATGTTTAAACCTTACTTTGTTTAATTTTCAATTATTGGCTTGTACTTACCTGAGTAGATTTGATATGAACTACGTGTATGCCGCCATTTTACTTACGCACAGCTCTCCTGAGATCTCAGCCACTCGTTCCCCAACTGAATTACAAGCATATTTGGTTTAACACATTTGTTTCCATGTCTTATGATGCTAACATGACAAAATTATTTAAGAGTATCTAAATACGATATGTTTAAATGGATGAATAAGATGCACTATGATTATTTTATTTTCAGTGTATGTTACTTTTTGGAGGCCAAATTACTCACCCCTTTTTGATGGTGGAAACAGCTAGTTGATTGATGAGCAACAGGGCACTTTCCAAACACCATTCAAAGGAAGAATGACTTTTAGTTTGGTTTGCAGGTCCTTTACGTCCCTTTTTAATAACACTTGATCTCAATCCTCTCGCAGATACTCTCCTCAAGCTCTACGAAGCTCATAACAGAGCAGAGCAGGACGGAAAGAATGGCGGAGGCCGTTGGCCTTGCTTTACGCAGGTTTATCCACTGCAGATGGAGACTGAGGAGGAGGTTTTGCTGGGAGTTTTAAAAGCTGCAGATGGAGACTGAGGGGGAAGTTTTACAGGCAGGTTTAACTCTGCAGATGGAGACTGAGGTGGAAGTTTTTTTGGCAGATTTAAACTCATGAGATGGAGACTGATGAGGAGGTTTTCCAGGCAGGTTTAAACTCTGCAGATGGAGACTGATGAGGAGGTTTTGCAGGCAGGTTTAAATTCTGCAGATGGAGGCTGATGAGGAGGTTTTGCAGGCACGTTGTCAGGTTTCTGTTATGTTTTTCTTTTCAGTATTCAGTCTTGCTTTTCTCCTTGTTTTATAGTCCTAGTAATTTAACATTGTGGTATTTCCAGTCTTCCAGGTTTCTCTTTTGTTGCTCTCTGCTGCCCTCTTGTGTTCTCCTTCTTCACTAGCTATTTCCCTCTTGTTCTGTGCACACCTGCTCCCAGTTTCCTCATTAGCCCCCTCTTTGTCTCAGTCTCCTTTAAAAGCCCTCTCTCTTCAGTTCCCCTTTGCTGGGTCCTTGTCAAACACTGCCAAACTTTGTCAAACTTCCTCCAACTCCGTCTCCCTGAGTCTTCCTCGTTGTGACAGTGATTCCCCTGATGTCTCCACGGTTTCTGGTTCGTTTTGACTAGTTTTTTATGTTTGATTCTTTTGGATTTTTGGACTCCTGATTTCATGCTTGTTTGGACTTCGTTTTCATTATTGGATTTTTGGATACCCTGCCTTTATTTTCAGTTTCCCTTTTTAATTAAATCAATCAAATTCACCTCTGCCTTCCTGCCTCTGCTTTTGGGTCAACACTCTATAACCAAATCCTGACACAGGTTTAGACTCTGCAGATGGAGACTGAGGAGGAGGTTTTGCTGGGAGTTTTAAAAGCTGCAGATGGAGACTGAGGGGGAAGTTTTTTTGGCAGATTTAAACTCTGCAGATGGAGGCTGAGGTGGATGTCTTCCTGGCAGGTTTAAAATCTGCAGATGGGGATGGAGGTTTTGAAGGCAGTTTTAACTGCAGATGGAGACTGAGGTGGAAGTTTACAGGCAGGTTTTAGATCTGCAGATGGAGATGGAGGTTTTGATGGCAGGTTTAACTGCAGATGGAGACTGAGGTGGAAGTTTTGCAGGCAGGTTTAAACTCTGCAGATAGAGACTTAGGTGGAGGTTTTGCAGGCAGGTTTAAACTCTGCAGAGGGAGACTGATGAGGAGGTTTTTCAGGCAGGCTTAAACTCTGCAGATGGAGACTGATGAGGAGGTTTTGGGGGGTAAACTTAAGGTTCGGAGATGGAGACTGAGGTTGAGGTCAACTCAGCAGTTTCTTTTTTACTTTAATCCATAACCGATTTTGATTGATCCAAAGAGGTTTGATTTAAGTTATCAAGCTTTAGGCTGAACTTTTAGAGAATTATATAAAAATGTGTTGGTTTCATTGTCAGTATTGTCAGTCAGGTTTCTGAGTGTTTGTCTTGGAACTTTGTTTTTTTTTTTTACTCATCCAAGATGTAAAGAGGAGGATATTTCCCACAGCCATAGGTGATGTTTTCATTAATCAGGCCATTTTGGCTGGCTAACGTTGTAATAGAGGGCTTGTTCATCCTTTCCCAGAGCTTTTGCTTGATACCTCGCCCTAAGTTGAGAGTGTAAGGTCGCCTTCGACCATTTTTGTACCTGTGAAAAGCAGACATTAATAAAATGACAACAGATCGGCATGGGTTTAACAATTTTACAATCTTTAAAACTAAGTGTTGAGGTCCCAACTTCCAACATCAATATAAATTCACCTCAGCATGTCATCGACCACTTCATGGTAAATCTGCTGGTACTCCTCTAATGTGTGAGTGTGAATTATCAAGGGCTCATTGTCCTGCACAGCAGCAGTGGAGGACTGGTTGAGGATTGGCATATGACAGACTGCTGGGAGGTCTGCAGGGTGGATGGTGGCCGGAGGCTTAGAGATCAGCCTTTCAACCTGAGTGGTGCATTGAGCAGGAGCTGAGGTCACAACAAGAGGTTGGTTGGGATGAGCTGCCATTGAACGCCTCCTCTTCTGGGGAGGCGTGGCAGAGTCAGGAGAATGATGGCGTTTTCTAGATACTTTAGGGGCCTGGAGAAGATAAGAAAGTTTGGAGTAGAACCTACTTAGAAGTTCATTTCACAAAAACCAAACAGCAAATATTTACTGTTATATAAAATTTATCAGTAGCTGTTTTTAGTGTGTGTTTAAAGATGAGAAAAAGATTTTACCTGCTCATCTTGGCAGCATGGACATTCTCTCTTAGTCCTGCCCGCTGAAGCTCTCACTGCTCTCTGATTACCATAAAGATTGGCAGGAAGACCACATGACAAAACATGCATTAGACTGAGGCTATGATTATATTTAGACCAAAAGAGATTTCGTGAATAATAGGAGTCTGTCTCGCAAGGTGTTGCCTAGATGCTATCCAGGGCGAAACAATCTAAGTTATTATTATGCACTCCATATACAAAAATAGAGCTCTAAGGTTAATACAAGAGATGGAAACTCTTATTTTGTAATAAGCTATGAAAAGATTTTTGAGTTGCCATGTTGCATTGATGGAGTCAGTTAATTAAAACTGGTCTACTGACAACTCTATTGCATTATGAGGAAACAAGTCACAAAACTCTTAGATCATTCTTTTGGCAGCTCTACGGGCAAACAGTAGAAACAAGCAAGAAAAAAACTTATGTAACACTATTGATTCAAATAGTGCTGAAGATGGCATCTAATTTTTGATTTAAAGCAACGATAAACTAAAGAGCTAATACCAAAGTTTGTTTTTCTTTACATTATCCTGACTACATTTAATATTTTCTTGCTCAAAATCTAAAATTATCAAGGTTAACTTGGATTATTTCTTTAAAAAACCCAGATTACATACAAATACCTTCAACATTACATGTTACTGACCATCTTTAAAATGTAATGAAATAATCTGCTTTTAAACACACCAACTGTCAAAGTGAAGCAGCAAACACTTTAAAACTGTTTATTGGCATTTTAATTTGTAATAATTTTACTTATGTTATAAAAGATAAAAATAGTTACCGTATTTTCACGACCATAAGGCGCACCGTACTAAAAGGCGCGGGTTTTATATACAGGTACATATCCTCTACTACGTTTAAATATCTCTACTGCAGGAGCAAAACTAAGTATGTTTGTGCTTTATTCATGTATTTATTACAAAGTATTAATCAAACCCATCGAAGTCATCATCCTCTGTTTCTGAATTAAACAGCTGCGCTAAATCAGACATGCCAATTTCCCTTTCTTCGCTGTCAGTCACTTTCCGTGCCGCGCGGCTCC
This sequence comes from Cyprinodon diabolis, assembly GCA_030533445.1. Classification (NCBI taxonomy): domain Eukaryota; kingdom Metazoa; phylum Chordata; class Actinopteri; order Cyprinodontiformes; family Cyprinodontidae; genus Cyprinodon; species Cyprinodon diabolis. Next base: position 49,667,865 of record CM060068.1, on the reverse strand, counting down.
TTGGAAATAATGCCGGCTTTTGCGAAAGCTCGAACAACAGTGCCAGCAGACACGTTAGCCCAAGCATCTACAATCCATCCGCAAACTGTGGCGTAACTTGCCCGGCGCTGCCTTCCACTTTTCGTGAAACTGTGGTCTCCGTCTGTCATCCATCGCTCCCACGCTGCTCGCAGCCTTACTTTGAACGGCCGGTTCACACCGATGTCGAGCTGTTGAAGTTCCTTTGTCAGACCTCGCGGAATAACAGCAAGCACAGCTTTCATTTGTTTCACCTTGTTTTTCACATCGGCTATGAGATGGGCACGCATGGAGTCACAGATTAACAGCGATGGTGATGCGTTGAAAAAACCACCTGGTGTCCTTACATCAGACATGTTCACAAGTCATTTTTTGCAAGTCCAAGTCAAGTCTCAAGTCTTGAGAGCTCAAGTCCAAGTCAAGTCTTAAGTCTTGAGAGTTCAAGTCCAAGTCACGTCTCAAGTCTAGAGTAGGCCTGTTGCAATATTAAATTAATCGCACAATAAATTCTAATTACATGATTAATAAAAATAAGTTCAATAATTTGTGTGCTTGCTTGTTTCTCCTTGTGTTTTCATCTCCTTCACTGAGATGAAAACTTAGCTTAAAGGTCACTATTATATCTATGGAATGATCATTATCTTGAACTGGTAAGTGAAAAATACATGCTTATATGTCACGTAGCATTGCGTCAGTGACGTCAGTGCTACATGACTGACAGCCCCTCTGCCGTTTTTTTTTTTTTAACCTCTGCTGTGTGCGGGTATGCGAGCGGCGATCAGTCAAGTTAGTAAAACAAAAAACACTTAAAAAATAAGATATTGTTCACAAGTCAGAAATCGCCAGTCTCGGTCGAGTCTGAAGTCCTTCAAATGCATGTCTAAGTCGAGTCTATAGTCATTAAATATGCAACTTAAGTGCGACTCGAGTACGAGTCACAAACTCGAGTCCCCACCTCTGCCTTACATACACCTCCCTCAGTCACTCTTTCTTCATCTCCTCATCCATCCAGCCCTTATATTTGCCTTAATAACGACTCCAGCTGGAAAAGTCTCTTTAGGCAAAGTCTTTCTCTTAAAAATCACCATAGGTGGCAGTTTCTGTCCTTTTGCGTGGCAGCCAAGCACAACAGTAAACAACGCCTTTTCATACCCCGTTGTATGTATCGCTACCGTGCTGGTCCCCTTCTTCTCCACGGTGTGATTCACCAGGATGTCGAAAGTGAGCTGCACCTCGTCCATGTTGGTGATGTGGCTTGGCTGGATGCGTTTGTCGTTGATGTGTTTGCTGCAGAAAGAGTGGAAGCTCGCCAGCTTTTCATTATAATCCGCCAGACGTTGCTGCGCTACTGTAGTCCTGGTCCGGATGGAAAAATGGCACCGTTTCATAAAACGTAAGCACCACGACGGACCTCCTTGAAAATGTTTAATTTAATTTCTTCCGCTAGCGTTACTGCTTTTATTCGAACAGTGACCGACGAAACGCTCGCCCCACTCATTCTTTGCTCGATGATCACCTCGCCTTATGTCCGTGTAGACTAAGCTGCGTCTTCTTCACCTGTCGGAGTTCGTTTTCCATCTTCCTCCACTTGCGAACCATCGGTTCATTAATCTTGAATTCTCTCGCGGCTGCTCGATTTCCATGTTCCTCTGCGTAGCTTATAGCCTTCAGTTAGCCTTCCGCAGTAAACACATATAGGTCGCACCGCAATATAAGGCGAGCCACACATTTTGAGGGGGAAAAAAGACGTTTATATGCGCCTTATAGTCGCGAAAATATGGTAAAAGTAATAGTGTAAGTTGCTTATTTCAGCAGCATTACAAAAACAAATGCTAAAATTATGCTTCATATGAAAAAATTGCGACTATTTTACTTTTTAACAGGTTAACTTTACAATTCTCTATTTCTTTATCATGTAGCTCTTACTTTAGACATGTTTCTTTAATAGTATTTAGTTTAACCATCAGCAAACTTAAAAGTTTCTAGAACTTTCTCCAATCAATCACACAGAAAACAATGCAGAGTTTTAGAAAACTAAGTACTCACATCTTTCATGTTCAAAGCTTCAAATTCAACGTTGGTCAGTTTCTTGGAGACTTTAAATCTTCTTAGAGATGAAGAAGTCGTCAAAAAAGGTGCATTCGCCGAGTGAGGTCTGAGAAAATGTCGTAATTTTCCGTTGGTTGTTGTTCTTTGTTTTTAAATTATGCGGAATTACAGTTTGCTTTTAAATGATGCACTTGAAGAAACCATAGCAACCATGGATTTCTCTGCATGTTTTAAATTGTGTGTTATGTTTGCATATTTAGAAAAAAGGCTAATAGCCTGTTAGCACTGTTAGCACCTTAAACTCACTATGCAAGGAAGATCAATGCATAGTTTGACTTGGTCTAGATACCCAAAGGGACACGTTACGTGGTGTTTGGTTCACATTAAGGAAATTCTGAAATTCTTGATTTGTCTTTAAACCTGCCAAATGCCGCCTTATTTTTCCGATTAAGCTTCAGATTTCCAGCTTTTAAAAAGAAGCAGGTTTAAAGTCGTAGGGAAGTCATTAAAATTTCAAATCATTCTGGCTTAAACGTGTATATAAATGTACTCTTCATCAGACAATATTGTCCCAAAAGTTAGAAAATTTCTATTTAAGAAAAAAATCCTGTGGTGTTTTTTTCCCCCGCTATTTTATGCAGGCCAGTTAGTTATATGTCAGCTTGTTCACCTAAATTCAACCAATCATATATCAACGGTCATCTGTCAATCAAATTTTATTGCACATGGCACTGCATGAAAAGTGAGATTTTCATCCCCGTAAACTCCCGCAGATCTCCCTGATTTTCGTCAGTTAACGACAATTTGCAACCCGCGCTTGTCGCCGTTTGTCAGTGCCACAAATTGTTGGAAACGGACTCTGACATATGTGGAGAGCGATCAGCTGTACTAATGGCCCTAATTAGCATATGAATGCAGCGAACCCGCGCGGCTGGCCAGGTCTGGCTTGAATAACCTACTCAGTATTGGCTGAAACCACTATTCTCAAACAAGTAAAATCGCTCGTGATTGGCAGCAAAATGACACGTGGCCAGGCCAGGCTTGAATGTTCTTACTGAGTATTGGATGGAACCACTTCTTTTTAAACAAGTAAAATCGCTTGTGATTGGTTGGCATATATATATATATATATTTACATATATATATATATATATATATATATATATATAAATATACTCTCACCGGCCACTTTTTTAGGTACTCCATGCCAGTAACGGGTTGGACCCCCTTTTGCCTTCAGAACTGCCTCAATTCTTCATGGCATAGATTCAACAAGGTGCTGGAAGCATTCCTCAGGGAGTTTGGTCCATATTGACATGATGGCATCACACAGTTGCCGCAGATTTGTCGGCTGCACATCCATGATGCGAATCTCCCGTTCCACCACATCCCAAAGATGCTCTATTGGATTGAGATCTGGTGACTGTGGAGGCCATTTGAGTACAGTGAACTCATTGTCATGTTCAAGAAACCAGTCTGAGATGATTCCAGCTTTATGACATGGCGCATTATCCTGCTGAAAGTAGCCATCAGAAGTTGGGTACATTGTGCGCATAAAGGGATGGACATGGTCAGCAACAATACTCAGGTAGGCTGTGGCGTTGCAACGATGCTCAATTGGTACCAAGGGGCCCAAAGAGTGCCAAGAAAATATTCCCCACACCATGACACCACCACCAGCCTGAACTGTTGATACAAGGCAGGATGGATCCATGCTTTCATGTTCTAGACGCCAAATTCTGACCCTACCATCTGAATGTCGCAGCAGAAATCGAGACTCACCAGACCAGGCAACGTTTTTCCAATCTTCTATTGTCCAATTTCGATGAGCTTGTGCAAATTGTAGCCTCAGTTTCCTGTTCTTAGCTGAAAGGAGTGGCACCCGGTGTGGTCTTCTGCTGCTGTAGCCCATCTGCCTCAAAGTTCGACGTACTGTGCGTTCAGAGATGCTCTTCTGCCCACCTTGATTGTAACGGGTGGTTATTTGAGTCATTGTTGCCCTTCTATCAGCTCGAACCAGTCTGGCCATTCTCCTCTGACCTCTGGCATCAACAAGGCATTTCCGCCCACAGAACTGCCGCTCACTGGATGTTTTTGCTTTTTCGGACCATTCTCTGTAAACCCTAGAGATGGTTGTGCGTGAAAATCCCAGTAGATCAGCAGTTTCTGAAATACTCAGACCAGCCCTTCTGGCACCAACAATCATGCCATGTTCAAAGTCACTCAAATCACCTTTCTTCCCCATACTGATGCTCGGTTTGAACTGCAGGAGATTGTCTTGACCATGTCTGCATGCCTAAATGCACTGAGTTGCCGCCATGTGATTGGCTGCTTAGAAATTAAGTGTTAACGAGCAGTTGGACAGGTGTACCTAATAAAGTGGCCGGTAGGTGTATATTTATATATATATATATAAATATATATTTATTTATTCATATGCAAATATATATTTATTTATTCATATATTTATTCATATGATGTATAATTATGTTATCCTACACTACTACACTATTATTAGGCTACCATCAAGGACATGAATTAATTTATACAGGAAATGAACATTTGCCAGGAAGATGTTTATGCAAAGAAAGAGCTTTATTAAAACAAACAACTATATACAACGCGAGGATCTGCCCACACATGCTTATCCAAAAATTACAACTACGTGAACTGTCCGTTTGCCTCCTCGGGGTTGGAGGTAACTGGCAGCATTCCCTCCGAGGCAGGTCCGATGTGCAGACGCCTACTGTGCGTGGCCCTGTACTTCGGCATCGCTTCTAACCGGGACTGCAGCTTAACACAGAGTTCAGAGAGATCCGGCCTACGAAATGGCGGTGGCCATTCCAGAGTTCCACTTCCTCATCGGCTAGCACACTCTGCCTCGATTTCAGCAGCTGTAAAAAAAAAACAATGAATCAGCACTATGCGATGGGATGCACTGCGTATGGACACCACACATCTATCAATGCACCTGAAAAATAGTCACCAAATAAAGTCTTACCCTCTTTCTTCTAGCTCGACTCCGAGCTGAATGCTTGGCATCTTTCCGCACACAACGTGTTCTCAGGCTGCGTATATCTGAAGCTCCTGCGTACCGTCTCATAATACGTCTTACAGGCAGCTGGAAAACAATTAAATGAGAGTGATATGAATAAAAAAATCAAACGCAAGTCACAGTAACAAGGAAGGAGAAAGCATTAAAACAAGTCATTTACACACAATGTCGTCTTTATCAACATCGTGCAAATCTGGACTTGCTGATATGGCTCCGAGCAAATAGGAGGTCACCGCCTCATTGTGAGGCGAGATTAGTCTGTGAAAACAAAATGTACAGCTATGATCGGTATCTATCCGTATCTATTTCCTTTTACCGCAGAATGAAAGCATATTCTTTAAATCTTACCCTTGCTCCGCTTCATAACGCCTGCAATTTGTCTCCGAGTGGTAAAGACGGCGTACTGCTTCCTGTGAATCAAGAAAAATACACTTTAATAAAGCTTGTTCTTGCAAGGCTACTATTAGCCGTAGCTTTAGGCTAGGCTGCTTTTAGCTTAGCTTAGCTTAGCAGTAATCGAACATATATTTACCGCTAGCTTGTCTTCTTTGAGTTCGTCTCTCCCGCACAGTTGTTCGACTGCTGAAAGTTGTGGATCGTGTCCAAGAGGAGTTGAAGGCGAGTTGAACGCGAGACGTCGTCCAGCCATTGATCACGTACCAGCAAAATCCAAACAAAGGAACTGGAGATAAAGTTCTTCTGACAAACATGTCTGCTTGCCCATAAGCTCACACGTGATTGGACGAGCAGTCGAAGGCTCGCCAGGCTCCTCCAATCACATACGAGGTCATTGTTATACGGAAGGACTCACGAGAACAGCTCGCGTCTATCATGTTTTTTTTTTGTTTTGCTTTATTGGCAATTCCGTGTAACAATACAGAGTAATTCAAACATCAAACACAGATACACAGCAGTTGGTGACATTATGTCTTTAAAAAAAAAATGAGACATAGAATGTAAAAAATAAATAAAAATAAAACAAGGGCAACAAACATATAAATAAATAAACAAATAAATAAAATAAACATAAAATAACAATAGCTAGGGGTTTACATTGAGTTTATGGTCATTTACAAAAGTGTATAATTTTATACCATTTTTCTTCTTCATAAATTTAAGTGACTGAAAATACAAACAAAGTTCTTTAAGAAAAACGTTGAAGTTTGGCCTAGTCCTCATGTATTTGTTTTTGTGAATGTAAATTTCCCCATCATGAGTAATGCTGCGTTCACACCGGACGCAGCTGGCGCAACAGAAGCAGCGAGTTTACATGCAAAGTCAATGGTTGACGCGCATCAAGGCGCAGCAAAAGGTCCCGCGGCGCATTTTGAGCAGCAGCTGCAGCGCGTCGGGCGCGTTTAAGCATCTGACGCGCGTGACGCGCCGCAAACGCGCTGCTGCTCGAGATGGAAAAATTGAATTTTTGCTGCTCGACACGCCGCGTCAACCAATCAGATAAGCTGATCTGGGAGCTGGCAGGGAGAGAGACACAGCGCTGATGATCAGAGCGCTATGATCACTCCTCTTAAACAGTTTATTGACGCATAAATTAACTTAAAATGCATACATCTGCCGGCAGAATATGTTCGCTTTTATTATCCTGCTGCCTGCAGTTTGGATTATTTAGATTTAGGAGGCGACCCGGCCAGAGGCTGCTGATGAAGGGATTCCTACTGTCGGTGCACCGCCGGTATACTGTATGGGGGTCTGAGCGGCTCCGACAGAAAAAATATCGGAAGGCAGGATGATGATCTGAATGAACTGACTGCACTGATTACGTTTTCAGGTGTATTTTCTCACTAAAAAACATATTAAAACTACTTTATTCCCACTGATCACAGCAAATATAGCTGCAAGGCAAAGAAAGGAAAGGATAGAGTAGCTCCGCCCAACGCACGTCATACACACTTTTGCACCGCGCAGCCAGAGCAGCAAAGCTGCTTCAGACCCACGTCAGAACTGACTGGTACAAGCAGCAAAAATGAAGCAGCAGACGCGATTTTGCTGCTTTTGCTGCGTCCAGTGTGAACGTTGCATAAAACATAAAAGGCTAGGTCCTGCAGGTTATCTGTCATTTCTAGTCCAAACAAAACATTCTCTTTGTCCAGATGAGAAGGAGAATCAAATTTAGATGAACACCAGAAGCAAAAATCTTCCCAGAAAACTTTCACTTACATACAATCGTAAAAGAGGTGACCAACAGTCTTAGTTTCACATTCACAGAAGGTGCAATCATTTTCTTCAAAAACCAAACGGAGCCTCAGAAATTCCTTGGAAGGATAAATGTCAGTGATTATTTTGAAATGGACTTCTTTATCCTTTGGAGCAACAGGAAACTGTAGATATTTATTCCGCAGTTTTCCCACTTTCTCTTTTGGAAAATGCTTGGAGATTAGGTTTCTGTGGGATGTATCGGGATGAAATTCCTTGTCAAATGACATTGTTGGTCAGCTTTTTATCAATAACAGACTGACTGTTGAGTAACAGAGAGGGAAGTTTTACCTGGACATGGTTTAGGAGTAGGTTGCATGACATTATGATCAGAGGCTGAGGAAGGGCTTTGATTAATATATTATATTGTTTTCTGTTATTTATTTTGAATTTAGAGCAAAGAGTTTCAAAAGGTAAAAAATTCCCTTTGTCATCAAGAATGTGCCAGCTCTTGTAAAATAAAGACTTGTTCCTGAATAGGACATATCGGGAGTTCCATAGTGGGGTGTTATGAGGACTAAAATTATGCTTAAATATTAGTTTCCAATAAAGTAAGACGCGTTGATGAAAAGAAGAAAGTTTAACAGGAAGTTTCTTAGGATCAAAATCACATTTAAGAAGGAAGTTAATTCCTCCTAATTCTATAAATAATTTGGAGGGGATATGAAACCAAAAACTATTTTCATTTTTCAGAAAAGATTTGAGCCAATTCATTTTAATCATTCCGTCTAAACATTCAAAGTCTATTGCTTTAAGACCTCCATCATTATACTCTTTAAAGCTACAGTGTGTAATAATTACAGGGATATACGGTCAGAAATGTAATATATTATACATAACTATGTTATTTTTCATCATCTACGAGCTCAGCCTTTTAACCTTAATATTTGCGTTGCCTTAGAATTCGTTATTTATAATTACATAGGAGCGGGTCTCGCAGCCATGGAGGCAGACATCTTTGCGCTACGGCAGCGCAGCGCCAACAAACTAGCGATTGCGAGATCGCCCATTACGCTCGAAAGTAACTACGGCAAGTTGAGAGAGATGAACTGAGACGGTACTGAACACACAGACTAATGAAATACTATCTGTAAAATTATCTATGTAAACAAACCTCATCACTTGAGAAGGTAGGTGATGTGGACGTCGTGGAAGACATTTTGTCCCGTAACGCTCGCCGTACTGTTGGGGGGGAGAAGCGGTGGGGGGGAGATGTTCATGTTGCTGCAGTCTGACCGCTAGATGTCGCTGAAAATTACACACTGTAGCTTTAACCATTGCTCCTTTCCTAATGCAGTGTGTCTTGTTTTTCCAGATAAAGTTGAAGTTAATTTGATTTATAGCTTTAATTGCATGTTTAGGAAGGGATATGGAATAAGCTGGATAGATAAATCTTGAGAGACATTCCATTTTTGTAAGGAAAGTTCAACCAAAAATTGATATGTCACGTTGAGACCACAAAAAGTTTACATTTATCTAAAATATTCCAACAGTTTAGTTTTTCCAGTAATTTATTGTCTTTGGTGATGTGAACACCAAGATATTTCACGGCAGATTTAACAGGGATGTTATGAATGGCAGTCTGGGAAGAGTCGTGTATCGTCGCGTCTATCATGTAAACACGGCTTCATTCCCATCCGGACAGACATTTTTATGGAAAGCCAATAGAAGTTTGGGGCTTGCAGGGAACAGACACGTCATACCCAGCATCATTTCTGCCAGTTGAGCGCATCGCTAGAATGTGTGGTTAATACATGCTCTGTGCATTTAAGTAAGACCAAAGAAAAGGTGACGGTAGTCATGCACAGTAGTTGAGCTCTAGGAGACTGTGATCTCTGCAGACCCCTCATTCTAGAAAAATGTCACTTGGGGTAAAACTCCCCCTGCAACCCTGATTTGCATTTGTATAGCTCACAGCATTTTCATTTACATGTTAAAGCCTCCCCAAGAATTCCATGGCGGGGGGGGTGGGGGGGTGGGGGGGGGAGTTGGACACAGCCTAAGAAAGCCCATGTCAATTTCTGACAATTTATGGGAGTTTTCGGCAATGCCTGCAAATTACCGTGAACAGCCGTTAACCTCAATATCCACGACAATCTACAGTGCCGCATACTGACGAAAATCACACTTTTCATGCAGTGTATGTCAACAGTAAGCGCTGGATCAGCTGCAGCAGCAGCTGGTGCAATAGTGGCCAGTCCTGGGGACTCCTCTGAAGATGAGCACCGACGATTTGAGATCTCAAACTATTCAAGGTGGAACAAGTGCCCCCTTGTGGATGCTTACCGTTATGACTGGTTCATGCTCTTAAATCCCTGCCTATAGCTAAACAAAAATTAACCTAATTTGAAAGACAATCTGTCAACTTAATGAGAACTTACTTGTCCATATGTTTCATTATTGTTAAAAGTTTATCTTGTACTGAATTGGCTCTAGAAATACAAGGTGAGCTTGCTCTAAAAAGTAGAGTTAAGGCTAACACCAATTCTTTATTCATGTAGATGTAGTGAGTTCTTTCAGTTAAGGAATGGTGTTAGTCAGACGTGATGGGATAAGGTGGGGTAAAAAAATGTGGGAGAAACCTGACGACATATCTGCAGATCTGATGCAAAGGTGATTATTAATGGCAGCCCTGCTACTCGGCTGTGATCTCCCCCTTTCAGTAAATGGAGGTTTAATCAACCATCCTATTAAAATCCTGAAAAAAGTATGAGTCAACTAAACCACTGAGCGTTACAAGGCCCCTACTTTTCTACATAGAACATATTTCAAGGAACATGAATTCTTTGTCAGCATGTAAAGAAGTAAAGGTAATTATAGATGCAAGCATCATAGAGCAGATGTGAGGTTTACAGATTTTTTTTATTTCAATCTGTAAATCACAGCAGGATGCAGCTTTCACAGCTTTCTATTTTGCCATCGTACACTCCCTCCTGGAGAGTTGAAGTAGGTGCACAAGACATCCCTGGCAGCTGTGGCTTCAGCCGATGTGCGTCGTCCAGCCATATTGCCAACAGGCCGTATCCTACGTCCATCCTCCTGGCCCTCACCCAGCAGCTGCTGGTTCTCCCTTCTACTCAGCGAGAAGTTCTGGAGGAGGCAAGCTGCCATCACCACGGAGTCCACATTCTGAGGGAGAAGGTTTATCTTGTTATGAAGCGTTCTACACCTTGACACCAGAATACCAAAGGCATTTTAATCTACCATTCGAGTTTGAATGCTCAAACGAAATGCTTAGTAGTTATCCGGGAATCCTGTTTAGACTTTTTTTCCCTCAAGATGCATTGATAATTGTTTTAAAATCAAATTGCAGGCTTCTGAATTGCAATTGTATCCTGAAGTGCCCAGATATTCCCACCCCTAATATATGCATGAATAACTGGGACATATAATATGGAATATTGCTATATCTCACCGTAAGGACATGGAAAACAGCCTCACTGCTTAAGCCCAGCTTCTTAGGTGGCGGGGTGCTGGACGGGAAGAGGATTGGCAGGGCTTGGAACACAGCTGTGACATGCTCCACTGTTTTAAGGGCAGAGGCACAAGACAAGGTGGTATCATAAATAACGTACCATGACACATGACCAAATGAACAAGTCATTGTATTGTGACTTTACCTCCATTCAAAGTTTTAGGAGGCTTCGTTGCTTTTTTCATCACCCCATAAAACTGGACCTTTGAATAGAAGGTTTTCCATCTGCTCTTCATCTCAGAGATGTACTTGGAGTTGTTTGGTTGGATGATTCACTGTAGCTCTTCCAGCACCTGAAGAATAGAAAATTCCCCGAAAAATAATTATGTTATGCTAGTCCTTATCAAACATTCTTCAAAAAAGATCTATAATGTCTTAGCTATATAAACTTTATGTCAATTATGTCATGCTAAAATAAGTCCCTGGAAGAGCTGAAAACGTGACAAGAGCAGATAATAGGACTGAATTGGACATTACTTACGTGATCCAGTTCTTGGAAACAGGGGTACGCCTCTAGAATCTTTGTTGGTCTTTCTTGCCCCTTTAAGAGGTCTTGCTTCTTTAAGACCTCAGAAGTGATGAAGCGTCTTCGAGACTCAAATTCCTTGGTCAGTAAATGAGTTATTGCAGCTTTGTTTGTATTTTTTAGACTTGAACATTTCTTGCAGGGTCTTGTAGTGTCTTGCTTGGGTTTTTAGGCTGTCCATGAAGTCAAGTGAACCAGCTGTAGACACCAGAGGGAAGTTATGGGGAAAGGGGAAATTAGATTTTCAGTTGTCAGTATAATGAAACAAAAGGAATCAATTAATGTCCATACTTAATATAAAAGATAAGCACAGCAATAGAATATACTTTTGGACAGATGCTGAAGGATTTTAAAGCTGTTGAAGGACCAGTGTATGAAATATCAATTAGGACTGCACAATTAATCGCATTTTCAATATAATCGCGATTTAAAAAAAAACGCAATTTCCAAGTCGCAGAGGTCTGCAATTTTTGGCTATGTAATAATTAGGGAATTAGACACGTCCTTTAGGTGTCAGTAAATGTTTAAAGTGGGTTTGCCTCCACATGGAAGAGAAGACAGTTGCAGCAGTGAGATAATCTAGATTTATTTTTTTGTTTTAGAGTTTATATAATCATACATAGCATTAAGTACAGGTCAATCAGTTTAATACATAGGCTTGCTTGTTGGTTGCACTTTATGTTCAACAAGGATTGATGTCCGAATCACTTAAAAGCTGAATAATAGCTTGAATAACATTCTGATTAATAGAAACAATAAAAGTTCTTGTTTTAAATAGTCCTTGTTTACAAACATCTTTATTTAGAGGCCATTTTGTTGCTTGTGGTAAATGCAGAGAAAAGTCAAAATTGGAATTTTGGTGGAAATATATCGTAGGCAGAATGCGATCATTTCTGCTCCAAGTTTAGATGCTGTGGGTCTAGTAACAACTAATCCGCATGGCAAGGAAAAATATTGATTTGTTGTTTGTATATGTTTTAAAAGACATGATAAATTAAATTAGAAATAAAAAAAATCGCATTAAATCGCAATATTAAGACAAAAAATCCCAATTAGATTATTTTCCAAAATCGTTCAACCCTAATATGAATTAACTCAAAATTATTTTTAGTACCATACATACATGTTTCCTCACTGCTGTCTTGGCTCTGCAGTGGGGTGCTTGCTCTAGTTGACGGATCTAGCAATGGGCTTCCCTTGGAACTAACAGGTGACCGTTCCAGAATAATGCTGGATCCACTGGATTCTCCATCACAGTCAGTGGTTGAAATGTCTGAACTGACTTCCACATCTTTTCGATGTTTCTTCGAAGGAGAAACTTTGTCCTTCCTTGGACTTCTGACATTTGAGAGTCTCTTCATGAGCTTTTTAGCAACATGCTCCTGTCAGGAATACATAGTAAAAATTAAGAAATGAAAGGAGACTGAAGCTTTCTAATACTGTAATTACAGTTTTCAGCAAAGTCTAGCTCCATTTTAAACTTGTGTTAGGATTTAGTACTGCATGAACAATATGTGTCAACATCTTACAGTTAACGACATACCATCAACAAGTAATAGTGACAAAAATATACTCACCCACTCACTCTTTGTAGACCTATCTTTGATCATTGGATAGTAATCCACCAATCGTTTTGCTATGGCATCCACCTCATGTTTGGCGGGGTATCTGCAGTCCTCTGTGGCTCTCGCAATAGAAGTCATATTAGTCATATTCTTTCTTATGAGTCGGCAGAAGAGCTCCTTGGATAAGGCCACGCTGTGCTCCGTTACTAGCCGTTTCTGCTCGAAGTAGGAGCATCGCACATGTTCATGCTCACTATCTGTGAAGACTGTATTCTGGGTTGGACATAGTCACAAATTTAGAAGGAGTGGCCTCCTCTTTTGATAGGTCGCTGCCTCCAGTCGGGCATGACTGCTGAATTTCTGGAGCGTTATCTACCTACAATACATTTACACAAACAATTTATTAATTAACCATCTTTATGTGGATAAAAACACTTTACTGTTTAAAGAGCCTCAAAGCAGAAACATCTAAAATAAATTACTTAACATTTCTGTGATATTGGAAAATGTGTTGTACAACTGAACAGTTCTTACCTTTTCGTCTTTATTCACAATAAGCCAAATAGCCTGGTGCCTCAAGACATTTTCAGGACCAGGAAACAAATCTTGGATGTCTTCATGGGAAAGCGAAGATAATAAGTCTTCCCCGATATTAGCAACTGCAATCAATATAGACAAGTTACAGTGAGTACCATTCTACATATATAAATAAATACATGTATATATATATATATACATATATACATACATATATATATATATATATATATATATATATATATATATATATATATATATATATATACAAATATACATACATACATATTCTTTATAGAGAGTAACAATTGTTCTTTTGAGTTGACGGACCAATAGTTCGTCACATGTGCATGAGATTCAAATCAAAACATTGTTTTTTCAAACAGTGGGCCTCAAAGCTAAATTTTAGAAATGTTTGCAGGTCTGTAATAAGGCATAATCAAATATATGAGTGTTGTCAAAATATAAGTAATTCTGTTCCGTAAAAGTGTTGGGATCTGGAGGCTTGTCCACTTTCTCCACCATAGGGCGCCTGAGATCTCCTCCTGAGGGCATGAGCTCACCTACACACCTGTTTCCTGTCTCCTCGTCAGAGGACCTACTTAAGGAGGAGGAGACTGACACTTCCCTGCCAGAGTGTTTGCCAGTAATGGTTAGCAAAACCTGAGCCAGCCTGCCTGATCTGTAACCTTGATTTTTGAGAACCTGTCTGATCCTGTTTCTCTCTGCCTCACAGATCCTGACTCTCCTGAAACCTGAAATCCTGGAGAGAGAAATCTTTGTCTGGAATCTGCCTGCCTGCACTTAGTCTCAGTCTCTGCCTCAGCCCTCTGCCTGCCGACTTGCCTCTGGACTCATAAGGTTCCCCCCCTGCTGATCAGACCTATCTCTGAGCAGGTATTTTACCTTGTCATCTGTAACTGCTAGTTTTCCCTGGAACAACTCTAACTGCTCTGTCCTCCTCAGTGGTGTTCCTCCCATGACCAGTATGAAGAACCCAGAACCAGTGCATCATATTTCCTGTGAACCTTGTTCAATAAATCATTTAACTTTTTCCCTGTCTTAAGAGTTGTTTCTGCATGTGGGTTAGACGCCTTGAACCCAACATGACAAAAAGTTTAAAAAAAACAATCCACTGTACTTGGTTTCCAAGGTTTGAAGACGTTTCGCTTCCCTTCCAGGAAGCTTTCTCAATTCAAATGTCTGGATCCGCAGTGAGGAGACAATCACCCTCTTTCACGACCAACCTTCAGAATCATAGACAGGTTTCAGATATTACAGGCTAACAATGGAACCAAACGACCCGCTCATCTGTTACAATTTGCATGTTTCCAAGCAATACAAGGCCTTGTCTATATAAAGTCTCAAACTCACTACGGATCCAGACATTTGAATTGAGAAAGCTTCCTGGAGGGGAAGCGACATGTCTCCAAACCTTGGAAACCAAGTCCAGTGGATTGTTTTTAAACTTTTTACAGATTGACTATGACCTGGATGACAGAGAATCTTCATCAGCATAAGTAATTCTGAACACCCAATTTTTGTTCATTAGTGTGCATTGGGACCAACATCAGACATATGGAACATGTCCTACTTTAAAGAAAAACATAGGTCTTTCTTTGGAAATGATAAAGTAAGCAATGCAGTTTCTGTTAAATGGTTTAATATAAATGCTAATAAATATATACGGGAGAAGACATTACTTGTGACAGCTGTTAATTCCAATGATTTGCCTGAATTTGGACTCGTGAGCAACATCTATGTAATTAACTCATCATAATATTGTTTTGAGTTTCAGAAGCATAATACTGTTTGTTATGATGGAAATGACATGGCATATACAATAGAGATTCCAAACATGGCACAAGCAACTGAACTAATAATGGCTGACAGTCTGCTAGATTTCACTCCATATTACAGTTATACTCATAAGGATGTGACATATGCTGCAAAAAAATATTATCTGGGAGATGTGCTTGGGCTACACAGAGCCTCATCTGATTAACTCCACCCTTCTGTGAGTACTGCCAACAGAAATTCTCCATGATTCCATTCATGGGCAAGATTTGACCCTTTCGTACAAAAAAGCCATTGGCGAGTGGAAGTCCTTCATTGAGTGAGTGAGTGAGTCTTTTGTTTCTTCACTCTGCCCCACTCTCTGTCTCATGTAAAACCTTCAGAGACAGTCTGTTTCAGAAATGGTTTGTCACATTTGTTGGTGAAATTGAAACATTTTCTCATTAGATATTGTGCATAAAAGCAGGTGCAAAGTTATGCTTAATTGTAAACAGTACAGTGATATGATTTTCCAGGTGGAATGTAATAAGCCAACATTTCAAAAAACCGAGCTTCCGGTGGCGCTTCGGGCGGCAGCATGCTCGCAGATATTTTTCATATTCAATTCAATTCAGTTTATTTATATAGCGCCAAATTCACAACACGTCATCTCAAGGCACTTTACAGTTGTACCAGAACATACAGTCAAACTGATACAAAGTTTTCTATCTAAGGAAAACCAGTTGATTGCATTGACTCATTGACTCAAATACAATCCCTCACACTAAGCATGCTTGTAGCGACAGTGGAGAGGAAAAACTCCCTTTAAACAGGAAGAAACCTCCAGCAGAACCAGGCTCAGTGTGAGCGGCCATCTGCCGAGGCCGACTGGGGTTCAAGGAGACAGAAGCAGAGACACAAAAAGCAACTGTAAAAGGCGGCCCTGTCCAGGAAACACACAGTCAGGCAGACGAGCTCCGAGCCAGCTCCCATGCCAGAGGACGAAGAGAGCACATCCACTCAGTCACGGTCAGAGAAACAGGACCACACTGGAAAACAGGCTGATCTCCAGCATCTATAAACAAGGGTGTTGATGGAAGCAGCAGAGCTGATGTTTCTTTCCAGGATGGCGTCACAGTCAAACAGGAACAGACGAGGCAAGGCTACTCTGAGGAAAAGCAGAGAGAGCAGAACGTTAGAGAATGTTATGTTTGTATCTAAGTCATAATTGTAGTATGCTGCTACGATAGCTGATACATTCAGTTTTTTTTTTATAAATGTTGAATTAAAAAATCGTATTGCAAAGTTGATAAAACATTAAGATATATAATGTTTTGGTGTCTTGATTTAAGACAGTCACTTATTTTTATAAAGCTATTTCAAGAAATTTTGTCTTATTTTAAGTGCTTTTATTTCTTTATACCAAATTAAGGTGCAATTTCTAAAAGTTAACTAGATCAAGGGATCAAAAATTTAATTTTAAGTAATTTAATCTTAAATAACTGGGTTTTCAATGCTGCAATCTACTTAAGTTAAGATTTTTTTCTCTAGTTTTAAGGCCCATTTAAGTCCGTCAGAGGCAAGAACATTACGCTTATTTTAAGATTTCTTGTCAAATATAAATTGCTTACCCCATTGGCAGATTTTTTTGCGAAACTAGATAAAATTATGGAATTTCAGAATATTTTGCTTATTTTTAGTAGGTCTGTTTTTGCAGTGTGTTTCGTGTACCCAACCGTGACTAACAACCATATCATTCCAACGTGCGCTTCAGCTGTGCCTATACTTCATTTATCACCGTGTTCCATTTTTTACACTTTTATCAAGTGTCACATGCTTTAAATCAGTGGTCTCCAACCCTGGTCCTCAAGATCTACTGTCCTACAGATTTTAGATGCATCCCTGCTTCAACACAGCTGAATCAAATGATTGATTACCTTTTCAAGCCATTCATTTGATTCAGCTGTGTTGAAGCAGGGATGCATCTAAAATCTGTAGGACAGTAGATCTTGAGGACCAGGGTTGGAGACCACTGCGTTAAATCCACCTGTTGTGCATCTAAAAAAGCCAAGGATTGATCTTCTGATCCCTGAACAACTGACCCTTAATATAAAGTTTGTCAACTGCTACTGTAGCTCTGACGCCTTCAGTGATGTAGTTCTTCCTGATTGGGAATAGCACTCGCCTACGATCCAGGATTTCCTTTGGAGACTGGTCATTAACATTGAAATCCATTCCTCTCTGCTCTCTGCCCCAATTTCTGACCTGCTCTTTTGTTTATAGTGTTCAAATTTAGCCAAGATTGGTCTAGGATGGGTTTTATCAAGTTTATGAAAGTGGATGTTTTTTACCTGATCCGCCAGGATTTCCAGCTTCTTCTGGAGGAACTCTGGGATTGTCACCTCAGGATCCTCCTCCTGCTGCTCCGGAATGCCTGCAAAGACAAAGTTGTCTCTCATGCTTCGCGACTGAATGTCCTGAATGGATTCTTTCATCTTCTTATTTTCACCATACAGCTGGATCATCCCCTCGGTGAGCTTCATGACTTGCCCCCTCAACGCTTTGTTCGTGGCGGTAATAGAGACTAGATGCCCTTGGCTGTATTCCTCCGACTCTCTCAGGGCTTCTTGATGTAGGACTTCTAACAAGGCGAGACAGGCATCCAGGCTGGTTATCTTTTGGTTGATGGATTTCTGGACGTCGCTGTAGCTCCTGTCTGGAGACACAGTAGAAGAAGCAAAGGTCGAGCTAGAACAGGAGCGTTTGGTTGAAGGTGTGTTTGTGGATGTGGGGTTTCTAGGCTTCCCCATTACGATGTTGTCGAAACACTCACCCAGCTAGCTCTACAGGTTCGTCAAGGTCTCCTTGTCCAGTTTGTTTCCTCGTAAAATACGAGACAATTGTTAATGTTTAAACCTTACTTTGTTTAATTTTCAATTATTGGCTTGTACTTACCTGAGTAGATTTGATATGAACTACGTGTATGCCGCCATTTTACTTACGCACAGCTCTCCTGAGATCTCAGCCACTCGTTCCCCAACTGAATTACAAGCATATTTGGTTTAACACATTTGTTTCCATGTCTTATGATGCTAACATGACAAAATTATTTAAGAGTATCTAAATATGATATGTTTAAATGGATGAATAAGATGCACTATGATTATTTTATTTTCAGTGTATGTTACTTTTTGGAGGCCAAATTACTCACCCCTTTTTGATGGTGGAAACAGCTAGTTGATTGATGAGCAACAGGGCACTTTCCAAACACCATTCAAAGGATGAATGACTTTTAGTTTGGTTTGCAGGTCCTTTACGTCCCTTTTTAATAACACTTGATCTCAATCCTCTCGCAGATACTCTCCTCAAGCTCTACGAAGCTCATAACAGAGCAGAGCAGGACGGAAAGAATGGCGGAGGCCGTTGGCCTTGCTTTACGCAGGTTTATCCACTGCAGATGGAGAGTGAGGAGGAGGTTTTGCTGGGAGTTTTAAAAGCTGCAGATGGAGACTGAGGGGGAAGTTTTACAGGCAGGTTTAACTCTGCAGATGGAGACTGAGGTGGAAGTTTTTTTTGGCAGATTTAAACTCATCAGATGGAGACTGATGAGGAGGTTTTCCAGGCAGGTTTAAACTCTGCAGATGGAGACTGATGAGGAAGTTTTGCAGGCAGGTTTAAATTCTGCAGATGGAGGCTGATGAGGAGGTTTTGCAGGCACGTTGTCAGGTTTCTGTTATGTTTTTCTTTTCAGTATTCAGTCTTGCTTTTCTCCTTGTTTTATAGTCCTAGTAATTTAACATTGTGGTATTTCCAGTCTTCCAGGTTTCTCTTTTGTTGCTCTCTGCTGCCCTCTTGTGTTCTCCTTCTTCACTAGCTATTTCCCTCTTGTTCTGTGCACACCTGCTCCCAGTTTCATCATTAGCCCCCTCTTTGTCTCAGTCTCCTTTAAAAGCCCTCTCTCTTCAGTTCCCCTTTGCTGGGTCCTCGTCAAACACTGCCAAACTTTGTCAAACTTCCTCCAACTCCGTCTCCCTGAGTCTTCCTCGTTGTGACAGTGATTCCCCTGATGTCTCCACGGTTTCTGGTTCGTTTTGACTAGTTTTTTATGTTTGATTCTTTTGGATTTTTGGACTCCTGGTTTCATGCTTGTTTGGACTTCGTTTTCATTATTGGATTTTTGGATACCCTGCCTTTATTTTCAGTTTCCCTTTTTAATTAAATCAATCAAATTCACCTCTGCCTTCCTGCCTCTGCTTTTGGTCAACACTCTATAACCAAATCCTGACACAGGTTTAGACTCTGCAGATGGAGACTGAGGAGGAGGTTTTGCTGGGAGTTTTAAAAGCTGCAGATGGAGACTGAGGGGGAAGTTTTTTTGGCAGATTTAAACTCTGCAGATGGAGGCTGAGGTGGATGTCTTCCTGGCAGGTTTAAAATCTGCAGATGGGGATGGAGGTTTTGATGGCAGTTTTAACTGCAGATGGAGACTGAGGTGGAAGTTTACAGGCAGGTTTTAGATCTGCAGATGGAGATGGAGGTTTTGATGGCAGGTTTAACTGCAGATGGAGACTGAGGTGGAAGTTTTGCAGGCAGGTTTAAACTCTGCAGATAGAGACTTAGGTGGAGGTTTTGCAGGCAGGTTTAAACTCTGCAGATGGAGACTGATGAGGAGGTTTTTCAGGCAGGCTTAAACTCTGCAGATGGAGACTGATGAGGAGGTTTTGGGGGGTAAACTTAAGGTTCGGAGATGGAGACTGAGGTTGAGGTCAACTCAGCAGTTTCTTTTTTACTTTAATCCATAACCGATTTTGATTGATCCAAAGAGGTTTGATTTAAGTTATCAAGCTTTAGGCTGAACTTTTAGAGAATTATATAAAAATGTGTTGGTTTCATTGTCAGTATTGTCAGTCAGGTTTCTGAGTGTTTGTCTTGGAACTTTGTTTTTTTTTTTACTCATCCAAGATGTAAAGAGGAGGATATTTCCCACAGCCATAGGTGATGTTTTCATTAATCAGGCCATTTTGGCTGGCTAACGTTGTAATAGAGGGCTTGTTCATCCTTTCCCAGAGCTTTTGCTTGATACCTCGCCCTAAGTTGAGAGTGTAAGGTCGCCTTCGACCATTTTTGTACCTGTGAAAAGCAAACATTTATAAAATGACAACAGATCGGCATGGGTTTAACAATTTTACAATCTTTAAAACTAAGTGTTGAGGTCCCAACTTCCAACATCAATATAAATTCACCTCAGCATGTCATCGACCACTTCATGGTAAATCTGCTGGTACTCCTCTAATGTGTGAGTGTGAATTATCAAGGGCTCATTGTCCTGCACAGCAGCAGTGGAGGACTGGTTGAGGATTGGCATATGACAGACTGCTGGGAGGTCTGCAGGGTGGATGGTGGCCGGAGGCTTAGAGATCAGCCTTTCAACCTGAGTGGTGCATTGAGCAGGAGCTGAGGTCACAACAAGAGGTTGGTTGGGATGAACTGCCATTGAACGCCTCCTCTTCTGGGGAGGCGTGGCAGAGTCAGGAGAATGATGGCGTTTTCTAGATACTTTAGGGGCCTGGAGAAGATAAGAAAGTTTGGAGTAGAACCTACTTAGAAGTTCATTTCACAAAAACCAAACAGCAAATATTTACTGTTATATAAAATTTATCAGTAGCTGTTTTTAGTGTGTGTTTAAAGATGAGAAAAAGATTTTACCTGCTCATCTTGGCAGCATGGACATTCTCTCTTAGTCCTGCCCGCTGAAGCTCTCACTGCTCTCTGATTACCATAAAGATTGGCAGGAAGACCACATGACAAAACATGCATTAGACTGAGGCTATGATTATGTTTAGACCAAAAGAGATTTTGTGAATAATAGGAGTCTGTCTCGCAAGGTGTTGCATAGATGCTATCCAGGGGGAAACAATCTAAGTTATTATTATGCACTCCATATACAAAAATAGAGCTCTAAGGTTAATACAAGAGATGGAAACTCTTATTTTGAAATAAGCTATGAAAAGATTTTTGAGTTGCCATGTTGCATTGATGGAGTCAGTTAATTAAAACTGGTCTACTGACAACTCTATTGCATTATGAGGAAACAAGTCACAAAACTCTTAGATCATTCTTTTGGCAGCTCTACAGGCAAACAGTAGAAACAAGCAAGAAAAAAACTTATGTAACACTATTGATTCAAATAGTGCTGAAGATGGCATCTAATTTTTGATTTAAAGCAATGATAAACTAAAGAGCTAATACCAAAGTTTGTTTTTCTTTACATTATCCTGACTACATTTAATATTTTCTTGCTCAAAATCTAAAATTATCAAGGTTAACTTGGATTATTTCTTTAAAAAACCCAGATTACATACAAATACCTTCAACATTACATGTTACTGACCATCTTTAAAATGTAATGAAATAATCTGCTTTTAAACACACCAACTATCAAAGTGAAGCAGCAAACACTTTAAAACTGTTTATTGGCATTTTAATTTGTAATAATTTTACTTATGTTATAAAAGATAAAAATAGTTACCATATTTTCACGACCATAAGGCGCACCGTACTAAAAGGCGCGGGTTTTATATACAGGTACATATCCTCTACTACGTTTAAATATCTCTACTGCAGGAGCAAAACTAAGTATGTTTGTGCTTTATTCATGTATTTATTACAAAGTATTAATCAAACCCATCAAAGTCATCATCCTCTGTTTCTGAATTAAACAGCTGCGCTAAATCAGACATGCCAATTTCCCTTTCTTCGCTGTCAGTCACTTTCTGTGCCGCGCGGCTCCTTGGAAATAATGCCGGCTTTTGCGAAAGCTCGAACAACAGTGCCAGCAGACACGTTAGCCCAAGCATCTACAATCCATCCGCAAACTGTGGCGTAACTTGCCTGGCGCTGCCTTCCACTTTTCGTGAAACTGTGGTCTCCGTCTGTCATCCATCGCTCCCACGCTGCTCGCAGCCTTACTTTGAACGGCCGGTTCAAACCGATGTTGAGCTGTTGAAGTTCCTTTGTCAGACCTCGCGGAATAACAGCAAGCACAGCTTTCATTTGTTTCACCTTGTTTTTCACATCGGCTATGAGATGGGCACGCATGGAGTCACAGATTAACAGCGATGGTGATGCGTTGAAAAAACCACCTGGTGTCCTTACATCAGACATGTTCACAAGTCATTTTTTGCAAGTCCAAGTCAAGTCTCAAGTCTTGAGAGCTCAAGTCCAAGTCAAGTCTTAAGTCTTGAGAGTTCAAGTCCAAGTCACGTCTCAAGTCTAGAGTAGGCCTGTTGCAATATTAAATTAATCGCACAATAAATTCTAATTACATGATTAATAAAAATAAGTTCAATAATTTGTGTGCTTGCTTGTTTCTCCTTGTGTTTTCATCTCCTTCACTGAGATGAAAACTTAGCTTAAAGGTCACTATTATATCTATGGAATGATCATTATCTTGAACTGGTAAGTGAAAAATACATGCTTATATGTCACGTAGCATTGCGTCAGTGACGTCAGTGCTACATGACTGACAGCCCCTCTGCCGTTTTTTTTTTTTTTTAACCTCTGCTGTGTGCGGGTAGGCGAGCGGCGATCAGTCAAGTTAGTAAAACAAAAAACACTTAAAAAATAAGATATTGTTCACAAGTCAGAAATCGCCAGTCTCGGTCGAGTCTGAAGTCCTTCAAATGCATGTCTAAGTCGAGTCTATAGTCATTAAATATGCGACTTAAGTGCGACTCGAGTACGAGTCACAAACTCGAGTCCCCACCTCTGCCTTACATACACCTCCCTCAGCCACTCTTTCTTCATCTCCTCATCCATCCAGCCCTTTTATTTGCCTTAATAACGACTCCAGCTGGAAAAGTCTCTTTAGGCAAAGTCTTTCTCTTAAAAATCACCATAGGTGGCAGTTTCTGTCTTTTTGCGTGGCAGCCAAGCACAACAGTAAACGACGCCTTTTCATACCCCGTTGTATGTATCGCTACCGTGCTGGTCCCCTTCTTCTCCACGGTGTGATTCACCGGGATGTCGAAAGTGAGCTGCACCTCGTCCATGTTGGTGATGTGGCTTGGCTGGATGCGTTTGTCGGTGATGTGTTTGCTGCAGAA
This sequence comes from Cyprinodon diabolis, assembly GCA_030533445.1. Classification (NCBI taxonomy): domain Eukaryota; kingdom Metazoa; phylum Chordata; class Actinopteri; order Cyprinodontiformes; family Cyprinodontidae; genus Cyprinodon; species Cyprinodon diabolis. The sequence continues at coordinate 49,644,548 of CM060068.1, read as the reverse complement.
AGAGTGGAAGCTCGCCAGCTTTTCATTATAATCCGCCAGACGTTGCTGCGCTACTGTAGTCCTGGTCCGGATGGAAAAATGGCACCGTTTCGTAAAACGAAAGCACCACGACGGACCTCCTTGAAAATGTTCAATTTCATTTCTTCCGCTAGCGTTACTGCTTTTAGTCGAACAGTGACCGACGAAACGCTCGCCCCACTCATTCTTTGCTCGATGATCACCTCGCCTTATGTCCGTGTAGACTAAGCTGCGTCTTCTTCACCTGTCGGAGTTCGTTTTTCCATCTTCCTCCACTTGCGAACCATCGGTTCATTAATCTTGAATTCTCTCGCGGCTGCTCGATTTCCATGTTCCTCTGCGTAGCTTATAGCCTTCAGTTAGCCTTCCGCAGTAACAACACATATAGGTCGCACCGCACTATAAGGCGAGCCACACATTTTGAGGGGGAAAAAAGACGTTTATATGCGCCTTATAGTCGCGAAAATATGGTAAAAGTAATAGTGTAAGTTGCTTATTTCAGCAGCATTACAAAAACAAATGCTAAAATTATGCTTCATATGAAAAAATTGCAACTATTTTACTTTTTAACAGGTTAACTTTACAATTCTCTATTTCTTTATCATGTAGCTCTTACTTTAGACATGTTTCTTTAATAGTATTTAGTTTAACCATCAGCAAACTTAAAAGTTTCTAGAACTTTCTCCAATCAATCACACAGAAAACAATGCAGAGTTTTAGAAAACTAAGTACTCACATCTTTCATGTTCAAAGCTTCAAATTCAACGTTGGTCAGTTTCTTGGAGACTTTAAATCTTCTTAGAGATGAAGAAGTCGTCAAAAAAGGTGCATTCGCCGAGTGAGGTCTAAGAAAATGTCGTAATTTTCCGTTGGTTGTTGTTCTTTGTTTTTAAATTATGCGGAATTACAGTTTGCTTTTAAATGATGCACTTGAAGAAACCATAGCAACCATGGATTTCTCTGCATGTTTTAAATTGTGTGTTATGTTTGCATCCATCCATCCATCCATCCATCCATCCATCCATCTTCCTCCGCTTATCCGGGGTCGGGTCACGGGGGCAGCAGCTTAAGAAGGGAGGCCCAGACTTCCCTCTCCCCAGCCACTGCTTCCAGCTCTTCAGGAGGAACCCCAAGGCGTTCCCAGGCCAGCCGAGAAACATAGTCTCTCCAGCGAGTCCTGGGTCTTCCCCGGGGCCTCCCCCCTGTGGGACGTGCCCGGAACACCTCACCAGGGAGGCGTCCAGGAGGCATCCTAAACAGATGCCCAAGCCACCTCAACTGGCTCCTCTCGACGTGGAGGAGCAGCGGCTCTACTCCGAGTCCCTCCCGGATGACCGAGCTTCTCACCCTATCTCTAAGGGAGAGCCCAGCCACCCTACGGAGGAAACCCATTTCGGCCGCTTGTATCCGTTATGTTTGCATATTTAGAAAAAAGGCTAATAGCCTGTTAGCACTGTTAGCACCTTAAACTCACTATGCAAGGAAGATCAATGCATAGTTTGACTTGGTCTAGATACCCAAAGGGACACGTTACGTGGTGTTTGGTTCACATTAAGGAAATTCTGAAATTCTTGATTTGTCTTTAAACCTGCCAAATGCAGCCTTATTTTTCCGATTAAGCTTCAGATTTCCAGCTTTTAAAAAGAAGCAGGTTTAAAGTCGTAGGGAAGTCATTAAAATTTCAAATCATTCTGGCTTAAACGTGTATATAAATGTACTCTTCATCAGACAATATTGTCCCAAAAGTTAGAAAATTTCTATTTAAGAAAAAAATCCTGTGATGTTTTTTTCCCCCGCTATTTTATGCAGGCCAGTTAGTTATATGTCAGCTTGTTCACCTAAATTCAACCAATCATATATCAACGGTCATCTGTCAATCAAATTTTTTTGCACATGGCACTGCATGAAAAGTGAGATTTTCATCCCCGTAAACTCCCGCAGATCTCCCTGATTTTCGTCAGTTAACGACAATTTGCAACCCGCGCTTGTCGTCGTTTGTCAGTGCCACAAATTGTTGGAAACGGACTCTGACATATGTGGAGAGCGATCAGCTGTACTAATGGCCCTAATTAGCATATGAATGCAGCGAACCCGCGCGGCTGGCCAGGTCTGGCTTGAATAACCTACTCAGTATTGGCTGAAACCACTATTCTCAAACAAGTAAAATCGCTCGTGATTGGCAGCAAAATGACACGTGGCCAGGCCAGGCTTGAATGTTCTTACTGAGTATTGGATGGAACCACTTCTTTTTAAACAAGTAAAATCGCTTGTGATATGTTGGCATATATATATATATTTACATATATATATATATATATAAATATACACTCACCGGCCACTTTTTTAGGTAACCCATGCTAGTAACGGGTTGGACCCCCTTTTGCCTTCAGAACTGCCTCAATTCTTCGTGGCATAGATTCAGCAAGGTGCTGGAAGCATTCCTCAGGGAGTTTGGTCCATATTGACATGATGGCATCACACAGTTGCCGCAGATTTGTCGGCTGCACATCCATGATGCGAATCTCCCGTTCCACCACATCCCAAAGATGCTCTATTGGATTGAGATCTGGTGACTGTGGAGGCCATTTGAGTACAGTGAACTCATTGTCATGTTCAAGAAACCAGTCTGAGATGATTCCAGCTTTATGACATGGCGCATTATCCTGCTGAAAGTAGCCATCAGAAGTTGGGTACATTGTGCGCATAAAGGGATGGACATGGTCAGCAACAATACTCAGGTAGGCTGTGGCGTTGCAACGATGCTCAATTGGTACCAAGGGGCCCAAAGAGTGCCAAGAAAATATTCCCCACACCATGACACCACCACCAGCCTGAACTGTTGATACAAGGCAGGATGGATCCATGCTTTCATGTTGTAGACGCCAAATTCTGACCCTACCATCCGAATGTCGCAGCAGAAATCGAGACTCACCAGACCAGGCAACGTTTTTCCAATCTTCTATTGTCCAATTTTGTTGAGCTTGTGCAAATTGTAGCCTCAGTTTCCTGTTCTTAGCTGAAAGGAGTGGCACCCGGTGTGGTCTTCTGCTGCTGTAGCCCATCTGCCTCAAAGTTCGACGTACTGTGCGTTCAGAGATGCTCTTCTGCCCACCTTGATTGTAACGGGTGGTTATTTGAGTCACTGTTGCCCTTCTATCAGCTCGAACCAGTCTGGCCATTCTCCTCTGACCTCTGGCATCAACAAGGCATTTCCGCCCACAGAACTGCCGCTCACTGGATGTTTTTGCTTTTTCGGACCATTCTCTGTAAACCCTAGAGATGGTTGTGCGTGAAAATCCCAGTAGATCAGCAGTTTCTGAAATACTCAGACCAGCCCTTCTGGCACCAACAATCATGCCATGTTCAAAGTCACTCAAATCACCTTTCTTCCCCATACTGATGCTCGGTTTGAACTGCAGGAGATTGTCTTGACCATGTCTACATGCCTAAATGCACTGAGTTGCCGCCATGTGATTGGCTGCTTAGAAATTAAGTGTTAACGAGCAGTTGGACAGGTGTACTTAATAAAGTGGCCGGTGAGTGTATATTAATATATATATATAAATATATATTTATATATATATATAAATATATATTTATTTATTCATATGCAAATATATATTTATTTATTCATATATTTATTCATATGATGTATAATTATGTTATCCTACACTACTACACTATTATTAGGCTACCATCAAGGACATGAATGAATTTATACAGGAAATGAACATTTGCCAGGAAGATTTTTATGCAAAGAAAGAGCTTTATTAAAACAAACAACTATATACAACGCGAGGATCTGCCCACACATGCTTATCCAAAAATTACAACTCCGTGAACTGTCCGTTTGCCTCCTCGGGGTTGGAGGTAACTGGCAGCATTCCCTCCGAGGCAGGTCCGATGTGCAGACGCCTACTGTGCGTGGCCCTGTACTTCGGCATCGCTTCTAACCGGGACTGCAGCTTAACACAGAGTTCAGAGAGATCCGGCCTACGAAATGGCGGTGGCCATTCCAGAGTTCCACTTCCTCATCGGCTAGCACACTCTGCCTCGATTTCAGCAGCTGTAAAAAAAAACAATGAATCAGCACTATGCGATGGGATGCACTGCGTATGGACACCACACATCTATCAATGCACCTGAAAAATAGTCACCAAATAAAGTCTTACCCTCTTTCTTCTAGCTCGACTCCGAGGTGAATGCTTGGCACACAACGTGTTCTCAGGCTGCGTATATCTGAAGCTCCTGCGTACCGTCTCATAATACGTCTTACAGGCAGCTGGAAAACAATTAAATGAGAGTGATATGAATAAAAAAATCAAACGCAAGTCACAGTAACAAGGAAGGAGAAAGCATTAAAACAAGTCATTTACACACAATGTCGTCTTTATCAACATCGTGCAAATCTGGACTTGCTGATATGGCTCCGAGCAAATAGGAGGTCACCGCCTCATTGTGAGGCGAGATTAGTCTGTGAAAACAAAATGTACAGCTATGATCGGTATCTATCCGTATCTATTTCCTTTTACCGCAGAATGAAAGCATATTCTTTAAATCTTACCCTTGCTCCGCTTCATAACGCCTGCAATTTGTCTCCGAGTTGTAAAGACGGCGTACTGCTTCCTGTGAATCACAAAAAATACACTTTAATAAAGCTTGTTCTTGCAAGGCTACTATTAGCCGTAGCTTTAGGCTAGGCTGCTTTTAGCTTAGCTTAGCAGTAATCGAACATATATTTACCGCTAGCTTGTCTTCTTTGAGTTCGTCTCTCCCGCACAGTTGTTCGACTGCTGAAAGTTGTGGATCGCGTCCAAGAGGAGTTGAAGGCGAGTTGAACGCGAGACGTCGTCCAGCCATTGATCACGTACCAGCAAAATCCAAACAAAGGAACTGGAGATAAAGTTCTTCTGACAAACATGTCTGCTTGCCCATAAGCTCACACGTGATTGGACGAGCAGTCGAAGGCTCGCCAGGCTCCTCCAATCACATACGAGGTCATTGTTATACGGAAGGACTCACGAGAACAGCTCGCGTCTATCATGTTTTTTTTGTTTTGCTTTATTGGCAATTCTGTGTAACAATACAGAGTAATTCAAACATCAAACACAGATACACAGCAGTTGGTGACATTATGTCTTTAAAAAAAAATGAGACATAGAATGTAAAAAATAAATAAAAATAAAACAAGGGTAACAAACATATAAATAAATAAACAAATAAATAAAATAAACATAAAATAACAATAGCTAGGGGTTTACATTGAGTTTATGGTCATTTACAAAAGTGTATAATTTTATACCATTTTTCTTCTTCATAAATTTAAGTGACTGAAAATACAAACAAAGTTCTTTAAGAAAAACGTTGAAGTTTGGCCTGGTCCTCATGTATTTGTTTTTGTGAATGTAAATTTCCCCATCATGAGTAATGCTGCGTTCACACCGGACGCAGCTGGCGCAACAGAAGCAGCGAGTTTACATGCAAAGTCAATGGTTGACGCGCGTCAAGGCGCAGCAAAAGGTCCTGCGGCGCGTTTTGAGCAGCAGCTGCAGCGCGTCGGGCGCGTTTAAGCATCTGACGCGCGTGACGCGCCGCAAACGCGCTTCTGCTCGAGATGGAAAAATTGAATTTTTGCTGCTCGACACGCCGCGTCAACCAATCAGATAAGCTGATCTGGGAGCTGGCAGGGAGAGAGACACAGCGCTGATGATCAGAGTGCTATGATCACTCCTCTTAAACAGTTTATTGACGCATAAATTAACTTAAAATGCATACATCTGCCGGCAGAATATGTTCGCTTTTATTATCCTGCTGCCTGCAGTTTGGATTATTTAGATTTAGGAGGCGACCCGGCCAGAGGCTGCTGATGAAGGGATTCCTACTGTCGGTGCACCGCCGGTATACTGTATGGGGGTCTGAGTGGCTCCGACAGAAAAAATATTGGAAGGCAGGATGATAATCTGAATGAACTGACTGCACTGATTACGTTTTCAGGTGTATTTTCTCACTAAAAAACATATTAAAACTACTTTATTCCCACTGATCACAGCAAATATAGCTGCAAGGCAAAGAAAGGATAGAGTAGCTCCGCCCAACGCACGTCATACACACTTTTGCACCGCGCAGCCAGAGCAGCAAAGCTGCTTCAGACGCGCGTCAGAACTAACTGGTACAAGCAGCAAAAATGAAGCAGCAGACGCGATTTTGCTGCTTTTGCTGCGTCCAGTGTGAACGTAGCATAAAACATAAAAGGCTAGGTCCTGCAGGTTATCTGTCATTTCTAGTCCAAACAAAACATTCTCTTTGTCCAGATGAGAAGGAGAATCAAATTTAGATGAACACCAGAAGCAAAAATCTTCCCAGAAAACTTTCACTTACATACAATCGTAAAAGAGGTGACCAACAGTCTCAGTTTCACATTCACAGAAGGTGCAATCATTTTCTTCAAAAACCAAACGGAGCCTCAGAAATTCCTTGGAAGGATAAATGTCAGTGATTATTTTGAAATGGACTTCTTTATCCTTTGGAGCAACAGGAAACTGTAGATATTTATTCCGCAGTTTTCCCACTTTCTCTTTTGGAAAATGCTTGGAGATTAGGTTTCTGTGGGATGTATCGGGATGAAATTCCTTGTCAAATGACATTGTTGGTCAGCTTTTTATCAATAACAGACTGACTGTTGAGTAACAGAGAGGGAAGTTTTACCTGGACATGGTTTAGGAGTAGGTTGCATGACATTATGATCAGAGGCTGAGGAAAGGCTTTGATTAATATATTATATTGTTTTCTGTTATTTATTTTGAATTTAGAGCAAAGAGTTTCAAAAGGTAAAAAATTCCCTTTGTCATCAAGAATGTGCCAGCTCCTGTAAAATAAAGACTTGTTCCTGAATAGGACATATCGGGAGTTCCATAGTGGGGTGTTATGAGGACTAAAATTATGCTTAAATATTAGTTTCCAATAAAGTAAGACGCGTTGATGAAAAGAAGAAAGTTTAACAGGAAGTTTCTTAGGATCAAAATCACATTTAAGAAGGAAGTTAATTCCTCCTAATTCTATAAATAATTTGGAGGGGATATGAAACCAAAAACTATTTTCATTTTTCAGAAAAGATTTGAGCCAATTCATTTTAATCATTCCGTCTAAACATTCAAAGTCTATTGCTTTAAGACCTCCATCATTATACTCTTTAAAGCTACAGTGTGTAATAATTACAGGGATATACGGTCAGAAATGTAATATATTATACATAACTATGTTATTTATCATCATCTACGAGCTCAGCCTTTTAACCTTAATATTTGCGTTGCCTTAGAATTCGTTATTTATAATTACATAGGAGCGGGTCTCGCAGCCATGGAGGCAGACATCTTTGCGCTACGGCAGCGCAGAGCCAACAAACTAGCGATTGCGAGATCGCCCATTACGCTCGAAAGTAACTACGGCAAGTTGAGAGAGATGAACTGAGACGGTACTGAACACACAGACTAATGAAATACTATCTGTAAAATTATCTATGTAAACAAACCTCATCACTTGAGAAGGTAGGTGATGTGGACGTCGTGGAAGACATTTTGTCCCGTAACGCTCGCCGTACTGTTGGGGGGGAGAAGCGGTGGGGGGGGGGTGTTCATGTTGCTGCAGTCTGACCGCTAGATGTCGCTGAAAATTACACACTGTAGCTTTAACCATTGCTCCTTTCCTAATGCAGTGTGTCTTGTTTTTCCAGATAAAGTTGAAGTTAATTTGATTTATAGCTTTAATTGCATGTTTAGGAAGGGATATGGAATAAGCTGGATAGATAAATCTTGAGAGACATTCCATTTTTGTAAGGAAAGTTCAACCAAAAATTGATATGTCACGTTGAGACCACAAAAAGTTTACATTTATCTAAAATATTCCAACAGTTTAGTTTTTCCAGTAATTTATTGTCTTTGGTGATGTGAACACCAAGATATTTCACGGCAGATTTAACAGGGATGTTATGAATGGCAGTCTGGGAAGAGTCGTGTATCGTCGCATCTATCATGTAAACACGGCTTCATTCCCATCCGGACAGACATTTTTATGGAAAGCCAATAGAAGTTTGGGGCTTGCAGGGAACAGACACGTCATACCCAGCATCATTTCTGCCAGTTGAGCGCATCGCTAGAATGTGTGGTTAATACATGCTCTGTGCATTTAAGTAAGACCAAAGAAAAGGTGACGGTAGTCATGCACAGTAGTTGAGCTCTAGGAGACTGTGATCTCTGCAGACCCCTCATTCTAGAAAAATGTCACTTGGGGTAAAACTCCCCCTGCAACCCTGATTTGCATTTGTATAGCTCACAGCATTTTCATTTACATGTTAAAGCCTCCCCAAGAATTCCATGGCGGGGGGGGTGGGGGGGTGGGGGGGGGGGGGAGTTGGACACAGCCTAAGAAAGCCCATGTCAATTTCTGACAATTTATGGGAGTTTTCGGCAATGCCTGCAAATTACCGTGAACAGCCGTTAACCTCAATATCCACGACAATCTACATTGCCGCATACTTACGAAAATCACACTTTTCATGCAGTGTATGTCAACAGTAAGCGCTGGATCAGCTGCAGCAGCAGCTGGTGCAATAGTGGCCAGTCCTGGGGACTCCTCTGAAGATGAGCACCGACGATTTGAGATCTCAAACTATTCAAGGTGGAACAAGTGCCCCCTTGTGGATGCTTACCGTTATGACTGGTTCATGCTCTTAAATCCCTGCCTATAGCTAAACAAAAATTAACCTAATTTGAAAGACAATCTGTCAACTTAATGAGAACTTACTTGTCCATATGTTTCATTATTGTTAAAAGTTTATCTTGTACTGAATTGGCTCTAGAAATACAAGGTGAGCTTGCTCTAAAAAGTAGAGTTAAGGCTAACACCAATTCTTTATTCATGTAGATGTAGTGAGTTCTTTCAGTTAAGGAATGGTGTTAGTCAGACGTGATGGGATAAGGTGGGGTAAAAAAATGTGGGAGAAACCTGACGACATATCTGCAGATCTGATGCAAAGGTGATTATTAATGGCAGCCCTGCTACTCGGCTGTGATCTCCCCCTTTCAGTAAATGGAGGTTTAATCAACCATCCTATTAAAATCCTGAAAAAAGTATGAGTCAACTAAACCACTGAGCGTTACAAGGCCCCTACTTTTCTACATAGAACATATTTCAAGGAACATGAATTCTTTGTCAGCATGTAAAGAAGTAAAGGTAATTATAGATGCAAGCATCATAGAGCAGATGTGAGGTTTACAGATTTTTTTTATTTCAATCTGTAAATCACAGCAGGATGCAGCTTTCACAGCTTTCTATTTTGCCATCGTACACTCCCTCCTGGAGAGTTGAAGTAGGTGCACAAGACATCCCTGGCAGCTGTGGCTTCAGCCGATGTGCGTCGTCCAGCCATATTGCCAACAGGCCGTATCCTACGTCCATCCTCCTGGCCCTCACCCAGCAGCTGCTGGTTCTCCCTTCTACTCAGCGAGAAGTTCTGGAGGAGGCAAGCTGCCATCACCACGGAGTCCACATTCTGAGGGAGAAGGTTTATCTTGTTATGAAGCGTTCTACACCTTGACACCAGAATACCAAAGGCATTTTAATCTACCATTCGAGTTTGAATGCTCAAACGAAATGCTTAGTAGTTATCCGGGAATCCTGTTTAGACTTTTTTTCCCTCAAGATGCATTGATAATTGTTTTAAAATCAAATTGCAGGCTTCTGAATTGCAATTGTATCCTGAAGTGCCCAGATATTCCCACCCCTAATATATGCATGAATAACTGGGACATATAATATGGAATATTGCTATATCTCACCGTAAGGACATGGAAAACAGCCTCACTGCTTAAGCCCAGCTTCTTAGGTGGCGGGGTGCTGGACGGGAAGAGGATTGGCAGGGCTTGGAACACAGCTGTGACATGCTCCACTGTTTTAAGGGCAGAGGCACAAGACAAGGTGGTATCATAAATAACGTACCATGACACATGACCAAATGAACAAGTCATTGTATTGTGACTTTACCTCCATTCAAAGTTTTAGGAGGCTTCGTTGCTTTTTTCATCACCCCATAAAACTGGACCTTTGAATAGAAGGTTTTCCATCTGCTCTTCATCTCAGAGATGTACTTGGAGTTGTTTGGTTGGATGATTCACTGTAGCTCTTCCAGCACCTGAAGAATAGAAAATTCCCCGAAAAATAATTATGTTATGCTAGTCCTTATCAAACATTCTTCAAAAAAGATCTATAATGTTTCCGCTCAGTGGATACTTTCTGACTTGAACTCTCTTCAAAAAAGGAGATTTGTAACTGCTTCGCCATCATTCTGACTTAGCTTCATTCAGCAATACAATACAATGCTATTAGCCTGGAGGGTTAAAGCAATACCGCGCCGATAGAAACAAAGAACTCAGTGGTAAGGCTCCTGTTGGCAGGCTTTGTGTGTACATAAACAACAGCTGGTGTTTCAGTTTCCTTCTGCAGATTTCCCTCTAGAGGTCACACCAACAGTAGCCTGATTCATGACATGACAGCGTTTCATGTAAAGCTAATGACACACGTTGGTGTTTTTATTGATCAGACAGCTGCCTTCATACAAATAATCTCCCCTTAGAGGCTCATTAGGACCCACTTAAAACAAAAACAACATTAGTGTTTTAAAAACAGCAACATTACTCAACTAATTTATTTTTGATGAAGCCTAAAGAGAAAATCCAGGATATTTGAAAAGGCAGCAGTCAGATGGACTCTCAAAGCTCAGTAAAGGGATTTGCAGGCCTGCAGCTGCTCTGAATCCCCAGGAGGCTGCAGACAGTTTGGAAGCAAATCAAACATCACTGCCTCCAACCCTCCCCCAAATCCATCTTCCACTGCTGCCAACCTCCGGACCTCGGCTAACCCCCCCATGGTAATCTGCTGCTACTAGGTTTTGTTTATGGTGCCCGCATCTCCCACATTATGTTAGATTGAGTATTTTTAGCCAGAGATTTAACTAATAAGTTATATATTAAGAGGTATATAGTAAAGTATAGTGAAGGTATATTGTTTCTTTGTTTCTTATGTTTTCATAATCTGAAGATTTTGTTCAAAATGTGTCTCATTGCCTTCTAAAGGTATTCAGATCTGTTAAATTCTCCAACCTTGTCTAATATTAAAGGCTCAACCTATTTAAGTCTACTAACATTTTTCAGTTTCTATAAACTTGATTGTAAAAAACAAAAACATGAAAAAAAACTTTTTTATTCACCCGCCTGACTTCAAACGTTCTGATTTGTCAGACTGTCAGAAGCCGGTCTCTAAACAGGTTCTGCTGAGACAGGAAGGTCCAGGATGCTGCAGCTGCTGCTGGAAGCTTGTTTCATGTAACAAAGTGACGGAGGCTTCTGGGTGCAAACCCCACGTACCCTTAGCTCCAGGCTGCTCCCTTATCAGGGTCAAATGCAGAGATCAACCTTCATACCAATGGATGCTCACTGTGACCATCCATCCATCCATCCATTATCTGACACGCTTGTCCCAATTGGGGTCGCGAGGGGTGCTGGTGCCTATCCCCAGCAGTCAATGGGCAAGAGGCGGGGTACGCTCGCTGTGACCAATAAGTCTTTTTTCCTGATTGCATAGTTAACATTAATGATAGGGTTTGGTTGAGGTCCCAAATGCAGAGGCGGTGAGGCAGAGGTGAGTTCTTGTAGTTTTAATGGTGTTCTTAACAGGTAACAAGGCAGTAATCCATAAATCCAACACAAAAATGCGAAACAAAAAAGAACCATGGAGACATCAGGGAAAAAATGCATGAGGAAACAAGGAAAGAAGGGGAAAGACGAGGAACCACTACTGAGGAACTGCACAGGGAGAGTATTTATGGGAACTGAACAAAGACAGGACTGATGAGCTAATTGGGAGCAGGTGTGAACAGATGTTTCTAGAAGGAACTAGGGAAAAGGATACCAACACCAGAGGGAAACAGAGGGTAAAGAAGAAAATCCTAAGAACTCAAATATATACAGAAAACACCAATAAAGCTAGAAAACAAAGAAAAACATTCTTCATAGTGAAACTAAAAACTCACAGAAAATTTAACAGAACCAAGACCGTGACAGGGTTAAATTATAATAATAACCCCTTATTGTCCTAGAAATGAAAACCAAACAGGTTTCTTTTCTGCATAAAAGCGGAAAGAGAACAGAAAGAGAATGAGACCCCTTAAAAAGTCTGTAGTCTGCTCTGCAAGAACCCCTCTTTTCTGCTGCTTTTATTATCGGACTTCAAAGGAATAACAGGAGAGGTCAGAAGTTACCTGGAGGGGGAAACAAAAAAAATTCCAAAAAAAACTTGAATAAAGATCATTTGTCAGGGTTCCTGTGTGTGGGTTAGTGCGAGTTGTGCATCTCTACTATAGAGGATCTTTGTGGAGAAATTGGGTAGCCTACACAGGTGAAAGTAATCTTTATAATAGTGCTGGGCTTAAAAGAGGACCAGAACCTTCATACAGTGCTGGTTTCTTGTGTGTGTTGTAGATGTTTAGTTGCTTCCTAGTCTCTTGCTTCCCTCAAGTATTTTTTCCTTATGTTTATTGGTTTTGTTTGGTTTTCAGTATTTTTGTATTTTTGCCTCTGTTTCCCTTGGACTTACATTAAACTATCAAAACTCATCGGTGCCTACTCCTCTATGCATTTGGGTCCTCAAATCCTCCACGCAACCTGACATAATTAGGTTTGCATTAAATGGTTGAAATGTATTTCGGGTTGTTCTGACAGCAGAGTTTAGTTATTATGCCTCTATTTGTCCTCCAGGAATCTGCAGTGCATGACTCAGCCACCGCAGGAGCCAAAAGCTCCCAGTAATGGAGTTTAATATCCTCCAATGATTTACCAAGAACATCAGCATCTATACTATGGGAAGCAGGGAAAGCAGCAATGAGAGGTAAAATAATTTCATTCTAATCTCGTAAAAAAAAAAAAAAGTTAGAACAAAAGAAGATCTAGGAATTAGAGGGGAAAATTAAGTTACTAGAAAGCTTGCAAGGTGAGGAAAAATTAGGTTAAATAAAACTAGAATTAAACAAATATATTGAAAGACAAAATACATTTTTAATACAAAGACTCCAAATAGAAAACTTTGAACATAGCAATAAGTCAGGAAGTTTCTCAGCTAATTATCTAAAAATAAACATAGAAAAAATGACTATATTTGCAGTTACAGACTCAATTGGTAATATATTACAGGATCCGGAGGATATTAACAATGCCTTCCCAGATTTCTATAAATCTTTATACACATCACAGTTAAATCCATCAGATAATGATATCAAGCAATTTCTGGATAAAATAACTCTTCCTAAATTATCAGAGAGTGAAAGAGCGACCCTGGACTCACCGCTGTCTACAGCTGAAGTTCAGGAAGCATTAAAAAACATGCCAAAGAATAAAGCTCCAGGTCCAGACGGGTTCCCTACTGAGCTCTATAAAGAGTTCTGGAACATTCTCGCCCCAACGTTCCACAGAATGCTGCAGGAAATTCAAGATAATGGCAAATTTCCGGTTAATATGAATTCTGCCACCATTAGTCTCCTGCTTAAACCAGGCAAAGATCCTATGTTTCCCAACAGCTATCGTCCCATATCCTTAATTAATGTGGATATTAAAATGATCTGTAAAGTTTTAGCAAAACGATTAGATAAAGTCGCTCCTCTCATAATCCACCCAGATCAAACTGGTTTCATTGAAGGAAGGTAGTCACCCACTAACAAATGCAGACTGCTGATTTTAATAGATTATCCCTACAGTAAATATATTAAATACTACATATTGTCTTTAGATACAGAAAAAGCATTCGATAGAGTAAAGTGGACATTTTTATTTGCTACTCTACATAAATTTGGTTTTGGCAATTCCTTTATAAATTGGTTAAAAATATTCTACAGCTTCCCAACAGCCTGTGTCAGGACAAATAATCCAACATCTTCCAGCTTTTCTCCAGAGGGGCACCAGGCAGGGATGCCCGTTCTCCCCCTCACTTTTTACTATTTTGATTGAGCCTCTAGCTGCTACAATCAGACAAACTAATGTTACTTTATCTCCAGCACTCAAACACTTGCCTCTCTCAAGTAATTAGATTACTAGTCTTTCTCAAAAGTCTTAGATTACTCTATAATTTTTGTCTAAATCTATAGTACTACCAATTAATTGCTCTCTACAGAATCCCTTAGGTCTATAAGTGCAATCAAGAAATATCAAATATTTGGGAATTACTGTATCATCTAAACTAGCTGAGTTACCAAAACTCAGTTGATCTCTGCATTTGACCTTGATGAGCTCAAAATCTTTTAAAAAAGATACTAGTGTCATTATGGGTGGTTGTTTCCAGCCCAAATGCAGAACACAAAGGAGTCTGTTGAAAGGTTAAACAATTTATTTATTAACATAGGGCTAAGATCAGATTCTGGAAACAGATACGGAGCGGGTCACACAGGATTCACTAATCTGAGGTTCAAGCTGAGCGTCAGAGGGAGGGAACCAGAAGGATCCAGAGACAGAGGGTCAGCAGAGGGCTAGGCAGTGGCAGGGCTTGACTTCTGACTTGTTGGTGTCCAGTCCTTGAGTTTCTCCAAATTCTCTCCTTGAGAACAGGCAGGCTGGTTCAGACAGTTTGATTCTCAGGTTTGGCTTCTGAGAGCAGGCAGGCAAGTTTTCTGACAATGAGTTCTTCCAGAGCTCCAGGTCCTATCAGGTCTTCCTACGAGAAAGAGAGGACAAGAGTGATTAGGTTCAGGGTTTCAGGAGAGTCAGAGGATATGACAGGTTGGTTGGCTCAGGTTTGCTAACCGTGACTGGTCTAACACTCTGGCACCGAAGAGAAGTTCAGCCGCTGCTTATAAGCTGGTCTCCTTGATGAGCTGATCAGCCGCAGGTGTGATGGTGGCTTCAGCTCAGGAGACCCGGGACGCCCTCTGCTGGAGAAGGGTGGACAGATTCTCCAGATCCCAACAACTAGAGGACCTAGAAAGATGTAAATCCCTTCCGATCTCCCTTATAGGTGTTGTGCAAATTAAGGTCCTGCAGACAATGAATAGATGGTTAACTAGAACTGGGATTATAGTTAATTATTTAACCTATTCAAAATCGAAGGTAGAATCAATTTAGCGTTCTTAGCTAGACAATTGTAGCTTTGAATTATTTACTTACCGGGTTGCAGAGTCACCTCTGGAGGGTTCCTGGACCGGCTGTTAAAATCCAGGTCTCCACCAATCTAGTGACCCAGGTTAAGTGGCTAGCAGAGCTATTAATTATCAATAAAGAACCTCTTATCTCTGTTTATCTGCACTATTACCAAAAGGGGTGGATCCAACCAGAGTGATAAACCCTCCCCTATAGGAACGACCAAAACCACTACAAATTAACCAATGATGTCTTTATTCTAATAATTCAGGATTACAGAAAATCTAACATCTATGCAAACACTACACGCTACTAGAAAAATAAACACGAGGTAGATTAAAATGTATAGTTTAAAGAAATCGAAAATAAAGAATAAACCAAAACAGAAAACAAAAGAATAAAACCCTAAGAGTCCGTTTGTTGGCTTCTGAGATTGTCCAAAATATGCCAGATAGTAATACATTCACTAATGTCCGTTAGCAGCAGGTATGATGATAACAGTGCAATTAATACTATAAAATTAATACATCCAGCTTAAAATTGGTAAATTATTAAAAATGTATTAACAAGTAGCAGCAGAAGTTGTTCAGCAAAAGACATTAACGAACAGTGTACTCGTATGTGAGAAAGGTATGTGAATAAATGAGGGACCCCCCTTTCTCATGTGGTGAGAGGAACAAAGGAAAAGGGGGGGAAGGAACAGTCTAAAATCAAGATGGCGGTAACCACGTGACCACACGCGGCTGAATGTGATAATTCTATAACTATCTCAAAGCAGAAACAAAAAGAGGATAGGAAAGCAAAGAAAAGAGAATAAAGAAGTACCACTTGCAGCTTACACAACACACTTATTTCAACCAAATGAACCAGAACTCTTGTAACCAACACAGAATAAAATCAGCATTAATTCAAAACCCTGAATCTACCTGTCTCTCTCTCGCCGAGCGCAGCACCTCATTAATGCATCAAAAGGAAAGGAAACTAATTTACTGTGAGTAGCCTTCTGTCCGTGAAGGATTGGTGTTTCCAAGGGAACCGTGGCTTGGTTTCGGCCGCGCAGAGGGTTTCTCGGCACCGGGTCCACCCTCTGGAAAGTTCAGTCAGTCCGGTGCTACAGCAGAGGGCTTGATAGGCTCACAAGTCGAAGAGGATGGACTTTGCGGAAGTAATCGGCGAGGAGCGTCCTCCCCGTCGATCCGTCCCAAAGGAGAAACACACAAAGCTCCCAGGCTTCTGTCTCCCCAGTTGGTGCAGCCGATGCACGATGGAAAACTGCGATCCGTGACTTTTGACGCAGGAAAAATGAAAGCTACTTCCAGTTAGCTTTCTTCTGTTATTTCACGTGAAATGAGCCTCCCCTTTTGGGCCGTGACCCACGGAAAAGAGAAAGAAAAAATGTCCGCAGCTGGGTTTTAAACCATGAGTGACGGGGTGTGGGGGGCACTTCCTGTTGGAGTATCGGCTGATTGGTCTGTGCCATGAGTGACGTTGGGGCACTTCCTGCTGGAGTATCGGCTGCCTCACACAGTGGGCCGGGTCTTCTTTGTTCTTTTTTTGGCGGGAACTCTTTGTTCTCCTTTGTGGAGAAGAGGAGGGGGATGGTTTCAGATGGCTCATCCAACTGATTTTGGCTCCATTTTGTTAATATATCCCAACATATTCTCCCCTTTTAGCTTTGAAGATTGGGTATGCGTCTCAGTCTTTAAAGCTAACCAAGTCCATTAATCTGTATTGCCACAAGATTCCGTTTAGGCCTCCAATGGGTAACTTGGCAGTTCGTTAGAAGTGGGTGCTGGCTCGGGGAGAGCAGGTTGGCGCTCGGCGAGTTTATTTCTAGCTAGCTAATGTAAAAATGAGGAGGATTTGTCCCCTTTGGTTCTGACAAAGGCTGTAGCGCCCCGTGGACCTCCTCACCGGTTCTTTTACTGGGAGCAGGTTATTTACTACTCTTAAAACTGGGTAAAACCATATTAAAAGGACTATAAAAGAGGAGTAAAAAAGTTGCAGAGTTTATTCCAGATCAGGTCGTTACAGGACAGAGAAAAATGCCTAAAGCTTGCACAGCTGTGGTCTCAAAAATCACGTCTGCGAGCATCCGGCAAAGTTTGAGCGGCAAAGTTTGAGCCTTGAACGTCATCTCCTGCTTCTTATACCTTCTGTGTCCGTGTTGCATCATGTGGATGCTTAGCTGTCCGTATCAGAAACTGACACGCCATCCATGTCTTGAACTCAATGCAGCTTGCTTCTATGCTTCAGGGTTACAGATACAGTAGCTCTACTATCAGACCGGCTCCAAGATGTGCCCATATCCTGTGTATTCTTAAAGACACGAAGGCTGTCTCGATTAGATGACCTTCGTACACACCGTGACATCCACCATGGTAAGGAAGGCCTTCTACTCTGTCTAATCTGACTAACAAAATAACAATGCACATGATGTATAAAAGAATAAACCTAACACTAACTAATGTCATTACAATGTAACCAAACATTGAGAAGTAGCCAACTGTTGTACATTCACCACACTTCTAGCATTCTTGGTTCAGCATTCATGCTTAAGCAAGAGAAAATAGGAAAGAAGCATGCAAAGAGGACAGAGATAGATGAACAATACTAATTATGATTCATAGCTCTTTCTTTCAGGGGTTCTGAATCTGTGATGCTATGAATCCAGGGGAAAAAGGGTGAAGGTGTCTAGTTTATAGTTCTTATTCCCTAGCACGCTGTGTGTGCCGTCACCGTTGTGATGATCCTGGGAATAAGAACCATGGAATGGACATTGCATAGCATCTGTACGGTCATTTCTATGCATTAGATTGAGCTTGTGATCGATGTCAATATAGGCTAATATTGAGAAGGTTTAGGTGGACATGGGTTTATCTTTCAAAACTCATGTTTAACACGGAATAAGCCTAAACGCATTAGCTCTCTTAATGATAGGGAGATTTACCATGAATCCAATTTCTAAGCTATCAGAGTTTACAAAAACCGGAACGACTAAGTTATAAGCCAGGTGAGTTTGCAGGTGTTGCAGGCATTAGAGACCGTTCAACTTTAAACCTTTACCAAATCTAGAAAGGGAATCGGATGTGTGTGATCACTCCTTTTAGCAAGCTGGTTCCAGATGAGTCGTCTAACCTGCATACATTTCTGAAAACTTTAGAGGATATCATGTCAAGTTTTACCACTTCTGTTGGATCTATCCAGTGCATTGTGCTCACAAATGGTTTATGGATATTATTGTAGTCCTTCCTTTAAGAGGAGACTAGTTCAAAAGCTGTGAAATTTGAAATATGGAAATTAAACCTTATGAGATCAGTGCATGTTTTCCTGTGTGTTAACATACACTCAATCTCACTGGTACTATGCACATGTGTTTTTAAGAATGGAGGTGTACTCCATTCCCCGGGCGGAAGTGGATTCTGGGTTGCATTTCATTCTGTCTACCTGTTCTATGGAGAAGAATGCTACAAATGCAAGATATTGAGTATGTTCTATCGGGATGAGAACTGGTCTGATCCAGTTCATCTGCAAATTGAGCCAAATGGATGTAACCCCTCTTTGCTTAGGAGGAGTTAGTTCCAAAAGGGCTGATGATGGGAGCTGACGGCAGGTGGAATGTTCTGAGGAACACACCTGTCCGATGATGGAGACGATTGATGTGCCACCTGCTGGGGAGCACTTAGGGTTGCTTTGCAGCCTCCCTGGACCTCTGCGGGTGTGCTATGGGCAGCAGCTGACCTGAACAGGCCAGAACCGGTTCTACAGTCTAAGTAAGACCCATTTTCTGAGCTTACATCCTGAGAAATGTTACTGACTTCCCAGTAGGGATGTTTTTCTTTTTTTTTTTTTTTTTAACAGTGTCCTGTCTGGCAATGTGGCAATAAGAATAATAGTCTTGATGCCAAAAAGAGCCCAACAGATTTTACTTTCACAAGTGTAGAAGTATGGCAATTGCCATATAGCTCCACTTGTTTCATGCATATAAATTGCTTTATTATAATTATGCAGGGAGTTTTACAGTTTATATGGACACTGCAATGTAAATAGAACAGAAAAACAGAAGAAGAAAAGGAAAAAAGAAAAAAAGAGAGAAAAGATTAAAGAAAGAAGAGATAGAAAGGAGACAATGACAAAACATTTTCAGTCTGCTTCATCACCTGTAACGAGATGAAAAAAGCACAACCAAAAGACATGGTACGAGACATAGAATAAAGCAACACCTTGAAACTATCGCTAAAGTAATATTATTAAGTCTGACATGTACTCTGTGTTACCTGAAGATATGAATGTGGGCTTTCTGTATAGAAGTGAATCTCTAAGTACCTGTTGCCAAGCACCTGTAGTTGTTTGTGACGGTGCACTTGTGCATGTAAAGTTTATCCATAGAAAAAATGCTCAATAGTGGTTCTGGAGAGCTGGAGAGGTGCCCCCCCCAGAGCACTGAGTCCAGCGCCGGGAGACCCAAAGCCCCAGGCGCCCAAAGGGACCCCAAGAGCGAAGGCACCAAGGAGGGGCCAGCCCCGGAAATCGGACCACCACCAAGGGCGGAGGAGAGACATCCCCCAAGAAGCCCCCCAACCACCGCCATGCTGGTGCCCCGGGGCGTCCGCGGGCAGCACAGAGCCAGAGTGGAGCTAACCACGCCGCTCCCCCACCGGACCAGGCCAGAGCAGCACAGCCGCGCCTGCCGCCCCCCCTCGCCGCCCGCACAAGCCCCCAACACGCCGCTGAAGCACCTCTGCCGCCCCGGCCCCCCGACGCACGCCGGCTGGAGCCACTCCACCCCCCACCCACCCTGCAGCCACACCCGCCACGATCAGCGGGACCAAAGCAGCTCCACCATGCCTTCAAGCGGGAAAACCCACCTGAAGACCCAATAAGCGCAGCCAGCCCATCCACACCAGCCCCCCAACACCAACCCCGCTGGAGCTGCCCAGACCCCCCACACACCAGCAGCGCGCCGCCAGCAAGACCCCCACCCAACGGGGCCGCCCCCCGAGAGAACAGACATGCCAATCCCCCCCCCGTAAAAAGAACGCCAGGCATGAAAAGCCCCCCCAATGCGACAGTAGACACCAGACACAGACCTGCCCACGACCGCTGCCCCCATCGGGAGAAAAAAAAAGAAATAAAAAAATAATAAATAAATAAATGTTTCTAAATAAATAAATAATAATACATACCCACACCTCACCATGCCGTGCAGCTCCCCTCCCCCCGAACCGGTACCACAAGACCAGCATCGGAAAAAGCACTGCCCAGGAACCAGCATCGAAGCGAAGGCACCGGCACCGACAATCCCAGAACAACACCCGGCCCCACCCCGAAGTGAATCCAGTCCCGGGCCCCAGGGATCAGAGGCCCCAGGGGCGCCCAACCCCCAGACAGGACCCCCAGCAAGGCCACGGCCGGCCGGGGCACCGGAGAGGCCACCAGGAATGAGCCGGCAGCGACCCGGGCATCCACCCCCAGACCCCGAGCCCCACCAGTGCACCGGCGAGCCCCGACACCAGCCAGCGGAGGGAAAGCAGGACAGGGGGAATGGGCTCCGCAGTTAGCGGAGACTTGAGATGTATTTGGGAGGGGGTGCAGTTGGGACCCCAACCTGGGAGAGGAAAAAAACAAAAACAAAAAAACCAAACTCACAATCTCAATTATGCCATCCCTCCCTAGTGCCCCCACTCGCACCACAGGAAAAAAAATAAGAGAAAAAAAATAATAAAATAAAGTAAATAACTAAATGAATAATAAAAATAAATAAATAGATAAGATAAAAACGCGGACACACATTCACACATAACACTCGCATCCAACAATACCAGGACCAAAGACCCGGCGGCACCGGTGGTTGGTCCCGGGACTATCGGATGACCCAATAAGTGAACCTAAAATCCGGATGGGGCAGAGGGGAGCGGCGACACCGCCACAACAACCCATCTTATTCCTGCTTCGAGCTCGGCCACCCACCCCGCACACGGACCGGACCACCCCCAGCAAGAGCCCCCCCGGGACTGGGGCCCACCCATCCCACGCAGGCCACCCAACCAGAACAAAAAAAAAAGAACCTACTTTAACCAGGCACTTCATGCCCCTCCTTCCAACCTTCTTTGGGGAGAGCAGAAGTGACAGCCCAGCCACCGGCAGGCCACCTAGGCCCCGCAGCCGGCCCCAGCCAAAACCACAGACCAGGTGGCTCACTCTTCCTCCTGGCCCCAGACTCCGGGAGGCAGCAGGAGAACAGGGGTGTGAGAAGACCCCGATCCTCCCTGCGCCCGCTCAGATGTAGTGTTGATGCGTGTTGCTCTCAGATGTAATTAAAACTGGGAGTACCAAGAGGGGGGGTCCGGCACAGTCCACCCCCCCCTCCGGGGGATAGACGGTGCCAGCGCACCCCCCCTTCGACAACCCTGGACCCTCAATGTCTAGATGCGAGAGGGGATGGAGGAGGCCGACCGTGGTGAGGCCCATAAAATAAGCCCCCCCCACAGGTGGCCCTGACCCCCACCTCCCAGAAAATACCCTACATAGATGTGTGTTGTGAAAATGATGTAGATGGAAGTGTCTAAAATCCAAAATAAAATTGAGGTGGGGGACATCGTCAGAAGGTGGGGCCCTCCAGTAACGACCCCCTCCCCAAAAACCTACATGTGTGGCAGTGTGAAGGAGCAGGCAGAGGGAGGATTTTCGGGGATGGGGAGCAAAGGACTGGGGTGCTAGCTGCACGCCCAGGGAGCCAGCTCCCCCGCTGACTCCAATAGGCACCCCTGTTCCCCGAGAGCCCATCCGGAGAGGGGGGCCCCACCAGTCTCACCACCATAGCCCGAGGGCCAGGGACCGGCAGCAGGACCCACCAGCCAGCCGGGCACAGGTCCGACACCACCACCCTCCCTTGAAAGCTTCTAAAACAAACAGGTTGGGGATAAATTGTCGTAGCTCCTTCGCCTACTTGCTCGGAGAGACCAGGAACCGTTTGTGGTAGATTTTGTTTGCCATATTGAGCTAAAGAGTACCTTTGCATTAACGATTTCAACATCAGATGGAAAACCAAACAACTCTGACCGTTCTGGTGTAGACAATTCCTCATTTATTTCCATATTGTAAGGGACAGGCAACCCCAGCACTGCCCAATCATTATAGGTAAGGTTGCATGTATCAGAAAAGGGTGTGAGCTTTTCTTCTCAGTCTATTTGGTAAAGGTAGAGCTCACCGGATTCAGATTTGAAGATGTATCCCCATGCACCAACCATGCCAGAATCCTCTAAAGACCATTCGTCATGCAGTGTTTCTAGGGGAGGATGCTGATCCCGGCATAAATACACTGCTTGTCATGAATCGGTGTTTGTATGGAGGACCTTAACGCAGAGACCAGTAGGCAGAGGTGAATAAAGCCTGTTTATTCTGGTTCACAGAACCAGGGGCAGGAATCAGAGTCCAACAGAAAAACAGCAAACGAACCTGAACCAAGGAGACATCAGGGGTAAATCAAAACTAGAAGCCAGGGAGAGATGAGACAGGGCAGGCAGGTAACAGACAGGAAGCAAGACGGGATGTTTGACGAGGATCCGGCAAACAGGAACTGAACAGGGAGGGCTTTTAAAGGGGACAGAGACAGAGAGAGAGCTGATGAGGAAATTGGCAACAGGTGCTTGGCAGGACAGAGAAACAGCAAGGGAGGACACAAGAGGGAAGCAGAGGACAACAAATGGATAACTAAGGAAAACAGGAAAAATCAGACCAGGACCCTGACAGTAATTCCAGACGCCCAAAAAGAACCACGAAAAAAAAAAAAAAAAAAAAAAGTAAACCAAGCAGGGCGGGAGGTCAGGTCCAGACACAGATCGTACAGAAAAAAAAAAAAACAAACTGAATGCGGCCTTCTGACATGGGGAGACACAGACCCAAAACACAGACTAAGAAACAGAATCTCCCGCATGCCAGAACCGGGACGAAAAACTAATCCGAAAAGAAAAACCAATCTTATCCTACTGACTGTCCCCCGATGGGTCCTTTTTTGGCCAGATCATTCTTGTCTTTTCAGTTTTATTTGGTTCATGTCCTGGATCCTAGCTACCAGTGGAAAGAGGGTTTTAGTGTTTATCTCGTCTCCTGATCGTCCACTGATCCTCCCCCGCGGAGTCCTCTGGGTTTTTGGCTCATTATGGGGGGGGGGTTCAGTTTTTATCAAAGTAAGCCTGGCTCCAGGGAGGAGACCAGTTTAAAGTCCTGCTTCAAGTTCCGGTTCCTACGTCCTGTCTCGGCTACCCTCTTCCACTGAGCCTGCCTGTCTGCACCTGATCCTGTCTGCTCCTGTGCGTGACCACCTGGTCATGCTTCTGGTCCCAGTCTGACTCTGAACCCTCCTGGAAGTCTGTGGATGCCTGGAAGTCTGGATCCTGCCACCTGTTTCTGTTCCTGTCTGTTCTGGATCCCTCACCAGGATCGGCTTCCAGCATAACCTTTGGGACTGCAGCACTGGGGACATTCGTGGTCTGGACTGTTAAACCAGGTAAGTGACCTTCACAGATAATCTCCTATCAGTTGATCATGGTCACTTACCTGTGTTTCTCCCCCAGAGTGTCTGAGATTGGGCGGTGCCCCGCCCCCCCGCCTGCAGTGTCCGCGAGCCACAGCTCCGCTTTTGTTTGGTTTTAATTTTAATAAACCTTTTGAACTTTCCTACTGACTGTCTCTCCTGAATACTGGGTCCATCTGTCCTCGGTCCATGACACTGCTGTTTTCTTGGGAGCTTCGAGGGGGTGGTTTGAAGCTTGGAATATGGAAATTGACGTCGCAAATAATAAAGATGTTCCGCTCGACAACACAGATCTTTTGTTCGGGGTTGTTGAGGTTGAAGCATCATTCACAGGAAGCATGGTCTCGGAGTCATCCATTGCGTCCTTCATTTCTTCGGCTGGTCTTTTGTCCAGGATTGTTGAAGTTGAAGCATCTTTCCCCAAAGGTGCGATCCTGGATTCTTCCATCGCGTCCTCCATTTCTTTGCAGACAGAAAAATGGATCTCGTTTTTTACACCTACTTCACGCTGGTCAGGTAACACCAATTCTTTCTCCATTGCCAAGCGTAATTCTCTGCTTTTAAGAATAGCTCTTTAAATTCTTGGCATTGCTGGTAGCAATGTCAATTTTTCTTGCTGAAAATACAAAAACAGATCTCCCCAGCAATATTTAAAGTGGGATGTAATTCCAGGGTTAAAGCTTGTGACAACATAGCATCTGGAGTCATCTGGGAACTGAAACCCTTCCATCATGTTAAGGTGGCAGTTACAGGAGGGGAAAACACAAAGATGTTGGAAATCACTTGAAATGTGGTCATCCAAACTGGGTTTTTGTTAAGTTTGCCAAGAAAACTAGCAGGAAGAACAAAGCAGCATCAAACAGAGAAGAAAACAGAGATGCAATGCATGTAATTTCATATTTCTCACACATTTCAGAGAAAATCAAGACACCAGTGAATCTCATACCCAATGCACACTCAAACATAAACAGGTTCATCCTAAAGACAGAACAGTCGGTGAGGACTGTAAAGCCTTCTATATTGGACAAACCAAACAACATATAGCAAATGCATGGAGCAGCATAAGAGAGCCAGCAGCTCTGGGCAGGATTTAGCTGGATGTTTGCACCAAAGGACACACCTTTGGAGGCCAAAATGTTAAGATTTTGAACAGAGATGATAAATGGTTAGAAACAGGGGTTTAGGAAGCCTTCTTTGTGAAAAGAGAAAAGCCATCACTAAAAAGAAAGGGAAGATTATGGTTTCAGCTACCAAGCATTTAAAATTCATAGAAAATGGAACTCACGCCTAAGAAGTTACATAAGCACTCCCATCATGATTCAAAAGACCAACCACAGAGCCCATGTTCAAAAAATTCAAATCAGTTTCAGTTCATTTATATAGCACCGATTCACAATACACTTTACAGGCACTTTACAATTCAAAAGACAGATGTGGCTATTGGATTAGCATCTGACTTGGAATGTGCGCAGGAGGCTGGATGTCCACGATGATGAAATACATAAGTGTGCCAACAAGGGATTGCTCTGATGGAGCAAACATTTTTCACAAAGTCTCCTGGATAGGTGAGGAAATGTCTTAAAATTTCGTTGTCTTCCAATTTGAGACTGTTTGTGGTTGCCATGACCCCCAACTGAGAATTTAGACAGGCCTACTACAGATACTACATGATGTACTAAGAAAGCTGTAACCACAACAATGGTGGAACCAACAATCAACCAATGAGAAAGGATAAATTTGGAGATCTACAGTATGGCGAAAATTACTTTTTCCTAAAGACATTCAAGCATAAAATATAGGAGAAACTGGATCTTATATCCAAACTTAGCCCAATAGCAACAACACTTAAGTATTACTCAATAAAACCCTGAATATTGAATATCCTGTTGTAACCCATCCTTTCTTTAATCTTTAGATGTTTCTCAGATATAAACAATGTTAAATTTCTGTTATTACTTGACTTTCTGCTGTTTATAAAATATAGTACTAAAAGATAACCTAAAAGACAATTACAGCCAAGACTGCCTGCTCTGAGCTTTCTAAATATTTCAAATTCGATCCAGGGGGACGTTTCCAAAATGGGATCATCACACATTCAAAGACTTATAATAGCATTTGCATGTAAACTAGAGCAGTTATTGTACGTTTCTATATTTCATTTGATTTTGCCTTCATTTGGTTCATGTTTTACATATCTGAAAAATCTAAAGTTTGAAAAACAATAGGCATTTCTTTACTTCTATCTGTAGGTATATTATATGAAATCCAACTAGACAATACGAACCTTTCCCAGTCACTGATAATCTGACATTTTTCACCTATTCTTAGTAATCATCCAGGACAGAAAGAATCATAGCCTCTTTGCTCTACTTGGCAGGTTATTTCCCCAAACATATAATCTAGTTAATAACCACTAAGGTTTGTTTATGTCGGTTTCAGACATCACAGGATGTGAGTGATATCTGATGACAAACTGCTGATAGGAAACAAAATGCTTTCTTTTTCACTTTTACATAAAAAAGTCCCAGAATGAATCAAACCTTTATGTTTGCACTTTTCCACATCAAAGAGGAAAGATAAATTTTCTAAGGGTTTACAGTAATGAATGAGAGGTGTGTATGTCCCATTTAAAAGACTTTATGTCTATAACGACAAGTTTTATTTCCAATTCAATAACACTCCTTGTACTGACAAACCTTTATTATAGTGGCATAATCTCATTTGATTTCATTCATGAGTTTTCTGAGTCTTTTTGTCCCTGGAGAAATAAGCCGGGGACTTTTAATTGATCATGATTATCTAAACAAACATGAATATAGCATTGATCAGAAATCCATTTTCAAATGTGCTCTAAGCATCCAAATAAACACAGCATAAACCTTAAACTATCGGTGTCAAACTAAATGTCAGGGAGCCAAATCTGGCCAGCTACGTGTCAGCTACTGTTTGTTTACTTCAGTTAATTTAATAATCAAAACCCATTTAGTCGCAGATTTTCTCTTCCAGGTGTCCAACATAAAGTGTAGGAGTTGAGCACCTTCCTCCTGCAGATTTAGCTCTTCAGAAAGGGGCACTTCAAAGCTGTCCAATCATATTAAGTTACATTCACAGGAAAAATTGTACAAAACTATGCAGACAACATCACTTACTTCACCCAATGGTGCACAGACAACCATCTGCACCTCAATGTCAGTAAAACAAAGGAACTCATATTCAACCCCCCTGGACCACAGCAACCAATTCATATAAATAATCAATCAGTGGAAACAGTGAACAGCTTCAAATATCTTGGTGTAACAATCGACAGCTCACTCACATTTGACCATCACATGACAGACATTCATAAAAGAAGCCAACAATGACTCTACATAATCCGGAACCTCAAAGGACTCTATGTTTCACCACATCTGTTATTACTTCTGTACAAATCAATTATTCAGCCCATCCTATTATACTGCTCTACTTGTTTCTTTAATCTTCTCGCTGTTAAAAACAAAACCAAACTCACAAAGGTCACACACACAGCTGCTAAAATCATTGGACTCCCCACACCCAACCTCACAGACACAAACCAACAGGCCATTGGATGCTTTTCACTCTCCATAGAACGAGACCCCCCTCACCCACTACAGGACCCCTCATACCCCTCCCCTCTGGACGGAGGTACAGGGCACTCAGGTGTAGAAGGGCCCGTTTTGGCAGGAGCCTGATCCCTTCAGACATCACCTTTTTAAACAACAGGCCCCGTTGAGTGTATCATGTCTCGTATCATGCCTTGTACTTTTGCTGGTGTTGGTGTTTACTGTGGTGTCTTTTTTTATGTCTTGTGTAAAAAAGCTCTGTGTGTGTGGAAAAGAATCTCCCCTTTGGGACAAATAAAGTCTAAAGTCTAACTAGTTTTTGTCATGATTGGTTTAAGGTTAAACCCACATGCAGAACACAACAGAGGCTGAGTAAAAGTTTAACAGAGTTTATTGAGAAAGGTTTTCACACAAAAACATGAACGGGTTCTGGTACTGGTCCGGGTTGGGTTCACAGTTGTCTGCAGAGACGGACAGTTTGATTAGCCAGGCAGTCAAATGATTAATAAGTCTTTAGATAATTCAGAGTCTAAATTGAAGAAGTCCAGGCTTTACTTGTGAGAGAGGGAACCGTTGGGTCCAGAGACTGTTGGTTCAGCTGAGTGCACAAGCAGCAGTGTCTAGCTTCTGACTATGAATGGCAGACCTTGATCAGAGGTTCCAGCTCTTCTCTGAGAGCAGCAGGAGAAATCCAGATTGGAATCTTCAGGTTTGGCTCAACAGGGCTGGCAGGCAGGTTAAGCTCATCCAGAGCTTCAGACTTGAGACAGGTTTCCTGTGAGCAAAGACAGAGGCAGATTAGAATCAGGTTTCTCTCTTGAGATAACAAAGATTCATTCAGGTAACAGAGGCTCAGGTTTGCAACCAAACTAGGTCAACACTGCGGCGTTGAAGGAATGTCTGGCAGCTGCTTAAGTAGGGAAGGTCTCCTGATCAGCTGACGAGCTCCAGGTGTGCTGGAGGGCTCCAGCCCAGGAGACCCACGGCGCACTCTGCTGGAGAAGGATGGTACATCCCCAGATCCCAACAGTTTTGTTTTAAAAAATGAGTTGTTGTTTTTCCTCTTTTACTCAGCATTTATAAAAGTTTTATTTATGGACATGTGACCTTTGATCTGTGTTTTTCTAAAGTAAAACTTTCTGCCAAAATAACCCCTGTTTTAGTTTAATTTAGCTTATTTCAATCATTCTAACTATTTGGACGATCTGGCTCTCTATCAAGGTCTGTAATCAAATATCTTTCAGGCTCAGCTGTGAAGCCTAGTATCCATCTATCTATAGGATAGGAATATCTCAGGCATGCAGCATGCGAAGGCTTGCATGCAGCTCTGACCTCTTGAATATGTGCTTGTCCATCATCATTATGACCTCCAGCTCCAAACATCAGACATCCAGCTCTGACATGTTTGCTGGCTGCTGATTGTGATAGCTTTGCACTTGAGGGAGCAAAAAGGGAGAAACAACATCAATCATTTCTGTCCAAATACAAGGTCATGTGATGAAAATGGCAAATCTGTTGCTTCTTTTTATTTCTGAATTTTTTTGAATTATGGACATCTGAACCTTAAGATGAGACGTTTGGAAGAGGAGGGCTGATAAAGATGCATGTTTATGAGTGCAAAAGAAATAACAACAGCAGTGATGTTCCTCCAAAACCATAGAAAAGAGGTCATAGATAAACATCTTGAGCAAATTTAGAGAATAAAGCAAGTGAATATCTGCTGCAATATGCTTTCATGGAAACAAGGCCCAACTTCAGCAAACTGATTGTAAACATCATGTTTTTACTCAGATAGTGATTCTAGATGATGTCCGTCCCTGAAAGTTTGAGTGTAAAGACAAAAACCTTACAGTGCCGTATTAGACCTTGCATTTATGGCATGCCAGTGATGGACTCTGTAACGTTGCCACCGATTAAAGAAGAAAAATAAAGAACTTAAAAAAGTTCAAGGACTGAGAAAAGATGTGATGGTGCTGAGCTGCCACTAATGATGAATTCAATTCAATTCAGTTTATTTCTATAGCGCCAATTCACAACACATCATCTCAGGTCACTTTCCAGCTCACCAGATCATCCAGTCAGATTGATTCAAAGTTTTCTATCTAAGAAAAACCAGTTGATTGCATCAACTTATTGACTCTTCAGCAATCCCTCACACTAAGCATGCTTGTAGCGACAGTGGAGAGGAAAAACTACCTTTGAAGAGGAAGAAACCTCCAGCAGAACCAGGCTCAGTGTGAGCGGCCATCTGCTGAGGCCCACTGGGGTTCAAGGAGACAGAAGCAGACATAGAAAAAGAAGCATAGATACAAAAGGCAACTGTCAACCAGCTCCAAAGGCGGCTCCGTCCAGGAAACACACAGCCAGGCAGACGAGCTCGGAGCCAGCTCCCATGTCAGAGGATGAAGAGAGCACATTCAGTTAGTCACGGTCAGAGAAACAGGACTACACTGGAAAACAGGCCAAGCTCCAACATCTAGAAACAAAGGTGTTGATGGCAGCAGCACAGCTGATATTTCTCTCCAGGATGGAGTCATAGCTGTTAAACCTTGACATTCTATCTCTCTGGTTCTTTTCCTGAAAATAGATCACTCAGGTCAAACTCTTTAAATAACGCATCATAACTTATATTAGCCTTATAAACCGGACTAAATGTGAAATTAAATGTGTGTGTGTTTGTACCCCCATTCTTTTTAATAT
This sequence comes from Cyprinodon diabolis, assembly GCA_030533445.1. Lineage (NCBI taxonomy): Eukaryota > Metazoa > Chordata > Actinopteri > Cyprinodontiformes > Cyprinodontidae > Cyprinodon > Cyprinodon diabolis. Next base: position 49,614,543 of record CM060068.1, on the reverse strand, counting down.
GATGATAAATGACATTTTTGATGAGGTAGATGGTTATATAGGGAAATCTTTATTTGCAGATGATGGGGATCTGGAGGACATTATCTTCTGTATTTGCAGAAAAAGATGCAATATGCCATTTTGAAGGGTAGATAAACGAGGATTTTAAATGTCATTTTCAATGTCCCAAGTTATTTTATTTTCTAGCAGACATTAGGAAGTTCATTTAAATTTTTATAATTAGAGGCTTCAACAAGTAAATAAAGGGAAGTTTTTAGGTGTCATCTTTGATGATAAATTCACTTGGAAACAGCAAATAGAATAAGTTGAAAATAAATGTAAAAAGTGAATATTTTGTTGAGATGTCTTTCTGGACAGGAATTGGGAGCTTCAAGAAGTGCACTGTTGGGAGTTTATCAGACTCTCATGAGATCTTCCCTGGATTAGGACTGTATAGCAAATATGACAGCTGCTGACAGTCATTTCAGAAAACTTGATAGGGAACAAACACAAGGGTTACGAATATGTTGTGGAGCTTTCAGATCATCTCCTTTAGCTGCTTTACACATTGAAACTGGTGAGCATCTTCAAGGTTAAGGAGACTGAAGCTAATGTATGTGTATTGGGTGAATCTACAGAGCCATAATATAATCATCCAACTAAGGCTGTGCTGCAGGACTGTTGGGAAAATCATAAATTTGTTTATAATAGCTCTGGATGGAGGACAAAATTGGTTTGACTCAGTTCCAGTTCAGTTTTACAGTTCCACAGTCACCAATCCCACCACAGTTATTTTTCACATGAGAAGTTGATCTGCAATTGGGGGAATTCATTAAAAAGGCAAATAGGGCGCTGTTGAGCAGTTAATGGAGTAGGACGTGAGTGGCGATAGCTCCTGACAATTTCGTTTATAATTCTTGTTCAACTGTGCTTTTCAGTGTAAATCAAGTCTCTGGTATTTGCTTTTTTGCTCTCCGGTCCTGTTTTCCTATTTTTGTATCGAGTGGCAATGTCAGGAAGGGGAAAATCTCGTACTATTCAGACGCAGCTAGTCTTGCTCACAGGCCTCATCTTCTCTGGTGCCGCCAGACCCCTGCAGCGGAACTGCTCCGATTCAGACGAACCCGGACGTCGATTCCCTTCAGCTCGAATTACTGTCCTCTTTGAATGAAGACATTGGCGGCTTTATTAGGAAAGAGGTTCAAGAGGTCCTTAGTGATGCGTTGTCATCCAATAAAGCTGAGGTGCAACCCAGGAAAACGCAGCTAGCAAGTGACTATGCTGCTGCTGATGCTAAGCTGGTTAAGCTAACGGCTATTCAATTCAATTCAATTCAGTTTATTTATATAGCGCCAAATTCACAACACATGTCATCTCAAGGCACTTTACAGTTCAACCAGATCATACAGTTAAATTGATACAAATTTTTCTATCTAAGGAAAACCAGTTGATTGCATTGACTCATTGACTCAAATACAATCCCTCACACTAAGCATGCTTGTAGCGACAGTGGAGAGGAAAAACTCCCTTTTAACAGGAAGAAACCTCCAGCAGAACCAGGCTCAGTGTGAGCGGCCATCTGCTGAGGCCCACTGGGGTTCAAGGAGACAGAAGCAGAGATACAAAAAGCAGCTGTAAAAGGCGGCGCCGTCCAGGAAACACACAGCCAGGCAGACGAGCTCCAAGGCAGCTCCCATGCCAGAGGATGAAGAGAGCACATCCACCCAGCCACGGCCAGAGAAACAGGACCACACTGGAAGACAGGCCGATCTCCAACATGTACAAACAAGGGTGTTGATGGAAGCAGCACAGCTGATGTTTCTTTCCTGGATGACGTCACAGCCAAACAGGAACAGACGAGGCAAAGCTACTCTGAGGAAAAGCAGAGAGAGCAGAAGGTTAGAGATTGAACAAACAGATTCTGCAGAATAGGAGAACAGAGAGAGAATGAAGCAGAATGATGAAATGGGGGTCCCTATGTCCTCCAGCAGTCTAAGCCTATAGCAGCATAACTATAGAGAGAGAGCTCAGGATAACCTGAGCCACCCTAACTATAAGCTTTATCAAAAAGGAAAGTTTTAAGCCTAGTCTTAAAAGTAGGCTATGGTGGGGGATGTGGAGGAGGCGCTCACTGGTTGTTCTGATGACATTATCGGTATGAAAACCACTCTGGAGCAGCTTAAAGCTAAGGTCACCATGTTGTAAGATAAGTGTGAGAACTTGGAGTCAAGATCGCGCCGCAACAACATTAGGATCATCGGCGTGACTGAGGGCGCTGGCTCCTGTTCACCTACTGCTGTAGCTGCATTACTGAAGGAAGCGCTCGGCCTGGAAAACGAACCGCTGGTGGATTGGTCTCATCGCACTCTTCAACCGAAGCCCAAACCGGGCAAACGTCCGCGGGTAATTGTGTGCAGGCTCCACTATTACAATGACTGTCTGGATATTTTGCGGCGTGCGAGGAAGCGCCAGCGGATCAAAACCGATGCCGGGAATATATCGATCTTTCCAGATCACACTGCTAAGGTCGCCCGGGCTCGAGCAGCTTTTAACGAGGTGAAAAGGGCTACTTCGTGGCATAGAAGGTATCAGGTATGGACTCTTCTACCCAGCGCGGCTGCGCATTACGCACACTGGTGCTGTTAAGGAGATAACTGAGGCCGAGGACACGAAGAAATACGTTCAGACTTTGATTTCTGATTGAGCCCTATTCGCTCTTAATGAGCCTTGGCCATAGACGGTGTTTGGGCGAATTTACAGCTCCTAACTGAGTCAGAGTCGAGGCTTATCTACATCACTTGGATGTTATGGATATGTTTATATTGGTTATATTATTTGAAAAAAAAGAGAGAAAAAAAAAGAAAATGTTTGTATTTTATTTGATTTTTTTGTGTGTTTTCTTTTTTTTTATCTTTTCCCTTTTTCTTGTTTGGAATAAAAAAAACAGGGGTCTGCAACTGCTGGACTGTAATTTAGGAATTTTTACTTCGGTGCGATGCTTTGTTAATATGGTACTGATTGTATAGATCTGTGTGTGATCACAGCAAGAGGCACATCGTGTATGTACATATATGTGAATATATATTTTTATATGTAGGCCTATGCTTGTATGTATGTATATATGTACATATATATCTTTGTTTTGTTTTATTTCCTTTTTTGGCTGCAATAAAAATAAATATAAAAAAAAAATAAATAAAAAAGGCAAAGACTCCAAAATAGGTTAATTATAATAATTTTTTTGGGAAGATTTAAAGATAGTATAAAGAGCCAAATAGTGGCAGAACAGCAGCAGATGTGATTATCCCACATGATAAAGTCGTGATTAAATGAACAATGGATCATCTATCAGTTTTTACTGTTTAATTAATTGCCATTATATTAGCATTATGGTTGCTTGATGATAATAGCAAAGAAAATAAAATATAACTGCATCAGATGGTCAAGCTGAATTATTAAATATAACATCTGGTATATTTTTAAATAAGTTAAAAACAAATTAAAAACAAAAAAAAATAGTTAAAAACAGTGATGGGCAGCAGCACCGCTACATGTAGCTTGACCGTAGCGCCGCTGCTTTATTTTTTCAAGCAACTTTCCTGTAGTGACGTTATTATTTTTATCAAGTAGCGACGTAGCGTCCACAAACGCTACAAAATCGGGGGCAAAACTAAGAAATGAAACCAGGTTTTCTATTTTTGAAACAACAATCAGAGTTATTCGTTGGACATTCATGCATGAGCCTCTATTCTGCCTCTCCTGTCTGTATCTATGAAACATGCGCACTGCAGTGGAACTCAAAGAACGACACACAGAGTCACACACAGAGGATGAAGGAGGAGACAGGAGCAGAGCGAGAAGAGCAGCCAACTGTCCCTACCACCAACTAAGCCAACTGGCCTTATCTTCAGAGATTATGAAACTTGTTGAATCCTCTGATAAAAAGTACGTGTTCAAATTTGGGTTCTTGGCCATAGAGAGCTCATGTGGCCAAGACTAGCCATTTGTTTTACATAGCCAAACACTCATTAAAACAGTCAACTGCAGTCAATTTTTTGAAATAAAAATGAGAAAAATATATCAGCTTTAACTTTATTGGCGCCTTTATTTTCCAGATAGTTCAAACTGATTAGTGCCACTAAGATATTCTCATTAGAGAGCAGTAGTGAAACTTCCATGTTGTATTTTCATGGCCTAATTTACCAGACAGGATGTTTACATAAATCTGTTTTAAGGCTTATTTGCACAGATAAGATTTTTTAGGTATGGAGGAACAGCTCTCCCGTATATAAAAATAAATACATAAATAAATAAATGCTCAATAAATAAATAAGCATACAATTAATTTCCCCCAAAAAATACAATGAATAAATATGTAGGTAGAAATTAAATTATATGGTGAGACATAAAGGTATATATATCACTTAATTAGCTTCTTTATTTTTCCACCTTCTTTTGTAAACAGTTTCATTTGTTACTTGAATCGACTGTTTAATTGAGGTCTGAAGAAGTTTTCTCTAAGGGAGACCCTAAAGAAATAAGATGCCTTTTGTAGGGTCTTGTTTTCCCTAGAGATGTCCATTGAATGCAAACTCACAGCCATGTCTCCATGTGTAGAACACTACACAGTACCTTTCATTTGGTTCTAATAACAGCAGATTGTTTACTAGTTTGTCTACTAGTAATTACTGCAGTTTTTATTTTATTATGCTGATCATAAAGCAATGTTACACTGTGTTATGTCATTGGCTGATCTTTAATAAATATTTTAACCAGTGTATCAGACTCATTTTGAATTGACATTATCTTGGTACAACGTTAAGTAGCTTCTGCTGTAGTTAAACTACTGTTAACACATTAGTGTAACTTAGCTTGCTATAATTCTTTAGGTGGTAGCTTTGGTGTAGTGAAGCTTAATTTACTGTTGAGTAACTGATAGCTTAGCTCACTACACTGGACAAGTAGCTTGCCCAACACTGGTTAAAAAGTTAAAAACAATCCACTTCGAACATGTATGGCTTCGAAGCAATTCTGGTCGACAATTCGGCCTCTTAGGAGGGGGAAACAGTGCAGCACCAACACTTTTTATAGTGGGGGGTGGTGTGCTGCTGACCTCGACTGGGGACGTCGTATTTCAGTGGACGGAGTACTTCGATGACCTCCTTAATCCCACCAACACGTCTTCCATTGAGGAAGCAGAGCCTGGGGGCTCCGGCTTGGGTCCTCCCATCTCTGGTGCTGAAGTCACTGATGTGGTAAAAAGCTCCTGGGTGGCAGGGCTCCAGGGATGGATGAGATTCGCCCTGAGTACCTTAAGGCTCTAGATGTTGTGGGGCTGTGTTGGTTAACGCTGCAACATGGCGTGGACATCAGGGGCCTGGATTGGTAGACTGGGGTGGTGGTCCCTCTATTTAAAAAAGGGGAGCAGAGGGTGTGTTCCAACTATAGAGGAATCACACTCTTACACCTCACTGGTAAGGCCTATTGCGAGGTTCTGGAAAGGAGGGTCTGTTGGATAGTCGAATCTTGGATTCAGGAAGAGCAGTGTGGTTTTCGTCCTGGCCGTGGAACACTGGATCAGCTCTACACCCTCAGCAGGGTTCTGGAGGCTGCATGGGAGTTTGCCCAACCAGTTTACATTACAGATTGATAGGCGGATTGGTGCGGCATCTGCTCTGAAGCGTGCGCTGCACCGGTCTGTTGTGGTAAACAGAGAGCTGAGCCAAAAAGCAAAGCTCTCGATTTACCGGTCGATCTACGTTCCTACCCTCATCTATGGTCAGGAGCTTTGGGTCATGACCGAAAGAACGAGATCCTGCATACAAGCGGCTGAAATGAGTTTTCTCCGTAGTGTGTCTGGGCTCTTTCTTAGAGATAGGGTGAGAAGCTCAGTCATCCGGGGAGGACTCAAAGTAGAGCAGCTGCTTCTCCACATCGAGGGGAGCCAGTTGAGGTGGCTCGGGCATCTGATTAGGATGCCTCCTGGACGTCTCCCATGTGAGGTGTTCCAGGCATGTCCCACCAGCAGGAGGCCCAGGGGGAGACCCAGGACACGATGGAGGGACCATGGTTTTCAGCTGGCCTGGGAGCTCCTTGGGATTCCCCCAAAGGAGCTGGCCCAAGTGGCTGGGGAGATGGATGTCTGGGCCTCCCTACTGAAGCTGCTACCCCTGAACCCCACCCTGGATAAGCAAAAGAAGACTGACTGACTGACTGACTGACTTAGTTACTTACTTACTTACTTTTTACTTACTTACTTAGCTTCCAAGTTTGAACATGTTTCGCTTCTCATCTAGGAAGCTTTTTCAATTCAAAATGTCTGGCTTAGTGTTGAGTGTTGAGTCTTAGTGTTAAAGCTTTATGGAGTAACTCAATAAAGTGTCAGGGTTCCTGTGTGTGAGTGAGCGGAAGTTATGCATCTCTTCCACAAAGGATCTTTGTGGAGAACCTGGGTAGCCTACACAGGTGAAGATAATCTTTCTCATCAGAGTGCTGGACTTAAAAGAGCAGCAGAGCCTTCACTCAGTGCTGGTTTCTTGTGTTGTTTATGTTGATTTTTGCCTCTGTTCCCCTTGGACTTTCATTAAATCACCAAAAACCCATTACTCCTCCCTGCATTTGGGTCCTAAAAGCCTCCACACAACCAGACAAAAAGCCTTGTTTGGAGGAGATTCTGATCTATGCCTCAACAATGACCCTGAGAACTCCCCTTTCAGGGGCATAGACCAGTATTGAGGCTAACAAAATCCTCAATGACTCCCCATTACTAAGGGGTGGATCTGTTCTTCCTTTTTAACTTCTCTGGAATCACTTGGATGACTGAGAATCTCCTCCAGAACTATTAGATTAGATTTATTATTGTCACTTATTATTTCAGCTACATAATAAGAAATGTTTAATTAAAATTTTCTGGATTTCTGCTCATGTAGATATAGAAGGACATGAAGTAGACTTACACAGATTTGTCATTTTGTGTAAAACAAAAATTAATTTCGTTTGGAAACAGCTCACTGGACAATTTCACCTTTTTAAAAGTGCAACCTTGGAAAATAAAATTAAAGGAAATACTGTATATAAAAACAGTGATATAAACATATGACTGTACGTTTACAGTTATAGCATTTTTTTGTTCTGTAATCATAAAATATAATAAATACTATAAAATAGAATACAACCCATTTTACAAAACATTCAGCAGTCTAATGGCAGTGGGAAAGAAAGTGTTGTGGAATCTGCTGGACCTGCATCCAATGCTTCCAAGCCTCTTCCCCGAGGGCAGCGGCAGCAGATAATCATGACACTGGTAGTGTTGGGATCTGGAGATTCTCCACCTTCTCCAGCAGAGTGCGCTGCGGATCTCCTGAGCTGGAGCCCTCCAGCACAGCTGACGTTCATCAGCCCATCAGGAGACCTGCCTATATAATCAGCACCCAGACCTTCCTTCAACGCCGCAGTCTTGACCAAGTTTGGTTAGCGAACCTGAGCCTCTGAACTACTAGAATCTTTGTCTCTAAGAGAAACCCAATTCTAACCTGCCTCTGTCTTCTCGCTCATAGGAATCCTGTCTCTCGTCTGAAGCTCTGGATGAGCTTAACCTGTTACCTGCCTGCCTGCCCTAGAGAGCCAAACCTGAATCCGTTTGACCATCAGGTTGGATAACAGACTTCGGACTAGAAATCACTCAAGGCAGAGAGACCTGAATTTTCCTGTTTCAACTCCTGCATTTAATTATGCTTCTGTTTTTTCCGGTTCCCCAGAACCCAGTACCAAGCCATGGTCTAAGAATCAGACTCTTCCAGCGCCTGTCCAAGTCTCTCATTTCTCTTCTTCAGAAAGAGCGGAGGCCGAACCCATGCAAATTGGACACACCAGGCTATCCCCTGAAGAGAGGCAACAGAGATTTAAAGCTAAACTGTGTCTGTATTGTGGTGAGACTGGCCATTTTATTGCTTCATGCCCGGCTAAATCAAAAGCCAGGGCCCGTCAGAGGATGTGAGGAGTCTGACGGGCCACCTAAGATCTGAGAAATCTCCTCATTTGTTGTTGCCTGCTACTCTGTTCTTTTCTAACCAGAATCTCACCTTATCAGCATTCATCGACTCTGGCTGTTAAAGAAACCTTATTGATTCAGAACTAGTTCAGCAGTTAAAAATTGAGACTGTCCTTTTAACTAAACCTCTCAGAGTTTCTGCTATCGATGGAAAGAAGCTTCATCAAGTCACTCATCAGACACAACCCTTAGAACTGCTTATCTCTGGAAACCACCGGGAGATGATAACGTTTTTTGTTTTTCCTTCAGCTTGCTCTCCTCTGGTGCTTGGATTCGAGTGGTTGGAACGTCATAACCCCCATATCAACTGGGCTGAACGCCACATTGAATCCTGGTCCACCTCCTGTCACGAATCCTGTCTTCGTTCTGCAGCTCCTACTATTCAGTCCCCTAGAGGTAGGGGGGAGATGGACTCTCCTGACCTTACTTCTGTTCCTCCCGAGTATCATGATCTGGCACCAGTCTTCAGTAAGGTCAGTGCGACGTCTCTTCCACCTCACAGAACATATGACTGCGCCATAGATTTACTACCAGGAGCCCCTCTTCCCAGCAGTAGATTGTATAATATTTCCAAACCAGAGCGTGAAACCATGGAAAATACATCAATGAATCTCTAGCTGCTGGAATAATTCGCCCATCTTCATCTCCTCTCGGTGCTGGTTTTTTCTTTGTGGGTAAAAAGGATGGTTCCCTGCGCCCCTGTATTGACTACAGGGGTTTGAATCAGATTACCGTCAAAAATAAATATCCCCTACCATTACTGGCATCAGCTTTTGAACCTGTACAAGGTGCTACAGTGTTCAACAAGCTCGATCTAAGAAACGCCTACCACCTCCTTAGAATAAGAGAAGGGGATGAATGGAAGACAGCCTTTAAGACCCCCTTAGGGCAATTTGAGTACCTGGTCATGCCTTTTGGCCTCACAAATGCTCCTGCCTGTTTCCAAGCTCTTGTCAATGACGTCCTCAGAGATTTTTTTAATGTTTTTGTCTACATCGATGATATTTTGATCTACTCCAAGAACCTCTCAGACCACAGGAAACATGTTCGTTTAGTCCTTCAGAGACTTCTGGAAAATAAACTTTTTGTGAAAGCTGAAAAATGTGAATTTCATCAACATTCTGTCACTTTCCTAGGGTTTGTGCTCGAGGGCGGGCAGGTGAAGCCATCAGAAGACAAGATAAAGGCAGTTCTGGATTGGCCTACACCTGAAAACCGCAAGCAACTCCAGAGATTTCTTGGTTTTGCAAACTTCTATAGGAGGTTCATAAGAAACTATAGCAAGACAGCTCTACCCCTCACAGCTCTTACCTCTGTTAAAAGAACATTCCAATGGACCCCTGAGGCCGAAAATGCCTTCAATAAATTAAAGAAACTCTTTTCCAGTGCCCCCATCTTGGTTCAGCCTGATCCTACGAAATAGTTCATCCTTGAGGTGGACGCATCTGATTCCGGTGTAGGAGCTGTTTTATCTCAACAATCAGACTCTGACCAGAAAACTCACCCCTGTCATTCGAACTTCTTGCCATTAAGCTCGCCCTGGAGGAATGGAGACACTGGCTCGAGGGGGCTGAGCATCCAGTACTGGTTTGGACAGACCACAAGAACCTGGCTTATATCAAATCGGCAAAAAGATTCAACCCACGGCATTTAAGGTGGTCTTTGTTCTTCTCACGCTTCAATCTCATCATTTCCTATAGACCTGGTTCCAAGAACGTCAAGCCCGACTCTCTCTCTCGTCTTTATTCCACCGATCAACCTGAGACACCCGAACCTGTTCTCCCTGCCTCATGTACCGTTGGAGCCGTTTCCTGGGAGATCACTGATCTGATCAACTCTGCCCTGGCTTCTGAACCTGACCCAGGTAATGGTCCTCCAAATAAAATGTATGTCCCGTCTTCCGTCAGATCCCGCCTCATCCAGTGGATGCACGCAGCTAAATTCTCGGCCCATCCTGGAGTGAGCAGAACCATCGCCCTCATAAACAGGCAATTTTGGTGGCCGTCTCTGCATAAAGACGTCAAAGAGTACGTTCTGGCTTGTCCCATCTGCGCTAGGAACAAGACCTCCCACCAACCACCTTCTGGTCTGCTGCATCCTCTACCTGTTCCAACCCGTCCTTGGTCTCATATTGCTGTCGATTTTGTCACTGGTCTCCCGATTTCTAGAGGTATGACTACAATACTAACCATTGTCGACCGTTTTTCCAAGGCCTGTCATCTTATTCCCCTCAGAAAGCTCCCCACTGCATTCCAGACGGCTCAGCTCCTCGTGAAGCATGTTTTTCGCCTCCATGGTATTCCTCAAGATATCTTCTCAGATCGTGGTCCCCAGTTTATCTCACAGGTCTGGAAAGCTTTCTGTTCTGCATTAAATAGCAAATCCTCTCTCACCTCTGGTTACCATCCTCAATCTAATGGCAGACAGAGAGGATGAACCAGCAACTCGAGTCCACTCTCCGCTGTCTGACTTCGAACAATCCCACTGACTGGAGTCAGTTCCTGACGTGGATTGAGTATGCTCATAACTCCCTTAAATCTGCTTCTACTGGTTTATCCCCCTTTCAAGTTTCCATAGGGTATCAGCCTCCACTCTTCCCTGCAGACGAGAAAGAGATAATGGTCAGATCAGTCCATCATCACATCCGCCGCTGCCAACGTATTTGGAGGGATACCATCACAACCCTCACCCGCTCGTCAGCCTCAACCAAAAAGTTTGCTGACTCCAAGAGACGTCCTGCCCCTGACTACACTCCAGGCCAAAAGGTTTGGTTGTCGACCCGAGACATTCCCCTGAAGGCTATGTCCAGGAGACTTTCACCCAGGTTCATCGGTCCATACAAAATCGATCGCATAATTAACCTCTCTGCTGTCCGCCTGCACCTGCCACCTTCTCTGCGCATCCACCCGACATTCCATGTTTCCCAGATAAAGCCTGTAGTCACTAGTTCTTTGTGCCCGCCTTCTGACTCCCCTCCACCCGCCCTGGACATCGATGGTCATCCGGCTTTCACGGTTCGCCGGATCGTGGACTCCCGTCGGCGAGGTCGCGGTTGGCAGTACCTCATCGACTGGGAGGGCTACGATCCGGAGGACCGCACCTGGGTTCCTGGCTCGTTTATCCTCGATCCGTCCTTGATCGAGGATTACGAGAAGTCCCTCCCGTCCACATCATCGGGACCGCTAAGAGGCGGTCGTTGAGAGGGGGGTACTGTTGGGTTCTGGAGATTCTCCAGCAGAGTGCGCTGTGGATCTCCTGGGCTGGAGCCCTCCAGCACAGCTGACGTCCATCAGCCCATCAGGAGACCTGCCTATATAATCAGCAGCCAGACCTTCCTTCAACGCCGCAGTGTTGACCAAGTTTGGTTAGCGAACCTGAGCCTCTGAACTACTAGAATCTTTGTCTCTAAGAGAAACCCAATTCTAACCTGCCTCTGTCTTCTCGCTCATAGGAAATCTGTCTCTCGTCTGAAGCTCTGGATGAGCTTAACCTGTTACCTGCCTGCCTGCCCTAGATAGCCAAACCTGAAGATCTCACTCTGGAATCCACCTGCTGCTCTTAAGGAAAGAGCTAATCCCTCAAACCAAGGTCTGTCATTAGAAAGTCAGAAGCTAGACGCTGCTGCTGCTGAGCACTCTGCTGAACCAACAGTCTCTGGACCCAACCGGTTCCCTCTCTCAGAAAAGAGAGCCTGGACCTCTTCAAGGTATTTTCAGAAACATCTGAAAACTCAACAACTAATCTGTTAACCTGGCTAATCAAACTATCCGTCTCTGCAGACGCCTGAGAATCCTGCCCGGACCAGTTTCCAGAATCCAGTTCATGTTATCTCTGTGCAAACCTTTAATAAACTCTGTTGAACTTTTTATCAGTCTCCAAGTGGTGTTCTGCATGTGGGTTTGATTTCTAAACCAACCATGACAGGTAGAGATTTATATAAAATTCAAAGGACTGTTGGAGGTAACAGTAGTATCAATGGAAGGTGGAAAGAAGAAGTAGTCATATCTCCATTTAGACTTGGTCATACTAGATTGAAAAGTTATCTTTTTAGAACAGGGAAACATGAAACAGGGACCTGTATTCACTGTAATCAGATGGAAACAGTGGAACATGTGTTATTAGAATGTCAGTACTTAAAGTCAAGACTAAATAGAGAGAAAACAGGATTTTCTATGATAAATCTTTTAGGAAATGTATCAAATTCTGTTAGAAATAAATTAAGAATCTGTGTTTCCTGCAGAGGTTCCAACCTTAGATGCCCTAGCCACAGCTACTCACATCCGTTGTTTTTAAATAAATGCTTCTGACGTTATCCAGCTTTCTGTCTTGCCTGAATTCTGGGTCCAAGGTTCTGGTTTTTGACAGCAGTTAGTACCACATACCTGAAATACGTTAACATCTACTTCCATCCGCCACCAACAGTAGGGGGAACCCCGATTTACTGGATTTTCTTTGTCATCCTTTTCAATACGCTGACACTAGTGGAGATTCATAAATATTTTAATTTATTTATTTATTTGACAGGGACAGTGTACATTAAAAAGCATTCCTGCAAATGCACCAGAATTAGCCAAAAGGCTATTTTTCAACTTTTGTCCCTGGACCGATCTTAAAATTGTTTTCCTAAAAAACACAACAGTAAGCATGCTACAATGTAAAATACAAATATATAAAGAAATAAAAACAGCTATAACTGATTTAAAAATACAGAATAACTGTTCGCTGGACTACAGAGATTCATAAAATAGAATAAAACATTAAAACTATGTACATATAAATATATATAAATACATATATTAATATACATACACACATACATACACACGTATACACATACACACAGCAGAGACACAAGTGGCAGCATGGCTTGTTATTGATAGACATTCAACTAATGCTGACATGACTGATGTGTTATGAGCCAATTTTTTAGATGTTTTTTGAAAATAGTGAATGTTGTGATTCCTTTGATGTTGTGAGGGACAGAGTTCCATTCCTGAGATGCTGTAACTGCAAAGGTTCTTTGACTAAAAGCACTTTTACGCAGAGGAACAACACAGCCTCCTCTAGCCGACCCTCGTGTTAATGTTGCCGTGTTCCTGATTGTCACAAACTGACTGAGTGGAGGAGATGACAGACCATGGATTATTTTGTAAAACAGAGGTTTGCATACTTGATGACATTTTCCCAGCTTAGAAGCTTATGTTTTTTAGTAAATTGTCACAATGGTGATATTTTGATGGTTTTTTTTATCCCAATTTTTTATTGTCTGTTTGTAAAGAGATTCTAAAGGTTTTAGTGAGGTTTTATTTGCCTGAGACCAGGTTGTAAGACAGTAGGTGATGTGCGACAGAACCATACTGTACCTGAACATTTTAGCTGCCTGGAGTCACAAGTTTGATCGTATGAAACGGAAATTAGTAATATTGAATTTGACTCTATTGCACACCTTTTTGACCTAGGATTTAAAAGTTAGTTTAGAGTCTATTAGGATGCCTAGGTATTTGAATTCTGACACAACTTTTTTTTTTCCCTGTCACATAAATGTCTTCGACATGATTTGCATTGTTGGATTTAGAAAAATTCATTGAAACAGTTTATTTACATTAAGTTTTAAGCAAGATGGATTCAGCCATTCAGAGACATGGACCATAGACTGTGTTAGTTTTTCAGCAACTTGCTTTGTGTTTTTACCATGAGAATAAATGACAGTATCATCTGCATACATCTGAATACAGACCTCTGAACTAATGATATTCTCATGGCCTCAGATAATGGACTTGTATCAGTGCTCGTCCTGTTGGATCTTAGTGCGGCCCACAGTGCGCACTCCTTCCTCTGCGGTTGAGCATGTGTTGAGTTGAGCTGCTTCCTGTTTGGACCTGCTTCCTGTTTGGACCTGTTCACTTCCTGTTTGGATTAACTGAGTGTGCAGCTGCTGCAGCTTTCCAGAGGAACTCCATCTGAAGTTAAGTTATTTTCTCTGTGATATCTCTGTATCTAAGTAACTCTAACTGACTAGTTTAAAACATAGCACCTTCTGCTGCACTTTTCTACTGAGCACTTGTCAGTTTCACACGGTTTTATTTCTGATAGCAAGGAGTAGCTAGCCTAGGCTAGCGCTAGCTTAGCATTGCTATGGCTTCTCTCTCTCCCTCCCTTGACTCTTTTCCAACTCTTCCTTCTTCCTCTCCTCTCTCCTGCTCTCTGTGTCAGATGTTCAGTTATTCCTCTGCCTCCTTTAGTGATAATGGGATGTGTAATAAGTGTAGTATTTTTGTAGCTTTGGAGGCGAGGGTGTCAGAGTTAGAATCCAGGCTTCAGGCTGTTGAACATCCAGGAGTTAAAGTAGGCCCCCCAAGTAGCTGTCCTCCAAAAGTGCCTGAGCAGCCAGGCGATTGGGTAACTGTACGCAGAAAGCGTAGTCGTGGATCTCTGCCCACTGGTCACCACCAACCCGTTCACGTTTCTAACCGGTTTTCCCCACTCAGTGACACACCCACTGAGAAGCCCACTCTGGTGATTGGCAGCTCCATAGTCAGAAACGTGGCATTAGAGACACCAGGGACCATAGTCAAATGTTTGCCGGGGGCCAGAACGGGCGACATCAAATCCTACCTGAAACTGCTGGCTAAGGATAAGGTTAAATACAGTAAGATTGTTATTCACGCTGGTGGTAATGACACCCGGTTACGCCGATCGGAGGTCACTAAAATTAGTGTTGCTTCGGTGTGTAAGTTTGCCAAAAAAATGTCGGACTCCGTAATTTTCTCTGGTCCCCTCCCTGATCTGACCAGTGATGACATGTTTAGCCGCATGTCGTCATTCAACCGCTGGTTGTCTAGGTGGTGTCCTGAAAACAACGTGGGCTACATTAATAATTGGCAATCCTTTTGGGGAAAGCCTGGTCTGATTCGGAGAGACGGCATCCATCCCACTTTGGATGGTGCAGCTCTTCTTTCTAGGAATCTGGCCACATTTATTAGTCCTCCAAAACCCTGACCACCCAGGGTGCAGACCAGGAAGCAGAGTTGTAGTTTAACACACATCTCTGCAGCTTCTCTACTGTTACCCACTCTTTACTCCATCCAGACAGTGTCTTGCCCACGACCAAAATCTAATAAATTAGCAAAGACTCCCAAAGGAGTAAATCATGATAATCTAATTAAAATCAAAATAACTCCAATTGGGGAAAAAGTTAAAACAATTAAATGCGGTCTGTTTAACATAAGATCTCTTTCCTCTAAAAGTCTGCTAGTTAATGACTTGATTTGTGATAATCACATTGACTTGTTTTGCCTTACAGAAACCTGGCTGCAGCAAGAGGATTATGTGAGCATAAACGAGGCAACTCCTTCAAGCTATTTAAATTTTCACATACCCAGAAGTTCTGGGCGAGGAGGAGGAGTAGCAACAATCTTCCAGTCTGACTTACTGATTACTCCCAAAACAGTTAATACCTACAACTCTTTTGAACATTTAACCCTTAATTTCCCTCATCCAAATTTCAAGGCAAGAAAACCTCTTCTTTTTGTAACTTTGTATCGTCCGCCAGGTCCTTACTCTGAAGTTTTAGATGAGTTTTCAGAGTTCCTTTCTGATTTGGTATTAAATACTGACAGGGTCATCATAGTGGGAGATTTTAACATCCATGCTGACATTGAAGGCGATAGCTTAAGAGCAGCCTTTAATGCTATCTTAGACACTATTGGCTTTGTTCAAAATGTGAATAGTCCCACACATTCTCATCTTCATACTTTGGATCTTGTGCTGACATACGGCATAGAATGTGAAGAAATAACAGTATTTCCTCACAACCCTGTCCTCTCTGACCACTTTCTAATAACCTTCAGGATTACTTTAACAGAGTTCTCCTCCCCCAAAAGAAGGTTCAATTTTAGTAGATCTTTATCAGATGGTGCAGTTATAAATTTTAAAGAATCTGCTTCACTTTCTCTCTCCTCTGTGTCGCTGAGCAGTGCTGCAGAGTGCAAAAGCATAGCTTATTCCCCTTCACAGGTTGATGATTTTGTTGATGGGGTTGCTAGTTCTCTGCGTACTGCCTTAGACAACGCAGCTCCCTTGAAAATGAAAACCGTTGAAAATAGAAAGCTTGCTCCTTGGTTTAATGCAGAGCTGCGTACTTTGAAGCAAAATGCTAGGAAACTGGAGAGAAAATATCGCTCCACAGGCCTGCGGGAGTCCTTCCTAGTCTGGAAAAATGGTTTACTGCTGTATAAGAGCACCCTTTGTAAAGCAAGAGCAGCATACTTCTCCTCATTAATAGAGGAGAATAAGAATAATCCTAGATTTCTTTTTAATACAGTTGCCAAACTCACCCAGAGCCATAGCTCTGTTGAACCGTCCATTCCACCTGCTGTTAGCAGTAATGATTTTATGGGATTCTTTATAAATAAGATTGATCTTATTAAAAATAAGATCATAAGCACTCCTCTATCCGCGATTGTACCTGAGGTAGTCATGGAATCTGAACCGGGTTTAGACTGCTTTGATCCAGTTGAACTTTCTGAATTAGCAAAATTATTGTCTTCATCTAAGCCTTCAACTTGTATGTTAGATCCAGTTCCAACCAGGTTATTTAAGGAGGTATTCCCTTTGATCTCCTCCTCCATTTTAGATGTGATTAATCTATCTCTGTTACAGGGATATGTACCTAAAGCTTTTAAGGTTGCTGTAATTAAACCTCTGCTTAAGAAACCGTCTCTTGACCCAGATGACTTGGTTAATTATAGACCTATATCCAATCTTCCTTTCTTATCCAAAATTCTTGAGAAAGTAGTTGCCAAACAAGTTTGCGACCACTTACACCATAATGAACTTTTTGAAGAGTTTCAGTCTGGCTTTAGAGCTCATCATAGCACTGAAACAGCTCTGGTGAAAGTCACTAATGATATTCTCATGGCCTCAGATAATGGACTCGTATCTGTGCTCGTCCTGTTGGATCTTAGTGCTGCATTTGATACAGTTGACCATAATATTCTTTTAGAAAGACTTGAATATTTTGTTGGAATTAAAGGAACAGCACTAGACTGGTTTAAATCTTATCTATCTGATCGAATTCAGTTTGTTTATGTTAATGATAGATCTTCAACACGCTCAAAGGTTACCTGTGGAGTACCACAGGGATCAGTGCTAGGACCAATTCTCTTTACTTTATACATGCTCCCAATTGGTAGAGTTATTAGACAGCATGGGATTAATTTCCACTGTTATGCTGATGATACCCAGCTATATCTGTCTATAAATCCAGAAGAAGCTAACCCATTACATAGATTACAGGCATGTCTGAAGACATAAAAACCTGGATGACTCTTAACTTTCTGCTTCTGAATGCAGACAAAACAGAAGTTATAGTCTTTGGACCAGAGTCTCTGAAAAAGAAGCTGATTAGCCAGTCACTTCATTTGGATGGGATTAAACTGATTTCAGATAATAAAGTAAAAAATCTTGGTGTTATTTTTGATCAGGACCTGTCATTTAAATCCCAGATCAAAGAGGTTTCTAGAATTTCCTTCTTTCATCTGAGGAACATTGCAAAAATTAGAAATCTCCTGTCCAGGGGTGATGCTGAGAAACTAGTCCATGCATTTGTTACTTCAAGGCTGGACTATTGTAATTCTTTACTATCAGGAAGTCCACAAACTGTAGTTAAAAGCCTTCAGCTGATCCAAAATGCTGCAGCCAGAGTTCTGATGAAAATTAAAAAGAGAGATCATATCTCTCCTATCCTGGCTTCTCTTCATTGGCTTCCTGTTAAATCAAGAATAGAATTTAAAATCCTCCTTCTCACATATAAAGCCTTAAATGGCCAAGCTCCATCTTATATCAGAGATCTGATTGTTCCTTATGTTCCTAACAGAGCACTTCGCTCTCAATCTGCAGGTTTACTAGTGGTTCCTAGAATTTCTAAAAGTAGAATGGGAGGCAGATCTTTTAGTTATCAGGCTCCTCTCCTGTGGAACCAACTACCAGTTTTAGTCCGTGAGGCAGACACTCTGTCTACTTTTAAGACTAGGCTTAAAACTTTCCTTTTTGATAAAGCTTATAGTTAGGGTGGCTCAGGTTATCCTGAGCTGTCTTTAAAGTTATGCTGCTATAGGCTTAGACTTTTGGAGGACATAGGGACCCCCATTTCATCTTTCTGCTTCATTCTCTCTCTGTTCTCCTATTCTGCAGAATCTGTTAGTTCAATCTCTAACGTTCTGCTCTCTCTGCTTTTCCTCAGAGTAGCTTTGCCTCGTCTGTTCCTGTTTGGCTGTGACGTCATCCAGGAAAGAAACATCAGCTGTGCTGCTTCCATCAACACCCTTGTTTGTAGATGTTGGAGATTGGCCTGTTTTCCAGTGTGGTCCTGTTTCTCTGGCCGTGGCTGGGTGGATGTGCTCTCTTCATCCTCTGGCATGGGAGCTGCCTTGGAGCTCGTCTGCCTGGCTGTGTGTTTCCTGGACGGGGCTGCCTTTTACAGCTGCTTTTTGTATCTCTGCTTCTGTCTCCTTGAACCCCAGTCGGCCTCGGCAGATGGCCGCTCACACTGAGCCTGGTTCTGCTGGAGGTTTCTTCCTGTTAAAAGGGAGTTTTTCCTCTCCACTGTCGCAGCAAGCATGCTTAGTGTGAGGGATTGTATTTGAGTCAATGAGTCAATGCAATCAACTGGTTTTCCTTAGATAGAAAACTTTGTATCAATTTGACTGTATGATCTGGTTGAACTGTAAAGTGCCTTGAGATGACATGTGTTGTGAATTTGGCGCTATATAAATAAACTGAATTGAATTGAATTGATACAGTTGACCATAATATTCTTTTAGAAAGACTTGAATATTTTGTTGGAATTAAAGGAACAGCACTAGACTGGTTTAAATCTTATCTATCTGATTGAATTCAGTTTGTTTATGTTAATGATAGATCTTCAACACGCTCAAAGGTTACCTGTGGAGTACCACAGGGATCAGTGCTAGGACCAATTCTCTTTACTTTATACATGCTCCCAATTGGTAGAGTTATTAGACAGCATGGGATTAATTTCCACTGTTATGCTGATGATACCCAGCTATATCTGTCTATAAATCCAGATGAAGCTAACCCATTACATAGATTACAGGCATGTCTTGAAGACATAAAAACCTGGATGACTCTTAACTTTCTGCTTCTGAATGCAGACACAACAGAAGTTATAGTCTTTGGACCAGAGTCTCTGAAAAAGAAGCTGATTAGCCAGTCACTTCATTTGGATGGGATTAAACTGATTTCAGATAATAAAGTAAAAAATCTTGGTGTTATTTTTGATCAGGACCTGTCATTTAAATCCCAGATCAAAGAGGTTTCTAGAATTTCCTTCTTTCATCTGAGGAACATTGCAAAAATTAAAAATCTCCTGTCCAGGGGTGATGCTGAGAAACTAGTCCATGCATTTGTTACTTCAAGGCTGGACTATTGTAATTCTTTACTATCAGGAAGTCCACAAACTGTAGTTAAAAGCCTTCAGATGATCCAAAATGCTGCAGCCAGAGTTCTGATGAAAATTAAAAAGAGAGATCATATCTCTCCTATCCTGGCTTCTCTTCATTGGCTTCCTGTTAAATCAAGAATAGAATTTAAAATCCTCCTTCTCACATATAAAGCCTTAAATGGCCAAGCTCCATCTTATATCAGAGATCTGATTGTTCCTTATGTTCCTAACAGAGCACTTCGCTCTCAATCTGCAGGTTTACTAGTGGTTCCTAGAATTTCTAAAAGTAGAATGGGAGGCAGATCTTTTAGTTATCAGGCTCCTCTCCTGTGGAACCAACTACCAGTTTTAGTCCGTGAGGCAGACACTCTGTCTACTTTTAAGACTAGGCTTAAAACTTTCCTTTTTGATAAAGCTTATAGTTAGGGTGGCTCAGGTTATCCTGAGCTATCTCTATAGTTATGCTGCTATAGGCTTAGACTTCTGGAGGACATAGGGACCCCTTTTTCATCATTCTGCTTCATTCTCTCTCTGTTCTCCTATTCTGCAGAATCTGTTTGTTCAATCTCTAACCTTCTGCTCTCTCTGCTTTTCCTCAGAGTAGCTTTGCCTCGTCTGTTCCTGTTTGGCTGTGATGTCACCCAGGAAAGAAACATCAGCTGTGCTGCTTCCATCAACACCCTTGTTTGTAGATGTTGGAGATCGGCCTGTCTTCAGGTGTGGTCCTGTTTCTCTGGCCGTGGCTGGGTGGATGTGCTCTCTTCATCCTCTGGCATGGGAGCTGCCTTGGAGCTCGTCTGCCTGGCTGTGTGTTTCCTGGACGGGGCCGCCTTTTACAGCTGCTTTTTGTATCTCTGCTTCTGTCTCCTTGAACCCCAGTCGGCCTCGGCAGATGGCCGCTCACACTGAGCCTGGTTCTGCTGGAGGTTTCTTCCTGTTAAAAGGGAGTTTTTCCTCTCCACTGTCGCTACAAGCATGCTTAGTGTGAGGGATTGTATTTGAGTCAATGAGTCAATGCAATCAACTGGTTTTCCTTAGAAAACTTTGTATCAATTTGACTGTATGATCTGGTTGAACTGTAAAGTGCCTTGAGATTACATGTGTTGTGAATTTGGCGCTATATAAATAAACTGAATTGAATTGAATTGAACAAACTGAGGGGAGGTAATTTATATAAAGAGAAAATAGCAGAGGGCCCAAGATAGAACCTTGAGGTACCCCTGTGGACATGACGAGAGGCGCTGAGAGATAATCACTGATCCTAACTGACTGTGAGCGATTCGGAAGATATGATTCTATCCATGTTAGTAGTTTCTAACACTACCCGTTTCAGTGTGTATATCCGCCATGTTGGCTAGCCAATGTCCCAGAGTGATGTCACACAGCAATTGGCAAAAGACTGTTTTTTGTTTTTGTTTTTTAAATGAGAATGCTTTATATTTGATCTTTGGTATCTGAATATCTGGAGACTCTGATATTGACAGTAATTAATGACAGAAGAGCACTTTCAATAAAACGTTTCACCCAATCTTTAAAGATAAGCTTCAAAATTAGATTATTTAACTCCACTGGAGGAATGAGAGTAATAATCACTCCTGCATAGCCTCAAAGATTAAATAAGCAAATAGTTGGGATCCAGACAAACTACTGAATTTATTTATAATTCAGAAAACCTTAATTTTTTTCTTAAAAAACAGTAAATGTTAAAGGCCTGTTCTGTTTGCTAAAATCTCCTATCAAGAAGGAAAATGAAGACCCCTAATCTTCTCTGCCTGCCATCTGACCACAGCCTTTGTGTCATGATTGGTCTTGGGATTAAACCCACATGCAGAACACCACTGGAGACTGATAAAAAGTTCAACAGATTTATTTAAAGTTTTTTCACAACAAAGACATGACTGGATTCAGGAACTGGACCGGGCAGGATTCTCTGGCGTCTGCAGAGACGGATAGATTGGTTAGCCAGGTTAACAGATGATTTGTTGAGTTTCTGATGTTTCTTAGAATACCTGAAGGGGTCCAGGTTTTCTTGTCTGAGAGAGGGAACCGATTGGGTCCAGAGACTGTTGGTTCAGCAGAGTGCTCAGCAGCAGCAGCGTCTAGCTTCTGACTTTGAAAGGCAGACCTTGATCAGAGTTTCCAGCTCTTCTCTGAGAGCAGCAGGAGGAATCCAGACTGGAATCTTCAGGTTTGGCTCACCAGGGCTGGAAGGCAGGTTAAGCTCACCCAGAGCTTCAGACTTGAGACAGGTTTCCTGTGAGCAAAGACAGAGGTGGATTAGAATCAGTTTCTTTCTGGTAACAGAGGCTCAGGTTGCTAACCAAACTAAGGTCAACACTGCGGTCAACACTGCGGCGTCAAAGGAAGGTCTGGCAGCTGCTTATAAAGGCAGGTCTCCTGATGGGCTGATGAACGTCAGCTGTGCTGGAGGGCTCCAGCCCAGGAGATCCACAGCGCACCCTGCTGGAGATAGGTGGCAGATCTCCAGATCCCAACACTTTGTCATATAAGACTGCAGTTGAGACTTATTTAGAAACCACAGAACTGGACACCCTGGCCACTAAGCTAACTCTGCTAAGTGACCTCTGCAAACAAGCCTTTTAAAAACGACTTGCCTCCACCCAGTGTCTGGCCCCCTGGTGGCCTGAATTAATAATGTTTTGTCACCTCATAACAAAGCCCAGTCAGACAATGATGCGGTATTAATTGGTATTTTCTTAGATTTGTCTTTTTCTCTATTAAATAATACGATTATCAGGATCAATGGTGTTAAAGCTGCTCATGTTCAGACTTTATAGGCCTGCGCTTCCTGCTGTCACAGTTGCTAGGGAACCAAAGTTACCCTGAGGCAAGACGGTGTTATGATTTTTATCTAAAGTCTGACCCCAAGATGCAGAAGACCAAACAGAGAGACCAGGGAAAAGTTAAACAGCTTTATTTAGGAAAAAAGTGATGAAACCAGTGTTGCTCAGAGTAGAAGGGAATGAGTCCAGTGTTGCTCTGAACACTGCTCAACGGGAACTGGAAGGTGAGGGGAAGACACTGCGGTTAGTTCAGGCTCAGTGGGAAATTTGAATCTTAGGTTTAGAATTGGAGGAAAAGGTTGCAGACTCACTTCTCCAGGGAAAGGTGTCCTTTATAAGGTCACAGCCCCACCGTGCCCCCTTGCCCTCACAGACAGCCCTGCCCCCATCTCCAACGTGGAGTCCTTCCGCTCCCTGGGCACCACCATCACCCAGGACCTCAAGTGGGAGTCGACCATCAGCTCCCTCGTCAAGAAGGCCCAGCAGAAGATGTTCTTTCTGTGGCAGCTGAGGAAACTCAAGCTGCCAACCCGGATGTTGGAGCAGTTTTACACCTCCATCATTGAGTCCATCCTCACCTCCTCCATCACCGTGTGGTATGCTGGCGCTACCGCCAGGGACAGATACCAACTGCAGCGCATTGTGCGCTCTGCTGAGAAGGTGATCGGCTGTACGCTGCCATCACTCCAGGACCTGTATGTCTCCAGGACCAGGAGGCGTGCAGGTCGCATCACAGCCGACCCTTCTCACCCTGGACACAGTCTATTTGGACCTCTCCCCTCAGGGAGGAGGCTACGGTCCATACGGACCAGAACCTCCCGCCAGAAAAACAGCTTCTCCCCCTCTGCCATAAGACTCATGAACACATAACTATATGTCAGACTCCATAACCTGCCCATGCCATTTACACTGCTGTATTGCACACTGCTCTATTTGCACTACCTTGTAAGATGCTATTTTACTTTTTACTTTTTATATTTTTTATCCATATTTTTATCTTAAGTGTATATATTAGTCTATTTTATTGCATGCCTTATACCCACAGTGTTTTAGATATTTTTATAATTTTATTTACCTATTTCATATTATATGTTTCATGTTGCACGATTGTACCATAAAAAATTCCTAGTTTGTGAACTCCTTCACTAACAATGGCAATAAACCTGATTCTGATTCTTATGGAATCCAGACTGTGAGGATTGTACCAGAGGTTGTCTTGTTTGGTGATGGGTGGACTGGGTTACTATGACTGTGGTTGTTCCTAAGTGAATGGAGAAGCTGACTGCCACTCAGATTTCCTGCAGTACTTGAACGGGCTGCAGTGCAGAAGAAACCTTTGCTTGGTGTGAAGCTCAAACGACCTCTTGGGGGAAGTGGGTCCAAACTTCCTGTTTGGAACCCCAGCTCAGTTAGAAGCTCAGTTGAACCTTCCAGAGAGAGAAGGACCGAACAAATCCAATTTGCAGGATGACTTCCTGCTGAGAGGCAAAGACAAAAACAAAGTTAAGACTCAGGTTGACAAAAACTCAGTTTGACTCAGTTTGACTCAGCTTAGCTAGAGAATCCAAAACTGGCAAACAAAAACTCAGATTAGACTCCGCTAAACTAAGCATGGCTAGAGTACCCTGTATTGGCAAAACAAAAACTCAGATTAGACTCCGCTAAACTAAGCATGGCTAGAGTACCCTGTATTGGCAAAACAAAGACTTAGGTTAGACTCTGCTAAACTAAGCATGACTAGAGTACCCTGTATTGGCAAACACTCTGGCGTCGAGGTAGTGGCAGTCAGCAGCTTAAGAACACTCCACAGGTAATAAGGCAGTGAACTGCAGGTGTGCAGGGAGACCCAATGAGGATGGGGCACCACCTAGTGGAGGAGGCGAGGAAACACAAAAACAGACCACACAAACTGGATTCCTGACAGACGGGACAGACGGGCTGCTGAAGGCTAGACTCACTCAATTCACAGCTGATCACTTCTGGCCGCCATCATCCTCTTTGATATGGGATTTCAGTGACAGATCCTGATCAAAAACACCAAGATTTTTTACTTTATTATCTGAAATCAGTTTAATCCCATCCAAATGAAGTGACTGACTTTTTCAAAGACTGGCTTTTTCAAGACTCTTATAGAGCAGTTAACCGTTAACCCAGACAATGTAGATTTCCTGTAGGCCTGTAGAGCCCCATTTTCTCTCTAGTTTCACAGTATTTTGCTTCAGAGTGCACAGCTCTGCATTAAACCAGGGAGCCAGCTTTCTATTTTTAAAGTTTTTCATCCTCAAAGGGTCTGCGTTGTCTAAGGCAGTACGCAGAGAACTAGCAACCCCATCAACAAATTCATCAACCTGTGAAGGCGAATAAACTAAAGTTTTTCCCTCTACTTATTGTTCAGTGATGCCGAGGAGTTAAAATTATGGTTGGGTTTCATAACCAAGTTTGTCTAATTCGGTTCTGAGGCAACAGGGTTTACTGTCAGTCTGCCTGGTCCAGGACAGGCCCCGCTGTTCCGGGTGGGAAATTGTGATGTCATGACTGAACCATAGAAGCTGTCTACCACTTCATGCTAACTCTTTGGCTCAAGGACTTCTGAGATTGAATCTTGACCTGTTTCATCATCCTCCCTGTTCATTCCTATTGATGGGATCTGTGGTTTAATGTGTGTTCAACAAAATATTTAATTAATGGTAAAATCTCAAACAGCTGGCGTTATAGCAGTCCTGTTAAATAAACTCCTGAATACAAAGCTGCCCCTTCTCTGCCTGTAGGAACAGGAACAGGTGAAACTACTTTTCTTTGCTCACACGGGAGAAGGGGCAGAAGAACACAGGCTTGTTTACCGTCTGTTCATCTCCCAGTTAATCAGACCCAAACCTATTCAGGGCACAGAAGGTGTGGGAAGAAGATATTGCACAACTGAAGCTAATGAGGAGAATAAAAGGTTGGTCGGCCAACAGTAATGGTCCCTGGAGGCCTGACATGATTGGGGCACATGAAGCAGTTATAACACAAAATATCTTTTGTTCATTTCCTACAGAGTGAAGGTTCACAGGGAAGCATTATTATGCAGACCCGGGCCTATGACAAGAGAGCTTGCCACCCTTTGTGCTGCAGGTCAGAAAGATGTGGAGGAGGGGCACAGCAGGAGGAGGTGTTTCCAGCTCATTGATGTCAATTGACTGCTGGCCCAAACTGGACCAGAGTGGCTATGTTCTGCTTGATTTCTACAGAAAGCTCTTAGGACACCTGTGTCACCTCTGAAGCTGCCAACTTATCCTAAAAATAGTGATGCTGGAAAGAATATGAAGAAGTTTAACACCTGTCAAATAAGAAGCTATCATAAATAGGATTGGGAATTGATAGGATTTCCATGATTCTAAATCTCTTATCGATTCTGTGAAACCTGGGACATTCTATTTCTGCCTGCTTCGGCGAAAGCAGAAGGCAGTGAACGGGAGCTGCCAGGCTACCCATCCCCTCACAGTCATCTAAATCTAAAGAAGAAGGCATCTGTTTAATTTAAAAAAAGCATTACTGTACAATTTCTGGAACTAAACTCATCTCCCTCTGATTTAAATAAACGAGCGTCACCTTTCTCTCGCTCTATGAACTGCAGAGCAACTTGGTAGCATGTTTAATAACCCCAAAGAGAAGAAGGAAATGGGTTTATTTCCAGAAATGGCATCTGATTTACTAGGAACCACATTAAGCTCAGCCAGTGATATAAAATTAGCTACTTCCCACCAGAGTTTCCTTCCATGCTGGTCGTAACTTTAGCTTCTGTCTGGAAGCATCAAAAACACGGCATTCGTTTAAATGCCATGTTGTGTGCCCAGGTGTTTCTGCATGTTGGATGTATTTCCTGCCGCAAATGTTTTTGCCACTTTGCAATGACTGCAATGCGCCTTGTTGCCATCTTTCAGTTCTTTAAAATGAAGCCAAACTTTCCACCATTTGTTTTGCTTGTCTAGACGTACACCTGGTCATGTAGTACTAGCTTACTGAATGCCGTGTGCGTAACTTGTTTTTAAAAAAACGTGCCTTAAGTCGTGCTGCCCAGCGCTAGGCTCTGGTGCTGCCTGGAACCATCAAGCTGCCAAATGGTGCCATGGAATTGGAACACACGGATCTGGTTCTGAACAGGAACAGGTTTTCGATTCCAATCCCTAATAATAATTAGGAAGCATGATCTGCTAATATGCAGCAAACAATGGTGACTTAAAAGCTTGAACCTTAAAAATCTCTATATTCACAGAAGCGTTGTGAATGTACTGCATTCACACTGAATGTGGTGTGAAGCACATGAGCATAGCAGGGAGTTCGCCGCCATCATTTCACTCTTTACTCCCTGTTTACTTTTAGAAAATGCCCAGAAGCACTGAAAAAATAGATCACTTTGGTTCATTCACAGCTTTGTCGGAATGACAGACGAATTTGGTGGTGCTTCCTTGTATCTATGACAACCCACAGTCCTTCTAGGGATAAATTAAAAGGGCTTCTTTAAAGCTACCTAAACACCTCTTCAGAGCATTCTTTAGTTCATCCTTTGAAAACATTATTTCCTTTGTATTCCATTCTGAAAATCCTTAATCTTGGCTGCACTTCTTTAACCCATATCCCCATTTACACTACCCTCTAGCCGATCCATGCCGAGTTTGGACCAAGCCTGGATCAGTTAAAAGTCGGCTTTTGGGAAGTGGATACAACAAACGATTGTCTAATCAGGGCTTCCAGACACAGGAAACGACAACAGACGTTGAGGTTCATCACACTGCTAAGCAGAATCATCACTGGAAATCATGCAGTACGGTTGGGAAGCTAAGATTTTTATGAATGTCTGAAATTTCCTGATTATGGAGGCTGACTGTAAAGAGATTACTTGTTAATGCACTTTTTGTTATCAGAGAACCAAGCCAGAACTGATGAACTAGTACCAGTTTAGCGGGGTTCGGTTGTGTCGGGCACGGTCCGGTTCAGTTTGCGTACCATTTATACTCAACAGTTGTCTGGGTTACCGTGCTCAGACTGATCTGGGCATGTCCCATCCACAACCAGTACCTGACTGGCTGCTGTGACCTGATTTCACCAAAAAGTAAATTCTAAGCCTATAGCAGCATAACTATAGAGATACCTCAGGATAACCTGAGCCACTCTACACTGAAAAAAAATGCAGCCTCTTTTGGAATTTACTTAATCATATTTAGTTACTTTAACACAATTCATTTATGTCCTTGTTACAGTCACTGACCTCTAGGAGCTCTCTCCATGAGAGAGCTCTCTGTTTGTGTTTCAGGTCTCCCTGGCTGTTACAGGTGCAATGTGTTGAAGCTCGTCAGCCACCTCATAAAGAGCTTCAACCCTGAGATGTCAGGTCCCCTTTCTCTTATTCACTGGGGCCTTGATCTGAAGTGATCTTGTTCATGAGCTGAATGTCACTGTGTGTGTTCATGTTGAACAATTGACTGACTAAAGTTTTGTTTTTCTGTTCACAGTGGAAGCTGGTAGGGGTTCTCTGCCATTTTTGTTGAACTGTTTTCTCCTTGTTTTGTGGTTAGCCAGGGAGTCCAGGTATTGTGTGTTCTTTTCATTTTCTGTGTTAGAAAGTGTTTTGTTTTATAAGTAAGGGGGGGCAGGGTTTGTTTGTTGTTTTGGCCTTGGCGACCCTGAAGCTTTAAGCTTCCCTGTCTTGCTGTTTGTTTGTTTTTTTGTGACCCCTGCAAATTGTAAATAAATCACATTTTTCTGCTGACATCTTTTAGTTTACTGGCTTTTGTGTTACACCCAGTGCCAGAATTTACCCTTTAGTGGTCTTAAGGGTGGGGGTGGGGGGGGGGGGTGGTAACAGTCCTACCCTGCTAAAATAAGGGAACCATGATAATAATAACAACCCAGGATATGACTCTACCCTAACCCATCTGGGCTTCTGTTGCCGTACCCCAAGGCAGAAGTGGGCTTCTAACTCCCCATCCTGGGTCGATGTCTTGGCTGCTGTGGTGTTTACAATCCTGTTGCTAGCATGGGCCCTAACAAGAAACCAGCCTTGGAGGATTTTGAGGAGATAATAAAAGCATTGGATCTATTTTCTGGAGAAACCTCAGCCATTTGTCTCAAGAAAAAGTCCATTCCGGACCTGGTCGAAGTGATGAAGGCTTTACGCCTGCTAATAAAGAAAAGGACAAACAGATTTCCATTTTGGAAGACCAAGTTGGCGACTTAGAACAGTACACCAGAATGAATTATGTGAGCATCACTGGATTGCGGGTCAAGCCTCACTCATACACCGGCGTGGTGACAGGGCCCTGTCCGGCTAGTAGTGAAGTCCACAGAGGAACAGGTGGAGGAACTAGTGGCCTCATTCCTGTTGTCGAAAGGCATAAAGCTGGACTGTGACTCTGTTGCAGCGTGCCACCTGCTCCAAAAACGAGGGAACAACAACAGACAAAAAAACTGCTCTACTGAAACAGGACAGGTTGCTGAAGGGATCAGTCAGGTTCATTAACGAGCACCTGACCAAGAAGAACGCCAACATACGAGGAAGGCCCAGTTCCTGAGGAAGCAGAAGAGGATCCAGTCCATTTGAAACATGAACTGTAAGGCCTTCGTCGGGCTGAATAGAACATCGGAGGAGGCAAAGGTTTTTGGTCATATGGGACATCACAGAGCTGGAAAAATATGACTGAAACTTTCAAGGTTAATTTGGAGCACAGGTGATATCAAACACAACTCACTTTAACCATGTCACAAGTTAAAGGGACTGTTTCTCTGTCACTTATGGACACAACACTAACACAACTGTTAGTGCCGATAACCAGGAACTGAAAACATTCAGCTAAACGGATTATGAAAGTCAGGACATGAAAGACAATGTAGATCCAGATATTATCTTCTTCTATGACATTGTTGATAACTGCTGCTACAACACAACTGATCAATTCAACAGCACAGATCAAATAGATAATATGTTTTCTATCATACATTTCAATAGCAGAAGTTTCTATGTAAACTTAACAACATCAAAGACTGACCTAGTTTAAAAAGCCAATCAGCATCATAGCAACTCTGAAACATGGATCACTCCGGAGAAAGGAGCTGATTCTGAGCTGCGGGTTATGAGTTCAATTACATCATTAGAGAAGGGAAAACTGGGGGAGGATTAGCCGTGTATGTTAACAATAACTTAAAGTATAAAATGGTAGAAAACACGACCAGAGTGACTAAAGATGCATTTGAGTGTTTAACTGTTAAAATATTTATGGAAAAGTCAAAGTTGGGATTGTTAGTTGTATTTACAGAGCTTCTGTTTCCAATATGGAAATATTTAGATAATGGTTTCAGCAAACATGCACAGTTACATCTCATAAGGTCTTCTTTATCTGTGGTGCATTTAATATAGAGCTACTTCACTCAGATGACCATAAACCTACTGAAGCGTTCATTAATGCCATGTACAGTTTGAGGCTTTTTCCCAAAAATTAAGAAATTGGATGGCATCCAGGGAGTAGTGCTACTCTGGATGAAAAGTTATTTAAGCATCAGGCAACAATTGGTGCAAATGTGTGACTGGCAGTCATCATGCTTAGACATTGTTTGTGGTGTCCCCCAGGTGTCAGTATTGGGGCCAAAATTATTTATCCTTCATATTAATGACAACCACAAAGTTTCTAAAATACTTACATTTCTTTGGTTTGCAGACGATACTAACATCTTTCCTACAGGTGATAATTTGGATCAGCTTATGGCTGATATCAACTTTGAGTTATTTCGACAAGAAATGGTTTGATATAAACAAACTATAATTAAATTTGGATAAAACCAAGTTTATGTTGTTTGGAAACTGCAAAACCAAAACAAATTTACGTATCCTGATCGATAAAGTGACAGTAGAGAGAGTTAAGGAAATGAAGTTCCTGGAGGTAATGATAGACAATAAGATTTGTTGGAGACCTCATAAAATACATTCAAACGAAAATATCCAGAAGTATTGCTATTCTCAGCAAAGATAAATATTTCCTAAATTATGCTGCACTTCAAATTCTGTATTCCGCACTTATATGACCTTACTTAAGTTACTGTGTAGAAATGTGGGGATACACCTATAAAACCTTGCTGCAACTGTTATGCATGTTTCTAAAAAGGGCCATCAGAATGGAAGGATGGTCAATACTCTGAGTGCAGATGGGTGTTAAAGTGGATTTTGGCCTGATGTGTTTGTGTAGGTATGTATATGTGTTTTTTTTTTACAGCCCTAGTGGCTCGTTTTTATGGACAGTAGACTGATAAAAAAGGTTGTATGAGAAGGGGAGAGACATTCAGGTAAGGACCACAGGCCGGATTCAAACCTGGGTTGCCCACGTCAAGGACTAAGGCCTCTATACATGGGTTGTGTGTGCTAACCACTATGCCACCAAAGCATGCCCGCATGATTATTTACATCTATGTATATATGTATATTAGAGTGAGAGAGGATATGCAAGTTTTACTTCTTCATATCCCTTTTTATTTCCATTAATGGATGTCATTTCTCAGCCGTCTTGTGTTGGAGTTCACCCCGGTAGACGAGAGGGTCGCATCCCTTCGCCTTTAGGTTAAACGGAGGACTCTGACAGTTGTTTCGGCCTATGGACCGAACGGCAGTACAGAGTACCAGGCCTTTTTAGCATCCTTGGGGAGGGTGTTAGAAAGCGCCCTCCCAGGGATTCCATCATTCTACTGGGAGACTTCAACGCCCACGTGGGAAACGACAGTGACACCTGGAGGGGCGTGATCGGGAGGAACGGGCCCCCAGCTCTGAACCTGATTGGTGTCTCATTATTGGACTTCTGTGCAAGTCACGGATTGTCCATAATGAACACCATGTTCAGGCATAAGGATGTCCATCGGTGCACTTGGCACCAGGACACCCTAGGCCGAAGGTCGATGATCGACTTTGTTGTCATATCTTCTGATCTTCGACTGCATGTCTTGGACACTCGGGTGAAGAGAGGGGCGGAGCTGTCCAACGACCACCACCTGGTGGTGAGGTGGATATGCTGGAAGAGGAGGGAAGATTATCAGTTGGTCTCAAAGCGATTCTGGCAAACCGTCCGGTGCCTCCGGAGGGGAAAGCAGTGCTTCGCTAACACTGTTTTCAGTGGGAGTGGGGAGCTGCTGACCTTGAAGGAGGATATTGTCGGGCGGTGGAAGGAATACTTTGAGGATCTCCTCAACCCGACAGACATGCCTTCCGTGGGGGAAGAAGAGACGGGTGCTTGGGGCTGGATTCATTGATCACCCAGGCTGAAGTCACTGAGGTGGTCAAAAAACTCCACGGTGGCAAGGCTTCAGGGGTGGACAAGATCCGTCCTGAGTATCTTAAAGCTCTGGATGTTGTCGGGCTGTCATGGTTTACACGTCTCTTCAACAAGCGTGTAGATCGGGGACAGTCCCCCTGGATTGGCAGACTGGGGTGGTGGTTTGACTTCATAAGAAGGGGGACCGGAGGGTGTGTTCCAACTATTGGGGAATCACACTTTTCAGCCTCCCCGAAAACGCCTATGCCGGGGTGCTGGAGAGGACAGTCTGGCTGATTGTCGAACCTCGGCTGCAGGAGGAGCAGTGTGGTTTTCGTCCTGGCCATGGAACAGTGGACCAGCTCTACACCCTCTGCAGGGTGCTTGAGGGTTCTTGGGAGTTTGCCCAACCAGTCCACATGTGTTTTGTGGACTTGGAGAAGGCATTCGACCGTGTCCCTCGTGCTGCCCTGTGGGGGGTGCTCTAGGAGTATGGAGTCGGGGGCCCTTTATTAGGGCCCCTCCGTTCTCTGTACAAGCGGAGCAGGAGTCTGGTTCGCATTGCTGGCATTAAGTGGGACCTGTTCCCAGTGCATGTTGGACTTCGACAGGGCTGCCCTCTTTCACCGGTCCTGTTCATAACTTTTATGGACAGGATTTCTAGGTGCAGCCAAGGACCGGAGGGGGTCTGGTTTGGGGACCAGCGGATCTCGTCCCTGCTTTTTGCGGATGACGTAGTTCTGCTGGCTCCCTCCTGCCAAGACCTACAGCGTGCGCTGGGGCGATTCGCAGCCGAGTGTGAAGCGGCCGTATGAGAATCAGCTACTCCAAGTCCAAGGCCATGGTTCTCGAACTGTGGCTTGTCCCCTTCAGGTTGGAGGAGAGTCCCTGCCTCAAGTGGAGGAGTTCAAGTATCTTGGGGTCCTGTTCATGAGTGAGGGAAAAATGGAGCGGGAGATCGATAGACGGATCGGTGCGGCTGCTGCAATAATGCGGATGCTGCATCGGTCTGTCGTGGTGAAGAGAGAGCCAAGCAAAAAGGCAAAGCTCTCAATTTACCGGTCAGTCTACGTTCCTACCCTCACCTATGGTCATGAAATCTGGATCATGACCAAAAGAAGGAGATCCCGGATACAAGCGGCTGAAATGAGCTTTCTCCGCAGGGTGGCTGGGCTCTCCCTAAAAGATAGAGTGAGGAGTGAGGACATTCAGGAGAGGCTCAGTGTAGAGCCGGTTCTCCTCCACATCGAGAGGAGTCAGTTGAGGTGGCTCGAACATCTTCTTCGGATGCCCCCAGGACACCTCCCTCGGGAGATGTTCCAGGCACGTCCCACTAGGAGGAGGCCCAGGGGATGACCCAGGACATGCTGGAGAGACTATGTCCCTCGGCTGGCCTGGGAGCACCTAGGGCTTCCCCCAGCAGAACTGGAGGAGGTGTCTGCAGAGACGGAAGTCTGGGAGTTTCTGCTTAATCTGCTGCCCCCGTGACCCGGTTCCGGATAAAGTGGGAGACAACGAGTACAAGTACGAGGATGTTATTTCTCTGACTGCATATACCGTTAAATTGTTTGGCTTGGTTGATGTTAACTAGTCTCTTTTGTGTGTAATTGGTTGATTTATTTATTGTTGTTTGTCTTGTTGTCTGTCTGAAATTGCCTGAAATAAATTCCTAGTCATTCATTCATTCATCCCTAGTACTGTCACAATTACTTGTTTCCTTTAACAAACAATAGAGAAGGTGTGTCCAATCAAATTGCCAGTGGATTCTTTCTGGATGACGGAAAGGTGGTGAGAACTGATGAAAATGTAACGCGAACTGAAGGTTGGACCCAATATTCAGCAAACAAACAGAAAGTTTCAAAACAGGTTTATTTAAAAAAATAACTGAAAGAGGGCGATGAAAACTCCTCAGAGCGGGTTCTCTGATTCTCTGCTGAGACAGGAAACTCAGGTCAGTGACAAGAATGAAGAGTGGAGAAGACGACAAAAAGTCACTGACCTGGTTGAGAGTTCAGTCTGAAACTCAGAGAGGATAAACCCGGGGGGAGACAGTCCACCGCTTGTGATCGTTACCACTTCAGAGAACAGAGTGTGGGGGAGCCAGCGCCAGCCGACGCAGAGCGAGCTACAGTGTCCGTGAGGGATTATGCGAAGCCGAAAACCAGTCCAGTGCAGTGTCAGAAACCAGGAGATCTGAGAGCCAAAGAGGTATCCAGGGAGAATCCAAGCCGAGGTCAGAAAAAAAGTCCAAGTTCGATAACAGGCAAAATCCAGGCAGTCAGGCCAAAAACCAAACTGAGAAGGGGTGACAGGGAAAAAGGCAAAAACCAAAAACATATGGGCAAAAAACTAAGAAGAATTCCACAGAACAGAACACTTACTTGGGTAACTCACAATGACACAGGTTGAATAATCCGACGCTGATGGCAGGAAAGCAAACAGCCTAAATAGCTGCAGGACCAGGTGAATCAGATTGGCAGTAATCAGCCACAGGTGCACAATTAGGCAGGTGAGCAGGAGAAGAGGAAAAAAACCCAGCTCAGCTTTTTAACTAAGAGAGAATGGCTATTTTTGATTCGCAGACAGACTTGTTCTATTATTCAAGGGTTTCTGGGGGATGAGAAGCATGTGCCTGCTGAGAAACCAGAGGAGCCTGATTACAGCTCTTTCAAACACCCGAAGCAATCTCTCCTACAGCTCCTGCAGCTCCTGCTACATCAAAGACACACCCATCTCTAAATTCATCCATCCATCTTCTGACAGGCTTAATCCCAAGTGGGGTCGCAAGGGGTGCTGGTGCTTATCTCCAGCTGTCTACCAGCGAGAGGCGGGGTCCACCCAGGACAAGTCGCCAGTCCATCACAGCATTTCAATTCATGAGGATAGATTTCTTTGTGATACATAATGCAGTGAAGGCCATGCAAACTGATTTTTTTTCCATAGAGCTTCCCTCAAAGTCACCCAGCAAGTAAACTGAAGGGGAAAGTGAGATTTTACAACCTAGGCACAGTGATAGATCCTTACATACCCAGAATCTCTGAACCGACTTGCAGAACCATAACGCGTGAAAATAATTATCAAGATGATTGCCTGTGCACTGTGGACAGATGTTAGATTGCGCAAAACCCATCTTGAATAATCTTTGATTGGAGAACCCGTCCATGATGAGCAAGCATGAAGCGACAGTGGAGAGGAAAAACTCCCCGTTGGGTAGAAACCTCTTGAAGAGCCAGGCTCAACATGGCGGTCTTCTGCCGGACCGGTTAAGATGAGACAGGGAGCACAGTAAGAGTCCAGGAGGAATGACGCTCTGATGAAGCTTTAGCTACGATGGTGGAGGAGGGGCTGGAGGGGGGTGGAAACGGTGTCATCTGAATGAAGTCACAGCGCATCCACCGTCTGCGCACAGGAGCAGACAGGTGTTTATCTGAGGCCTTTTAAGATTAACTTTGGATGCTGATTGGCTTTCCTGGAGGTGTGGTTCAAAGCTGATTGGCAGTGTGGCAGGTGGATGTAGGAAAACACTGAATTTTATCAGTTGAACTTCCACCTAGGCTCCATATTGTGTCTATATCTTTACAATTACACAATTACTATGCAAAATGTCAGGAGGTATTACCAGCAACTGTAAAGAGATGCTCTCTATTGTCTGCAGTTCTGTTATTAAATAAGCCGCTGAAGCAAACCAGTAGGTTAACGTGATGTTTAGTGTTTCAGCTCTGAATCAGACTGAACCACTTTACCAGCATTTCTTACTCATAATTTTGAGGCAAATTTTTTTTATGATTACAATTCAATCATAGACATGATCCCTTCCAGATATCACCAAACCCCCCACCCCATCACAGAGGAATGAGGGACCTACCCGCTCCAGCCGGTGAACAATACCTCCTTAACGACCGACTCTCAACAATCATAGACAGGTTTCAGGTATTACAGGAGACAATCCCCCCCTTAACGACCTACCCTCAGAATCATAGACAGGTTCAGATATTACAGGCTAACGATGGAACCAAACGACCCATTAATCGGTTACCATTTGCATGTTTCCAAGCAATACAAAGCTTTGTCTATATAAGACAAACTCACTGCGGATCCAGACATTTGAATTGAGAAAGCCTCCTGGAGAGGTGGAGAAACGTCTTCAAATCTTGGAAACCAAGTCCAATGGATATTTTTTGAATTTTTACGGAATTTCTACCAAATTCAAAAGCCACGAATTTGCACAACAAGCTGCTTAGTGAGAGGATTAGTCAGACACACTTCACAATTGAAGCTCTCTTGCACAAAATAGATCAGACAAGACAGAAGCTTTCCAACCTTCTCCCTAAAACCTTGTTTGAAGAAGTTGTCATGTTTGTTAATTGTCATGATTGGTACTCAAAGAGAAGCCCAATATGCAGAACACAACGGAGCCTGATGAAAAGTTTAACAAGGTTTATTAAAGTACAATCGTATGAATAATGCAACAGGAACTGGTTCTGGTCTGGGGACAGGTTCACTGGAGTCTGCAGGGATGACAGTTCAGTTAGTTCAGGTACTGATGAGTTAAGTGACTTAGAGTTTGCAGAAGTATACCTTGAAGGAGTCCGGTTTTCTCTTTGAGAGAGGTTACTGTGGGATCCAGAGACTGATTGTTCAGTAGAGTCCAATAACTCATTCAGCGTCTTCTGACTTTGAGGGCAGACCTTGATTTGGGTTTCCAGCTCTTAGCCAAGAGCAGCAATGGAATCCAGAGGAGGGTCTTTAGGTTTGGCTCACGAGGGCAGGCTTACAGGTTAAGCTCATCCAGAGCTTCACGAAGAGACAGGATTCCTGTGAGGCAAAACAAGGAAGATTTAGAATCTTATCTCTAGAGAGATAGCAAAGATTCTCAGGTTTACTAGGCTCAGGGTGCTAACCAAACTAGATCAACACTGCAGCGTTGAGGCAAGGTCTGAAGTCAGCTTATATAGGAGTGGATCCTCTGATGATGAGATGTGCCACAGGTGTGTTGGAGGCTCAGCTCAGGAGGACCCACGGCGCACTCTGCTGGAGGAAGGTAGTACAGCTCCAGATCCCAACAGTACCCCCCTCTCAACGACCGCCTCTTGGTGGTCCAGAAGATGTCGACGGGAGGGAGCGCTCATAATCCTCAAACAAGGACGGATCGAGGATGTAAGAGCCAGGAACCCATTGGCGATCCTCCGGACCGTAGCCTTCCCAGTCGACGAGGTACTGCCATCCGCGACCTCGCCGACGGGAGTCCACGATCCGGCGCACGGTGAAGGCAGGATGTCCATCGACTTCCAGGTTGCGTGGAGGGGAGTCGGATGGAGGGCACAAAGGACTGGTGATAACAGGTTTAATCTGGGAGACATGGAACGTTGGGTGTATGCGGAGACTCTGAGGGAGATGCACGCATATGGCGGAAGGATTGATGACCTGAGCAACTTTGTACGGACCTATGAATCTCGGGGACAACTTACGGGACATTCCCTTGAGGGGGATGTCCCGAGTGGAAAGCCATACCTCCTGGCCAATGGCGTACTCTGGGGCAGGACGTCTCCTGGAGTCAGCAAATCGCTTGGTGGTCACCGAAGACTGATTCAAAGAAGCGATTGTGTCCCTCCAGACTCGACGACAGCGGCGGATGTGATGATTGACTGATAGAACCGAAATCTCTCTCTCGTCTGCTGGAAAAAGGGGAGGTTGATATCCAAGACTGACCTGAAATGGTGATTGACCGGTGGAAGCAGACTTGAGGGAGTTGTGGGCATATTCTATCCAGGTGAGGTATTGGCTCCAGTCAGTGGGGTTGTTGGAGGTCAGACAGTGGAGAGTTGATTCGAGCTGTTGATTCATTCTCTCGGTCTGACCGTTGGACTGTGGATGATAACCGGATGTTAGAGACGGTTTACAGTTGAGAGCAGCACAGAAAGCCTTCCAAACTTGGGAGATGAATTGTGGTCCACGATCTGAGAGGATTTCCTGGGGAATACCATGGAGTCGGAAGACGTGCTTCACTAGAAGCTGGGCGGTTTGAAAGGCCGTGGGAAGTTTCCTGAGGGGAATCAGATGACATGCTTTCGAAAATCGGTCGACGATTGTAAAAATAGTAGACATACCTCGGGAGACAGGAAGACCAGTGACAAAATCGATGGCGATGTGAGACCAGGGACGAGTAGGAACTGGAAGAGGATTCAATAGACCGGAGGGAGGTTGATGTGAGCTCTTGTTTCTAGCACATATGGAGCAAGCCAAAACATACTCCTTCACATCCTTGTGCATAGTCGGCCATCAGAAACGTCTAGATATCAAGGCGACAGTTCGGCTCACCCCCGGGTGAGCGGAAAACTTGGCTGTGTGCATCCATTAGATCAGGCGGGATCTGACAGAAGAGGGGACATAGGTTCTGTTAGGAGGACCGTTACCTGGGTCAGGTTCAGAAGCCAGGGCAGAGTTTATGAGATCGGAGATCTCCCAGGAAACCACTCCAACAGTACAGGAAGCTGGCAGAATGGGTTCAGGCGTCTCGGAGTGATCAACAGAGTATAGACGAGAGAGAGAATCGGGTTTGACGTTCTTGGATCCGGGTCTGTAAGATATAATGAGGTTGAATCGGGAGAAAAACAGAGACCACCTTGACTGACGAGGGTTAGCTTGTTTGGCGGACTGGATGTAGGCTAGGTTTTTGTGATCTGTCCAAACTAAGACTGGATGTTCAGCTCCCTCGAGCCAGTGTCTCCATTCCTCCAATGCGAGTTTGATGGCCAGGAGTTCTCGGTCCCCAACATCGTAGTTCTGTTCTGCCGGGGAGAGTCTACGGGAGAAAAATGCACAGGGGTGAATCTTTTGATCTGAGTCGAGTTTTTGGGATAACACGGCACCAACACCAGAGTCAGAGGCATCCACCTCGAGGATGAATTGCTTGGCCGGATCAGGTTGGATTAACACGGGGGCTCTGGAAAATAAAGTCTTAAGTTTGTCAAAGGCTCCTTGAGCTTCGGGGGTCCACTGGAAGGTCTTTTTGACTGAAGTTAGAGTTGTGAGAGGTAGAGCTGTTTGACTATAATTCCTGATAAATCGACGGTAGAAGTTGGCAAAACCCAGGAATCTCTGCAGCTGTTTACGGTTCTCAGGTATCGGCCAATCCAAAACAGCTTTTATTTTATCTTCAGATGGCTTAACCTGCCCGCCCTCGAGCACAAACCCTAAAAAGGAGACTGAAGGTTGATGAAACTCGCATTTTTCGGCCTTTACAAAAAGTTTGTTCTCCAACAATCTTTGCAGAACCAGGCGGACATGCTTCTTATGCTCGGAAAGGTTCTTAGAATAAATCAAAATGTCGTCAATGTACACGAACACGAAGATATTCAAAAAGTCTCTGAGGACATCATTGACGAGGGCTTGGAAACATGCAGGAGCGTTAGTGAGACCAAAAGGCATGACCAGATATTCAAACTGGCCCAAAGGGGTTTTAAAGGCTGTTTTCCACTCATCACCCTCTCTAATCCTGAGGAGGTGATATGCGTTTCTTAAATCGAGCTTGGTGAAAACAGTAGCCCCTTGTACAGGTTCAAAGGCTGATGCTAGCAACGGAAGTGGGTATTTATTTTTAACAGTTATTTGGTTAAGGCCTCTGTAGTCTATACAAGGTCTAAGAGAACGATCCTTTTTGCCCACAAAAAAGAAACCAGCACCCAACGGAGAAGAAGATGGACGGATTATTCCAGCAGCTAGGGACTCATTAATGTATTTCTCCATGGTTTCTCGTTCTGGTTTGGAAATATTGTAAAGTCTACTGCTGGGAAGGGGAGCTCCTGGTAATAGCTCAATCGCACAGTCATATGGTCTGTGAGGTGGAAGGGACGTAGCACTGACCTTACTGAAGACAGGAGCCTGATCATGGTACTCGGACGGGACAGAAGTAAGATCAGGAGCGTCCATCTCCCCCCTACCTCTAGGAGACCTTAAAGCAGGAGCTGCAGTACGAAGGCATGTTTCGTTACATGAGGTCGACCACGACTCAATGTGGCGTTCAGCCCAGTTGATATGGGGATTATGTCGTTCCAGCCACTCAAAACCAAGCACCAGGGGAGAACATGTAGAGGGAACAACAAAAAATGTCAGAGTTTCACGGTGATTACCTGAGATCAGAAGCTCAAGTGGTTGCGTCTGATGGGTAACCTGATGGAGTCTCTTCCCATCAATAGCTGAGACACTAAGTGGCTTGGTTAAGGGAACAGTTTCGATTTGTAGCTGATGAACCAGGTTAGAGTCTATCAGATTTCGCTCACATCCGGAGTCGATAAAGGCTGACAATGTGAGATTCTGGTCGGAAAAAAATAGGATGGCTGGAAGCATCAAATGAGGAGATTTTTCAATTTTCAAATGGCCCGTCAGACTCCTCAGATCCCCTGACGGGCCCCGGCTTTTGATTTTGCAGGGCAGGAGGCAATGAAGTGGCCAGTCTCACCACAGTAGATGCACATTTTGCCTCTGAAACGTCTTAGTCTTTCCTCAGGGGTTAGCCTTGTGTGTCCAACCTGCATTGGTTCGGCTTCCGTCTCAACCGAGTGAGAAACCTGGACAGGTATAGATAGAGACTGGGTTTTAGGCCTCGGCTTGGAAACAGGTTCTGTGGATCCAGAAAAAACAGAAGCATTATTACATGCAGGGGCTGACACAGAAAAACCTTGAATCTTTAGTTTAGAGCTGTTTCTGGCACGAAGTCTGTTGTCCAACCTAAAAGTTAGGCGGATTAAATCCTCCAGACTAGCTGGTTCATCGAGAGTTGCAAGTTCATCTTTGATATCTTCATTTAAAGCCTGGAAATATGCACTTTTGAGAGCACATTAGTTCCATCCGGAAGCTGCGGCTTTGACCCGGAAGTTGATGGAAAAATCCGTTACAGAGGATTTTCCTTGTCTAAGATTCAGAAGAGCTCGAGAGTCTATTGCCTGATCAGAGTCTTGATTAAACACCATGGAAAATTCAGAAACAAATTCAGAGAAAGTACATCTGAAGCTGTCCTCGGAGGAAAACCTTGCCTGCGCCCACTCTAGGGCTCGTCCAGTTAGTTGGGACAAAATAAAGGTTATTTTCTTCTTATCTGTTGGAAAACTGCCAGGAGAATTCTCTAAAATCAGACGACATCGGAACAAAAAACCTTTGCATTCCTTCAGATTACCTGAAAACTTTTCAGGGAGACTAGGGCGAAACTCAGGAGATGATGTCACTTCCGGTGAACTTGGAGGCGGAAGTGAACGTGTAGTTGACGCAGCATTAGCACTGCCCATGCTGCTAGCATAGTTTTGGAGTATTTGGTTTTGGTAATTAACCATAGCGTGCAACTCACGGAGGGTTTGAGGTTGTCCTTGGATCTGAGCGTCTTGTTCCTCAATCCTCTGACGGAGGTGATCTGCTGGGCTTTGTGTTTGGCCGCAGTGTTCTGTCATGATTGGTACTCAAAGAGAAGCCCAATATGCAGAACACAACGGAGGCTGATGAAAAGTTTAACAAGGTTTATTAAAGTACAATCATATGAATAATGCAACAGGAACTGGTTCTGGTCTGGGGACAGGTTCACTGGAGTCTGCAGGGATGACAGTTCAGTTAGTTCAGGTACTGATGAGTTAAGTGACTTAGAGTTTGCAGAAGTATACCTTGAAGGAGTCCGGTTTTCTCTTTGAGAGAGGTTACTGTGGGATCCAGAGACTGTTCAGCAGAGTCCAACTAATTGCTTCAGCGTCTTACTTCTGACTTTGAGGGCAGACCTTGATTTGGGTTTCCAGCTCTTAGCCAAGAGCAGCAATGGAATCCAGAGGAGGGTCTTCAGGTTTGGCTCACGAGGGCAGGCTGACAGGTTAAGCTCATCCAGAGCTTCACGAAGAGACAGGATTCCTGTGAGGCAAAACAAGGAAGATTTAGAATCTTATCTCTAGAGAGATAGCAAAGATTCTCAGGTTTACTAGGCTCAGGGTGCTAACCAAACTAGATCAACACTGCGGCGTTGAGGCAAGGTCTGAAGTCAGCTTATATAGGAGTGGATCCTCTGATGATGAGATGTGCCACAGGTGTGTTGGAGGCTCAGCTCAGGAGGACCCACGGCGCACTCTGCTGGAGGAAAGTGGTACAGCTCCAGATCCCAACATTAATAAGGTTAAGCTTTCACAACATCAAAAAAACAAAAGAAAGACAAAGAGCTAAATTCAAAAAAATATAACAGAAAGCAGCGTTTAAACAAGAGAGCAACATGACTCGGGGGAAAGACTCCAACATCGAGGGCAAGTGGGTTAAAAACCTGTCTAGCAGACCACTGACAAAACCAGAGACGGATGTTCTGAGTAAAGGCCTGAATTTAGCTAATTCTCCACCAGATATACCCATTGTGGAACTGATCACTGGCACTGAATCGGCCATCAGGAACAACAACCTGGCTGAAACGGAGGCAGAGCGACTCAGAATGAAGGTAACAGCTACCCTGTCCAGCATCAAACCACCTCCTTCCAACCTCACACCCCAGGAGATGAAAGCCATAACATCCCTGAGCCAGAACCAAAGCATCACCATATTACCAGCAGACAAAGGAAGATGCACCGTGGTCCTCAACACCTCAGACTACCAGGACAAAATTATCATTCTACTGAACAACACTAACATGTATGAATCCTGGAAAAGAGATCCAACCAACGGCTACAAAAAATAATAATAAACTATCTCAAACAACTAGAAAAAGACACGTAATTAACAGCACAGTCTATTTCAGATTATATCCAGGGGAGGAAATTCCAGCTTATATGGACTACCAAAAATTCCCAAGGAAGGAGCACCACTCAGGCCCATTGTCAGCAGCAC
Organism: Cyprinodon diabolis; assembly: GCA_030533445.1. Lineage (NCBI taxonomy): Eukaryota > Metazoa > Chordata > Actinopteri > Cyprinodontiformes > Cyprinodontidae > Cyprinodon > Cyprinodon diabolis. Next base: position 49,572,138 of record CM060068.1, on the reverse strand, counting down.
TAACTCAGTAACAGACAACACTGCTAAACAGCTTACTAATATCTTAGCTTCCTTGGTGGGAAACACACCACATCACATAGAAAACTCCAAAGACTTTGCTAACAAAGTCAAACATTTAAGGATGGCACCAGGAGAAACCCTGGTATCGCTTGATGTTACTTCACTTTTCACATGCATACCGATAACAGAGGCAGTGGAAACAGTCAGGACACGTCTTCAACAAGATAGTGACTTAAACACTGGGTCTTTGTCTTTCCACAACCTATTTCACATTCAGAGGTATTTTTTACAGACAGAAGCGTGGTTGTGCGATGGGATCTCCAGTGTCACCAATTGTAGCCAATCTTTACATGGAAGAAATGGAAAAGAGAGCTTTAGACACTTTCAATGGAACACCACCAAGCCACTGGTTTAGATACGTGGATGACACATTCATCAAAATCCAGCTAGAGGAAGTGGGAGCTTTCACAATACACATCAACTCTGTTGACCATAACATCAAATTCACCAGAGAGGATGCCGAGGACAACAAACTACCCTTTCTGGACTGTCTGGTGAGCAGGGAAGGAGATGGAAGCCTAAACATTGAAGTGTATAGGAAACCTACTCACACAGACCAGTATCTTCTTTCTGACTCACACCACCCACTGGAACACAAACTCTCAGTCATCAGAACCTTACAACACCAGGTAGAACATGTCCCTACTAGAACAGAAGCACAAAGATCAGAAACATCAGAGATGCTCTCCAAACCTGTGGATATCCAAACTGGGCGTTTATCAAATCAGCAAGATTCCAGCTTCCAAAAAACTTACAATTCAGTTATTGAGGTAATTTTTTACAGATATCATCACAACCATCCTCAGCCAGGTGACAATCCCCCCCTTAACGATCGACCTTTCAGAATCATAGACAGGTTTCAGGTATTACAGGCTAACAATGGAACCAAACGACCCGCTCGTCAGGTTCCATTTCCATGTTTCCAAGCAATACCAGGCCTTGTTTTTGGTCCACTAAATAAAGCCTTAAACTCAATGCGAATCCAGACATTTTGAATTGAGAAAGCTTCCTGGATGGGAAGAGAAACGTCTTCAAACCTTGAAACAAAGTCCCGTCAATTGTTTTTTAAAACCTTTTCAGAATCAAAAGAAAGGAAAACAAAGTTCTGAATTTGTACAGAAGCAACTGATCTCAAGATTTGATCTCCCATGATTCTAGTGGTTGAAAGAAGCACTTCAGCAATCCTAACAGACATAAAAGTGGAAAAGTTTAGTCTAATGTCAGAATAGGATGCTTTGAACGCCATTAGTTTGTCTAGAAGTTTAATTACAGGCAGCATTAAAATGCTCATCTTTTTTCTTCTTAATTTCTTTTAAAACAGACATTTTAAACCTTTCCAAACTCTCTTGACTGCAGAGCCGTAAACTCCTAACAGTGACCAACCTGCACTTTGCATGTTTTCACCCTTGAAGATATTTTTTTTCAGCTGGAGACCGAATGTTTGGCTCTTTAAACACCAAATGGGATTTAGTCAAATTATTTGGCCCGCTTGTATTATAAAATAATGAGTGTGAAACGTCACAATAATGATTTTCAATGTTAAAGAACAGACATATTTTAATGAACTGAGACAGAACATATGCTATGTTCTCCATACAGGTATTAATGCTCAATTCTTCTCAGATATGATTTTTTCATTTTTGATTTTTCACATGATTATCTCAAACTGTAACCCTGAAGTGACCAAAATGACAGAAGAACAATAACCAGACGTTTCAGAAGTCCGTGTCCATGGCTGGATTTATAGCTGTGCAGCAGTGGGAGTAGCTGGATGACTGCAGACAATGCAGAGGAGTCAGAGAGCAAAACTTTTCATTACTACTTCCTGTGGAGCAGCAGCATCTCCTTGGAAGAATGTGTCGCTGCAGCATTGTAGTCAGTTGACCTGTTGAAATACGACCCCTCTAGTTTCTCTTAGATTGTTGTACCCGTCCAAATACTGATTAATTCCCTCCATCTATGATGTCCTCCATGTTTGTTCTGTTGTTACTGATTTTGTTCTGCGCCGTCAGCACAGAGTCACATCATCGTAACACTAATTCAGTCAGATTCCCAGAAATTCAAACTTTGGCTAAGGTCAGATTGGAAAAAGTCAGATTCTTTGTCAATTCATGAAATCAGAAAATAATCTCACCTCACTTTCTTCACGTGTAATTTAATTTTTTTCCTGCAGTTTAAAGTAGCTATAGGCTGGATCTAAATAAATAAGGTTTACGTCCTTTGCTGTTTCATTGTCTAAAAAATATAATTTTCTGAAAGAGAAACAGAAATAAGCAGTGATTGTAAATGTAATCATAACAGACTGATGATCTTTGACCTCACTTCCAGCCCTAGTTCCTCCCCATCTGCGGGTAAAAATGGAGGAGGGGATGGAGGAGTGTTCCCCGTATGAATGTGGGAGGGGCAGGGGTCAAATTCCCATATTCCAGAGACAGCCTCAGACAGCTGGACCAGGACCAGCTGACCAGTTTCCATGGGAACACATTTCTTTGCTTTTATCCTAAGAACAATTATGCAGAGGCTCTCTAATCCACACATTAACCTCAGACTTGACAAACTGGTCTGCAGCAGTACCAGTCTCACTGGGGTCCAATTGGCCAAACCTGTTTCCTCCAGATTACATTAATAATTTCTATAGAACCGGAACCAGTAATGAGTTCAGCTGAGGAGGAACCATTAAACTTTAACAGAGTGGGGAAGACTTTCCTCCTTTGCTTCCTCTTTAAATGCTGGAGATCAGCTTGGAGGAAACTCATTTCCTCCATTGAACCTCCTTCCTACTGTGAGGTGATATTGACTTCTGATGATTCCACATGGAAGATGTTGCCATAGCAATACCAAAAAACTATTGGAGTGGACACTATTTTAAAGGAGACTAAGAAAAAAAAAAAAATCTTTTCAAATATGGTCTTAAAGGTGAACGCCATTTTTTTTTCCATTGGTCCTTGATTTCCCGTTATTCCATCATGTTCTACTCACCCATATGAGTTTAGTGTCATTTGGAGCCGTTCTGAAGATATTCCGTTAGGTTATATCCAGTAACGTCTTCCTGTGGGCAACGACTTGAAGGCACAAACTAAACTGTTCATCATTTATTCTTTATGGTACGCCAGCATTCAGAACATGGAGGCCAATCACTGTCCCCCAGACATCCACCGTTATATGTCTCATATTTATATGTTTTAAAAAAGCGGCGCACGCGGATGACGTCATACACATGCAGAATGAATTTGGGTTCATGACGATACGGAGAATTTTTAACATTTAGTTTGCAACCATGAGTTTAGAGGCTAAAATCTGGATTTTATCTCATTTACATGCGCCATTGCATTATTGTTCTGAAGGTATCACATAGACAAATGTTTTCATGAGCAACTTTAGTTTACTCCTCATATCCATGAATTAGATTTATTCTAAATTAGCAGAATACCAACATAGTTTAGCCACAATTTATAAAAATGGAAATGCAGATACTAAAAATAACATATTGGTTTCTGATTGGTGGCTGAGCAGCCCAGGTGACAATATAAATCACCATGGTAACTGATGCTTCAGTGCTTTGGTGACGTTTTTAAAGTCGTACACTGGGCGATTTTCGGGACGATTTTCCAGTCGTGTGAGAATTTTTGCATCGGGCCGACCTTCAGCCTGATCGTGGGTAATGACTCGCGTGGTTACAGGGGGTAACGTGGGGCAATCAGCCTCTCACGTCCACCTCCTGTGGGCAAACAAGATTCTTCTTCCTCTCAGAGGAAAACCCAGCAGCATGGTGGGGGGGCAATGAGTGAAATGGAGTTCTTTCTGTCAAACTGACAGACTGTAGTAGCCATGTTAGCTCAGCCATGTCTTTGTCCAAAAACGTCGTCTCCTTTTCTTTTTAGGGCTTTCAGCACTAAATAGCTTAAATTGCCAAGGCAGCGCGTTTCACTCTAGTGAGCTTCATGTTCCTCTTCTATATGTTTGGCTTCCAGATAGACGAGTCAGAGTAGCTTCATCTCACTGCGGAGCTGAGTCTGACGTGCTTTTTAGTCGTACAGTGTGAACAGGTAGATCGTATCAGAGCGTCGTGCTGCACATACATCGTGAGCTGTGAACTCACAATTCACAATTGTGAGCAGTAGCTGCTTGCAGCGACTGAAAAAAAATCACACAGTGTATGCCCAGCTTAAGGCATGGATGTCCAGAACAGGGATCAGCTAATCCTCTGACTCCTGCCATCATAGAACCACCTGTGGCTGCAGCTGCTCTCTGCTGAGACAGAGAGAAGAACCACAGATCTTAGCTCCTGACCCTCTAAGACCTGTCAGAATTCATCTCCTTTAGGATCTTTAAGTATTTACATAATACATAAGTACAAACCCTCCTGTCGTTTAGCTTTAGCTTTAGCGCAGACACTCTAACCTTTGCAGTTTCAACAGATTCTTTGTTTCAGGCCAGGCGGAAAGTTAGAAGTTTAACCAATCATCATGTCTCAGGAACAAATAGCTTGAATCAGGAACAGAGGTTTTAACGCCAACTAGTTTCATTCCTAACATCAACTGTGACTTTAATTATAGCTGAAATATCCTGGATTATAAACAAGGGGCCGTTTTTGAAACATGGTTGTTGATATAAGCTCTTTATTTGGATAACAGCTGAGAGACGACTCGGTCACAGCGAGACCAAACAAAGACTGAGCTGTTTCCACATGTCAGCAGCTGACCACCGTGTCTCCTACATCCAACAGAAATGCAGCTTTTAAGCTCTTTGTTTCCAAGCAGGAGCAAATCAGTTAGTCACACTGGAATAGATGCTGGACTGGAGGACATTTCTCCCACTCGTCTAACTGCTTTAGAAGCTCCTGGGAGCAAAGGGTTGCAAATAAACAGAGAGATACAAGAGAGCTTTGAGGGTGGGGGGGTGAGTATTAATCTGCTAGAAAGTAGATGGAGTTCAAGATGAGTTCAATGGTTTGTTCCTTTTTCTTCTTCCATTGTTGAACTCAGCCCGTGTGTCTAGACCAGGCCTGTCCAAAGTCTGTCCTGGAAGGCCGCCGTCCTCCATGGCCGCCGTCCTGACAGAACAAAGACAGAATAAATTAACATTGCTGCTGAACTATTGGCCTCATTAAACAGACTTTTCAAACCTGAATGGGAATATTTTACACTGACTGTTCAAAACAGTTTGTGGTTTGATGAATTCTTGATTTTTTTTAATCGTTTTTTAAGCACTAGTGGCTCTTCTTTTGAGACATGCCAGAAAGGAACACAGGCCAGGTTCGAACCCGGGTCACCCGCGTCCATACATGGGTGGTGTGCGCTAACCACTGCTCCACCTATACGCCCCCGCTTCTCCATTTTTGTAACAGAGATTTCTCATGAAAGATTCAGATGCAGGTTATAAAACATTAACTCTAGTAGTTTGTTCTCATCAGTGATGGTTTCACTCTTTGCCTTTTTCAGAACCACAATGTGGCCTTTGGTTGAGGAAGGCCTGGTGCTTCTATGCTGAGATTTTAATTTGTTTTAAGATAAAGATAACCTCCCATTCTGAATAAAAGGCACATGTTTAATTTGTAGAATATAAAGAACCAGCATTGAAAAAAACATTTTCAAATAACTTTTATGTGATTCTACTTGTGTTTTCCAACCAGATGAAAGCTTTTTAATTCTTAGATATTAAGTTCAAAACAAGTCCTTTCATGCGGCTTTTAATAGATTTCAGCTCAGCTTGTTGATTAAAAGCACAACATGGCTCCTAATTAGACCAAATCCCAACATCAGCTTGTTTCATGCAGTCTTTTACCAACTGCTGTAATTTCCAAAGGACCCGGATAAATCCTAACACTTTAAAGTCATGCTTGTAGAAAAGAAGGGTGTTGGGATGTTCGTATGTTTGCACTTTGACTCCTGATGCTGGACTCTCAGTCTGCTGAAACATTTAGCAGTTAATGTTCAACGCTGCTGCTGCTGCAGACAATGAAGCAGAAAAATGACAGGCAGTAAAAGTCAGAGTGTGTGTTTACTCTGCCAGATTGGGCCTCGCTGTGCTTTGACCTCTGACCCCCCCTTCCCCCATAGTAAGCAGACGGGAGTCCTTCAGAGAAATCATGTTCAGTCCTGCTGAAAGGTCCAAGTTTCTGAGTTGAACTCATCTGTTTATAACCTTGAAAGCTCTTTTCTCCTGATTACCTTCAATCATTTTAAAAAAGGTTGAAGGTAATCAGGACCTTTTAAAAATAACTCATTTCATTACAGCCACAGAAGCTGTTATATTTAATAAAATTCTTGGATTTTACCACATTTCTAATTTATAAAAATGAGTGAAATGAAAACCGTATTAATGAAACAAGACTTGAACTTAAAAGGACTCTGCTGGTGTGAAGCTCTGGGTTCTGACATCATGGTGCTGCACTTTATTTAGAAACAGGTTAACATGCAGAGGATTTCACACATTTTCATCCTGACCCAGATTAACATGTCATGATTTTATCTAAAGCTCAGACCCACATGCAGAAGACCAAACAGAGAGACCAGGGAAAAGTTTAACAGCTTTTATTGAGAGTTGGTGATAAGAGTCCAGTGCTGCTCAGAACACTGTCGAACCGGGACTGAAAAATGAAGGGGAAGATACTGCGGTTAGTTCAGGCTCAGTGGGAAATTCGTGTCATAGATTTGAAGGGAATTTAGGCAGCGGACTCACGTTTCCAGAAAAAGGTGTCTCTTGTTGAATCCAGTTGGAGTGGGTTGTTCCAGTGAATGTCTTGCTCGTTGGAGGACGGACAGGGTTTACCCAGATTGCGTTTTTTTCCTTGAGGAACGGAGGACCTGACTGCCACTTAATTTTCCTGCGGTACTTGAAAGGGTTATAGTGGAGATGAATGCCCTGCTCAGAGAGAAGTCCAAACAATCCTTGGGGAAAAGTGGATCCAAACCACAAACTTGAATCCTCAGCTCAGTTTGGTGCTCAGAGAATCCTTCCAAGGGGAAGAAGGTCCAAAACATCCAGTTTGCAGGATGACTTCCTGCTGAGAGGCAAGGACAAAAACAAGATTAAACTCAGGTTGACAAAAACTCAGTTTGACTCAGCAAAACTCAGCTTGGCTAGAGTAACCAAAACTGGCAAACACTCTGGCCCCCAGGTAGTGGCAGTCAGCTGCTTAAGAGTCCTCAGGTAATGAGGTAATGAGCTGCAGGTGTGCAGGGAGGCCCAATGAGGACAGGGCACCACCTGGTGGAGGAGAAAAGGAAATAGAAAAACAACCCACAAAAAACTGGATTCTGACAATCATTTCCACCCTGTCCCAGATTAACATTTCCACCCTGTCCCAGATTCACATTTCCACCAAAACCCAGATTAACATTTTCACCCTGTCCCAGATTAACATTTTCACCAAAACCCAGATTAACATTTTCACCCAAACCCAGATTAACATTTTCACCCTGTCCCAGATTCACATTTCCACCAAAACCCAGATTAACATTTTCACCCTGTCCCAGATTAACATTTTCACCAAAACCCAGATTAACATTTCCACACTGACCCAGATTAACATTTCCACCCTGACCCAGATTGACATTTCCACCCTGACCCAGATTAACATTTTCACCCTGACCCAGATTGACATTTCCACCCTGACCCAGATTAACATTTTCACCCTGACCCAGATTAGCATTTCCACCCTGTCCCACATTAACATTTCCACCCTGACCCAGATTAACATTTTCACCCAAACCCAGATTAACATTTTCACCAAAACCCAGATTAAAATTTTCACCCAAACCCAGATTAACATTTTCATCAAAACCCAGATTAACATTTCCACGCTGACCCAGATTAACATTTACACCCTGACCCAGATTGACATTTCCACCCTGACCCAGATTAACATTTCCACCCTGTCCTACATTAACATTTCCACCCTGTCCCAGATGAACATTTTCACCAAAACCCAGATTAACATTTTCACCAAAACCAAGATTAACATTTTCACCCAAACCCAGATTAACATTTTCATCGAAACCCAGATTAACATTTCCACGCTGACCCAGATTAACATTTACACCCTGACCCAGATTGACATTTTCACCCTGACCCAGATTAACATTTCCACCCTGTCCTACATTAACATTTCCACCCTGTCCCAGATGAACATTTTCACCAAAACCCAGATTAACATTTCCACCCTGACCCGGATTGACATTTTCACCAAAACCCACATTAACATTTTCACCCTGACCCAGATTAAAATTTCCACCTTCACCCAGATTAACATTACCACCCTGTCCCACATTAACATTTCCACCCTGTCCCTGTTAACATTTTCACCAAAACCCAGATTAACATTTCCACACTGACCCAGATTAACATTTCCACCCTGACCCAGATTGACATTTCCACCCTGACCCAGATTAACATTTTCACCCTGACCCAGATTGACATTTCCACCCTGACCCAGATTAACATTTTCACCCTGACCCAGATTAGCATTTCCACCCTGTCCCACATTAACATTTCCACCCTGACCCAGATTAACATTTTCACCCAAACCCAGATTAACATTTTCACCAAAACCCAGATTAAAATTTTCACCCAAACCCAGATTAACATTTTCATCAAAACCCAGATTAACATTTCCACGCTGACCCAGATTAACATTTACACCCTGACCCAGATTGACATTTCCACCCTGACCCAGATTAACATTTCCACCCTGTCCTACATTAACATTTCCACCCTGTCCCAGATGAACATTTTCACCCAAACCCAGATTAACATTTTCACCAAAACCAAGATTAACATTTTCACCCAAACCCAGATTAACATTTTCATCGAAACCCAGATTAACATTTCCACGCTGACCCAGATTGACATTTTCACCCTGACCCAGATTAACATTTCCACCCTGTCCTACATTAACATTTCCACCCTGTCCCAGATGAACATTTTCACCAAAACCCAGATTAACATTTCCACCCTGACCCGGATTGACATTTTCACCAAAACCCACATTAACATTTTCACCCTGACCCAGATTAAAATTTCCACCTTCACCCAGATTAACATTACCACCCTGTCCCACATTAACATTTCCACCCTGTCCCTGTTAACATTTTCACCAAAACCCAGATTAACATTTCCACCCTTACCCAGATTAACATTTCCACCCTGACCCAGATTAGCATTTCCACCCTGGCCCAGATTAACCTTTTCACCCAAACCCAGATTAACATTTTTACCAAAACCCAGATTAACATTTTCACCCAAACCCAGATTAACATTTTCACCAAAACCCAGATTAACATTTCCACGCTGACCCAGATTAACATTTCCACCCTGACCCAGATTGACATTTCCACCCTGACCCAAATTAACATTTTCACCCTGACCATGATTGACATTTCCACCCTGACCCAGATTAACATTTTCAACCTGACCCAGATTAAGATTTTCACCCTGTCCCACATTAAGATTTCCACCCTGTCCCAGATTAACATTTTCACCAAAACCCAGATTAACATTTCCACCAAAACCCAGATTAACATTTCCACCAAAACCCAGATTAACATTTTCACCCAGACCCAGATTAACATTTTCACCCAAACCCAGATTAACATTTTCACCAAAACCCAGATTAACATTTTCACCCAAACCCAGATTAACATTTTCACCCAGACCCAGATGAACATTTTCACAAAAACCCAGATTAACATTTTCACCCAGACCCAGATTAACATTTTCACCCAAACCCAGATTAACATTTTCACCAAAACCCAGATTAACATTTTCACCCAAACCCAGATTAACATTTTCACCAAAACCCAGATTAACATTTTCACCAAAACCCAGATTAACATTTTCATCAAAACCCAGATTAACATTTCCACGCTGACCCAGATTGACATTTCCCCCCTGACCCAGATTAACATTTTCACCCTGACCCAGATTAACATTTCCACCCTGACCCAGGTTGACATTTCCACCCTGACCCAGATTAACATTTCCACGCTGACCCAGATTGACATTTCCCCCCTGACCCAGATTAACATTTCCACACTGACCCAGATTAACATTTTCACCCTGACCCAGATTAACATTTCCACCCTGACCCAGATTGACATTTCCACCATGACCCAGATTAACATTTTCACCAAAACCCAGATTAACATTTTCACCCAAACCGAGATTAACATTTTCACCCAAACCGAGATTAACATTTCCACCTTCACCCAGATTAACATTACCACCCTGTCCCACATTAACATTTCCACCCTGTCCCTGTTAACATTTTCACCAAAACCCAGATTAACATTTCCACCCTGACCCAGATTAACATTTCCACCCTGACCCAGATTAGCATTTCCACCCTGGCCCAGATTAACCTTTTCACCCAAACCCAGATTAACATTTTTACCAAAACCCAGATTAACATTTTCACCCAAACCCAGATTAACATTTTCACCAAAACCCAGATTAACATTTCCACGCTGACCCAGATTAACATTTCCACCCTGACCCAGATTGACATTTCCACCCTGACCCAGATTAACATTTTCACCCTGACCATGATTGACATTTCCACCCTGACCCAGATTAACATTTTCAACCTGACCCAGATTAACATTTCCACCCTGTCCCACATTAAGATTTCCACCCTCTCCCAGATTAACATTTTCACCAAAACCCAGATTAACATTTCCACCAAAACCCAGATTAACATTTCCACCAAAACCCAGATTAACATTTCCACCCTGACCCAGATTAACATTTTCACCAAAACCCAGATTAACATTTCCACCCTGTCCCAGATTAACATTTTCACCCTGACCCAGATTAACATTTTCACCCTGACCCAGAGTAACATTTTCACCAAAACCCAGATTAACATTTTCACCAAAACCCAGATTAACATTTCCACCAAAACCCAGATTAACATTTCCACCAAAACCCAGATTAACATTTCCACCCTGACCCAGATTAACACTTCAACCCTGACCCAGATTAATATTTTCACCCAAACCCAGATTAACATTTTCACCAAAACCCAGATTAACATTTCCACCCTGTCCCAGATTAACATTTTCACCCTGACCCAGATTAACATTTTCACCCTGACCCAGATTAACATTTTCACCAAAACCCAGATTAACATTTTCACCAAAACCCAGATTAACATTTTCATCAAAACCGAGATTAACATTTCCACGCTGACCCAGATTAACATTTCCACCCTGACCCAGATTAACATTTTCACCCTAACCCAGATTAACATTTCCACCCTGACCCAGGTTGACATTTCCACCCTGAACCAGATTAACATTTTCACCAAAACCCAGATTAACATTTTCACCAAAACCCAGATTAACATTTTCATTAAAACCCAGATTAACATTTCCACACTGACCCAGATTGACATTTCCCCCCTGACCCAGATTAACATTTCCACCCTGACCCAGATTAACATTTCCACCCTGACCCAGGTTGACATTTCCACCCTGACCCAGATTAACATTTTCACCAAAACCCAGATTAACATTTTCACCAAAACCCGGATTAACATTTTCATGAAAACCCAGATTAACATTTCCACGCTGACCCAGATTAACATTTCCACCCTGACCCAGATTAATATTTCCACCCTGACCCAGATTAACATTTTCACCCTGACCCAGATTAACATTTCCACCCTGACCCAGATTAATATTTTCACCCTGACCCAGATTAACATTTCCACCCTGACCCAGATTAATATTTCCACCCTGACCCAGATTAACATTTTCACCCTGACCCAGATTAACATTTCCACCCTGACCCAGATTAACATTTCCACCCTGTCCCAGGTTGACATTTCCACCCTGACCCAGGTTGACATTTCCACCCTGAACCAGATTAACATTTTCACCAAAACCCAGATTAACATTTTCACCAAAACCCAGATTAACATTTTCATCAAAACCCAGATTAACATTTCCACGCTGACCCAGATTAACATTTCCACCCTGACCCAGATTAACATTTTCACCCTGGCCCAGATTAACATTTCCACCCTGACCCAGGTTGACATTTCCATCCTGAACCAGATTAACATTTTCACCAAAACCCAGATTAACATTTTCACCAAAACCCAGATTAACATTTTCATCAAAACCCAGATTAACATTTCCACGCTGACCCAGATTGACATTTCCCCCTGACCCAGATTAACATTTCCACCCTGACCCAGATTAACATTTCCACCCTGACCCAGGTTGACATTTCCACCCTGACCCAGATTAACATTTTCACCAAAACCCAGATTAACATTTTCATCAAAACCCAGATTAACATTTCCACGCTGACCCAGATTGACATTTCCCCCCTGACCCAGATTAACATTTTCACCCTGACCCAGATTAACATTTCCACCCTGACCCAGGTTGACATTTCCACCCTGACCCAGATTAACATTTCCACGCTGACCCAGATTGACATTTCCCCCCTGACCCAGATTAACATTTCCACACTGACCCAGATTTACATTTTCACCCTGACCCAGATTAACATTTCCACCCTGACCCAGATTGACATTTCCACCATGACCCAGATTAACATTTTCACCAAAACCCAGATTAACATTTTCACCCAAACCGAGATTAACATTTTCACCCAAACCGAGATTAACATTTTCACCAAAACCCAGATTAACATTTTCACCCAAACCCCGATTAACATTTCCACGCTGACCCAGATTGACATTTCCACCAAAACCCAGATTAACATTTTCACGCTGACCCAGATTGACATTTCCCCCTGACCCAGATTAACATTTCCACCCTGTCCTACATTAACATTTCCACCCTGACCCAGATTAACATTTTCACCCTGGCCCAGATTAACATTTCCACCCTGACCCAGGTTGACATTTCCATCCTGAACCAGATTAACATTTTCACCAAAACCCAGATTAACATTTTCACCAAAACCCAGATTAACATTTTCATCAAAACCCAGATTAACATTTCCACGCTGACCCAGATTGACATTTCCCCCTGACCCAGATTAACATTTCCACCCTGACCCAGATTAACATTTCCACCCTGACCCAGGTTGACATTTCCACCCTGACCCAGATTAACATTTTCACCAAAACCCAGATTAACATTTTCACCAAAACCCAGATTAACATTTTCATCAAAACCCAGATTAACATTTCCACGCTGACCCAGATTGACATTTCCCCCCTGACCCAGATTAACATTTTCACCCTGACCCAGATTAACATTTCCACCCTGACCCAGGTTGACATTTCCACCCTGACCCAGATTAACATTTCCACGCTGACCCAGATTGACATTTCCCCCCTGACCCAGATTAACATTTCCACACTGACCCAGATTAACATTTTCACCCTGACCCAGATTAACATTTCCACCCTGACCCAGATTGACATTTCCACCATGACCCAGATTAACATTTTCACCCAAACCGAGATTAACATTTTCACCCAAACCGAGATTAACATTTTCACCAAAACCCAGATTAACATTTTCACCCAAACCCCGATTAACATTTCCACGCTGACCCAGATTGACATTTCCACCAAAACCCAGATTAACATTTTCACGCTGACCCAGATTGACATTTCCCCCTGACCCAGATTAACATTTTCACCCTGACCCAGATTAACATTTCCACCCTGACCCAGGTTGACATTTCCACCCTGACCCAGATTAACATTTCCACGCTGACCCAGATTGACATTTCCCCCCTGACCCAGATTAACATTTCCACACTGACCCAGATTAACATTTTCACCCTGACCCAGATTAACGTTTCCACCCTGACTCAGATTGACATTTCCACCATGACCCAGATTAACATTTTCACCAAAACCCAGATTAACATTTTCACCCAAACCGAGATTAACATTTTCACCCAAACCGAGATTAACATTTTCACCAAAACCCAGATTAACATTTTCACCCAAACCCCGATTAACATTTCCACGCTGACCCAGATTGACATTTCCACCAAAACCCAGATTAACATTTTCACCCTGTCCTAGTTTAATACTTTCACCCAGATTAATGTCTTTTCCTGATAGTATTATTGGTCACCATGGTTACTGAGCTCAATCCCATGAATTGTGGGACTGATAACTCTCTTCTTATCTGATCTCATTAAGAGTTCTGGTTTTCTGAGTTGAATAAACCAAACAAGCGATTTTATGGCCAGAGGACAGCAATGGTTTCACATTCCTGTCACTGGATGCTTTCAATTCAAACTGGTTTTGTAAACTTTTCTTTTACAGGTGATGTCATGATCTGGGTGCTGATAACAGGTTTAATTACTCATTTCATTCACCTGTCTGGGGTCAGGTGTATGGAGGACCAACTCTGCCATATTTAAAAATAAATACAGAAATAAATAAATGCTCAATAAATAAATAAGCATATAATTAATTGCCACCAAAAATACAATTAACAAATAAATGTAAGTAGAAATTAAATTATACAGTGAGACATAAATGTATATAACTCTTTTAATTAGCTTCTTTATTTATTTGCCTTTGTAATATTTACCTTATTTATTTTTTTGTCCTTTATAATCTTCAACTTTATTTTTTTATTACTTTTTTATGTATTTATTTATGTGCATGTTATAATATTTTTGTCTGTTTTATTCTTCCTTTGTATTTTTTTACCCTAGTTATTTCTTCACCGCTGTTTATTTCTGTCTGCCCTTTTTATATTTCTCTATGCATTTCTGCCTCATTATGCAAATTAGGAGGGGGCGTGTCCTAGGGTGGCAACTTCTGCTCAATGGTTGACGGCCATCTTCTTAACTCACAGAGCTCAGAGTTCTAAGTTAAATGTTCTCTTTTCAGTTGCTGTTGTTCAATAAAAGTACATTTTAAGATAATTTGAGTCAAGAACATTATACTTTTAAGCATCACCATATGGCCCATTCCCAGATTTAATGCATAATTTAAAAGAAAATGTTCCGAAGTTGAGAGGACCGCGGCAACCAGCAGAGCTCTGAAGCTAACGGCAGGCAGGGCTAACGGCAGGCAGGGCTAACGGCAGCCCGTCTGCAGCGGCTCTCTCTCGGCATAGCCGTGTGCGAAGGACTGCTGGCTATGATGGTGATTTTTTGTTGTAGTTTGCAAAGTTTAGCAAAGTTTGTCCTCGCCAAGTATGTTCTTGGCGAGGATACGAGTCCCTACTCACGTTCTAATAACTTCAGACTCGACTTCAGACTCTCCTCCACTCCTGTAGATTCGACCGATGCAGTAAAATGCTAACCAACCAATGAGCAGAAGTTGCCTCCCTAGGACACGCCCCCTCCTCATTTGCATACTGAGGCAGAAATGCAGAAAGAAATATAAAAAGGGCAGGCAGAAATAAATAGTGGAAGAAATAACTAGGGTAAAAAAATACAAAGGAAGAATAAAACAGACAAAAATATTATAACATGCACATAACTAAATACTTAAAAATAAAAGTAATTAAAAAATAAATTTGAAGATTATTAAGGAAAAATAAATACGGTAAATATTACAAAGGGAAATAAATAAAGAAGCTAATTAAAAGAGTTATATACATTTATGTCTCACTGTATAATTTAATTTCTTTCTTATATTTATTTGTTTATTGTTTTTTTGGTGGCAATTAATTGTATGCTTATTTATTTATTGAGCATTTATTTATTTCTGTATTTATTTTTAAATATGGCAGAGTTGGTCCTCCATACCAGGTTGACGTTCCCCTAAACATGTGAAAGATCCTCTAATTCTCATTGAAAAATGATGACTTCTTTTTTTTTTCATCCCCCGCTCTCCATGTGACACGGTTGCTTTAAACCTGCAGGCAAACAGACAGCATTCCCCCCCCCACACCCCACCCTACACACACCACAAAGAAAAAAAAAAAACCTGCCTTGGCTGCGGTAAAACCTTTCTCACACTTTGTCAAGCAGAGGTGGGCAATAAGCTTTACAAGCTTTCTGATGTTGAGCCAACACCTGCAAAGGTTTAAGATCAAAGGCTTTTTAGGACAAAGCAACAAACCAGGTGTTTTCAATTCAATTCAGTTTATTTATATAGCGCCAAATTCACAACACATGTCATCTCAAGGCACTTTCCAGTTCAACCAGATCATACAGTCAAATTGATACAAAGTTTTCTATCAAAGGAAAACCAGTTGATTGCATCGACTCATTGACTCAAATACAATCCCTCACACTAAGCATGCTTGTAGCGACAGTGGAGAGGAAAAACTCCCTTTTAACAGGAAGAAACCTCCAGCAGAAACAGGCTCAGTGTGAGCGGCCATCTGCTGAGGCCCACTGGGGTTCAAGGAGACGGAAGCAGAGATACAAAAAGCAGCTGTAAAAGGCGGCGCCGTCCAGGAAACACACAGCCAGGCAGACGAGCTCCAAGGCAGCTCCCATGCCAGAGGATGAAGAGAGCACATCCACCCAGCCACGGTCAGAGAAACAGGACCACACTGGAAAACAGGCCGATCTCTAACATCTATAAACAAAGGTGTTGATGGCAGCAGCACAGCTGATATTTCTCTCCAGGATGGAGTCACAGCCAAACAGGAACAGACGAGGCAAAGCTACTCTGAGGAAAAGCAGAGAGAGCAGAAGGTTAGAGATTGAACTAACAGATTCTGCAGAATAGGAGAACAGAGATAGAATGAAGCAGAATGATGAAAAAGGGGTCCCTATGTCCTCCAGCAGTCTAAGCCTATAGCAGCAGAACTATAGAGATAGATCAGGATAACCTGAGCCACTCTAACTAGAAGCTTTATCAAAAAGGAAAGTTTTAAGCCTAGCCTTAAAAGTAGACAGGGTGTCTGCCTCACGGACTAAAACTGGTAGTTGGTTCCACAGGAGAGGAGCCTGATAACTAAAAGATCTGCCTCCCATTCTACTTTTAGAAATTCTAGGAACCACTAGTAAACCTGCAGATTGAGAGCGAAGTGCTCTGTTAGGAACATAAGGAACAATCAGATCTCTGATATCAGATGGAGCTTGGCCATTTAAGGCTTTATATGTGAGAAGGAGGATTTTAAATTCTATTCTGGATTTAACAGGAAGCCAATGAAGAGAAGCCAGGATAGGAGAGATATGATCTCTCTTTTTCATTTTCATCAGAACTCTGGCTGCAGCATTTTGGATCAGCTGAAGGGTTTTAACTACAGTTTGTGGACTTCCTGATAGTAAAGAATTACAATAGTCCAGCCTTGAAGTAACAAATGCATGGACTAGTTTCTCAGCATCACCCCTGGACAGGAGATTGCTCATTTTAGCAATATTCCTCAGATGAAAGAAGGAAATTCTAGAAACCTCTTTGATATGGGATTTAAATGACAGGTCCTGATCAAAAATAACACCAAGATCAGTTTAATCCAAATGAAGTGACTGGCTAATCAGCTTCTTTTTCAGAGACTCTGGTCCAAAGACTATAACTTCTGTTTTGTCTGCATTCAGAAGCAGAAAGTTAAGAGTCATCCAGGTTTTTATGTCTTCAGACATGCCTGTAATCTATGTAATGGGTTAGCTTCATCTGGATTATAGACAGATATAGCTGGGTATCATCAGCATAACAGTGAAAATTAATCCCATGCTGTCTAATAACTCTACCGATTGGGAGCATGTATAAAGTAAAGAGATTTGGTCCTAGCACTGATCCCTGTGGTACTCCACAGGTAACCTTTGAGCGTGTTGAAGATCTATCATTAACATAAACAAACTGAATTCGATCAGATAGATAAGATTTAAACCAGTCTAGTGCTGTTCCTTTAATTCCAACAAAATATTCAAGTCTTTCTAAAAGAATATTATGGTCAACTGGATCAAATGCAGCACTAAGATCCAACAGGACGAGCACAGATACAAGTCCATTATCTGAGGCCATGAGAATATCATTAGTGACTTTCACCAGACCTGTTTCAGTGCTATGATGAGCTCTAAAGCCAGACTGAAACTCTTCAAAAAGTTCATTATGGTGTAAGTGATCTCAAACTTGTTTGGCAACTACTTTCTCAAGAATTTTGGATAAGAAAGGAAGATTGGATATAGGTCTATAATTAACCAAGTCATCTGGGTCAAGAGATGGTTTCTTAAGCAGAGGTTTAATTACAGCAACCTTAAAAGCTTTAGGTACATATCCCTGTAACAGAGATAGATTAATCACATCTAGAATGGAGGAGGAGATCAAAGGGAACACCTCCTTAAATAGCCTGGTTGGAACTGGATCTAACATAGAAGTTGAAGGCTTAGATGAAGACAATAGTTTTGCTAATTCAGAAAGTTCAACTGGATCCAAGCAGTCTAAACCCGGTTCAGATTCCATGACTACCTCAGGTACAATCGCGGATAGAGGAGTGCTTATGATCTTATTTTTAATAAGATCAATCTTATTTATAAAGAATCCCATAAAATCATTGCTGCTAAGAGCAGGTGGAATGGACTGTTCAACAGAGCTATGGCTCTGGGTGAGTTTGGCAACTGTATTAAAAAGAAATCTAGGATTATTCTTATTCTCCTCTATTAATGAGGAGAAGTATGCTGCTCTTGCTTTACAAAGGGTCCTCTTATACAGCAGTAAACCATTTTTCCAGACTAGGAAGGACTCCTGCAGGCCTGTGGAGCGATATTTTCTCTCCAGTTTCCTAGCATTTAGCTTCAAAGTACGCAGCTCTGCATTAAACCAAGGAGCAAGCTTTCTATTTTTAACGGTTTTCATTTTCAAAGGAGCTGCGTTGTCTAAGGCAGTACGCAGAGAACTAGCAACCCCATCAACATAATCATCAACCCGTGAAGGGGAATAAGCTATGCTTTTGCACTCTGCAGCACTGCTCAGCGACACAGAGAAGAGAGAAAGTGAAGCAGATTCTTTAAAATTTATAACTGCACTATCTGATAAAGATCTACTAAAATGTAACCTTCTTTTGGGGGAGGAGAACTCTGTTAAAGTAATCCTGAAGGTTATTAGAAAGTGGTCAGAGAGGACAGGGTTGTGAGGAAATACTTTTATTTCTTCACATTCTATGCCGTATGTCAGCACAAGATCCAAAGTATGAAGATGAGAATGTGTGGGACTATTCACATTTTGAACAAAGCCAATAGTGTCTAAGATAGCATTAAAGGCTGCTCTTAAGCTATCGCCTTCAATGTCAGCATGGATGTTAAAATCTCCCACTATGATGACCCTGTCAGTATTTAATACCAAATCAGAAAGGAACTCTGAAAACTCATCTAAAAATTCAGAGTAAGGACCTGGCGGACGATACAAAGTTACAAAAAGAAGAGGTTTTCTTGCCTTGAAATTTGGATGAGGGAAATTAAGGGTTAAATGTTCAAAAGAGTTGTAGGTATTAACTGTTTTGGGAGTAATCAGTAAGTCAGACTGGGTATGTGAAAATTTAAATAGCTTGAAGGAGTTGCCTCATTTATCCTCACATAATCCTCTTGCTGCAGCCAGGTTTCTGTAAGGCAAAACAAGTCAATGTGATTATCACAGATCAAGTCATTAACTAGCAGACTTCCAAAAAAGCCCAGAAAACCATAAAACAGCCCAGTTTAAAAACAGGCTTTAATAAATGGCACCAGGCTCTAAAACGGCTCCACCCCATAACTTCACTGCCGTGTTATTTATTGCTGCCACATCATGTTGTGTTTTCTTTAAACTGTCTTTAAGCTGCAGAGATGACACTTTGATCCCATCGACAGCAGCTCTGGTGTCTGGGAGCCAGGTCCATGAAGATGCTCTGCTCTACTGCTGCAGGAAGGAAGAATGTGGACCACCAGACCTTCTACCCTTTCTTAAACTACCCTTCCCAAACTCAGTTAAAAACTGTACAACATAAATAATCTGTCAGTGACTGAACAACACATAACTTGTTTTTATTCTTAGTTTTTAAAATCACATTATTTTCTCTGTTTCATAAAGGATGAACTAAGTTCTGAAGAGGTGATCAGGGTTAGGGTTAGGGTTAACCCTAACCCTAACCCTAACCACAAGGATCATAGAGACCATAGTCACCATAGAGACCATAGATACCATAGAGACCATAAAGACCATAGGGACCATAGGGAGCATAGAGACCATAGGTACCATAGAGACCATAGAGACCATAGGGACCATAGGGAGCATAGAGACCATAGAGACCATAGAGACCATAGGGACCATAGAGACCATAGAGACCATAGTGAGCATAGAGACCATAGAGACCATGGGGATCATAGAGACCATAGGGATCATAGAGACCATAGAGACCATAGGGACCATAGGGAGCATAGAGACCATGGGGATCATAGAGACCATAGGGACCATAGAGACCATAGGGACCACAGAGACCATAGAGACCATAGGGACCATAGAGACCATAGAGACCATAGGGACCATAGAGACCATAGGGACCATAGAGACAATAGGGACCATAGATACCATAGGGACCATAGATACCATAGGGACCATAGAGACCATAGATACCATAGGGACCATAGGGACCATAGATACCATAGGGACCATAGAGACCATAGGGACCATAGAGACCATAGGGACCATAGAGACCATAGGGACCATAGATACCATAGGGACCATAGATACCATAGGGACCATAGAGACCATAGGGACCATAGGAATCAGAGGGACCATAAGGACAATAGAGACCATAGTGACCAAAGATACCATAGGGACTATTGATACAATAGAGACCATAGGGACCATAGATACCATAGGGACCATTGATACAATAGAGACCATAGGGACCATAGATACCATAGGGATCTTATTCTCCTCTATTTATGAGGAGAGATATGCTGCACTTGCTTTACAAAGGGTCCTCTTATACAGCAGTAAACTATTTTCCAGACTAGGAAGGACTCCCGCAGGCCTGTGGAGCGATATTTTCTCTCCAGTTTCCTAGCATTTTGCTTCAAAGTACGCAGCTCTGCATTAAACCAAGGAGCCAGCTTTCTATTTTTAACGGTTTTCACGTTTTAACTCCATTTTCAAACGTCGTAGGATGAACAGTTTATTACTTTTTTAATCAAGATCACAGCTAACCACAGCATTATCCAGCTCTGCCTTTTATACCATATACTTACAGTTACTTATTTAATCAAAAACAGATCTTTTCAGTTTTATCATCCATCAGGTAGAACTTCATCGAACAAGAGACTTACTAAGGCTGAATCCCAAACTGGTGCCTAACCACTAACCCTTCGCCATCAGGTGTCATGCGCTATAGAGTCCCAGTCAGGAGCCATGGGAGGAGCCTTGATTGTAAGTAGGGGTATTAATGTGAATGGGGCGGCCTTATCCCTCCAACGGAAAGCCATCGTTCCTATGGCAACAAAGTGATGCAGTGGTGCTGGTTAACATAATATCAAACATTTGCAATTTTCTTAAAGATAAATCTAACCGCTCAAATAAAAGCATTTCAAAGAGGATCTTCCATTTAGGGATTAATGACGTCTTTTTGAGAGGAGCTTAAAGTATGAAAAGCAACATTTTTATGGTGAAATAAAGCAGCTGAACACAAACCAGCCCTAAAAAGCCCAGAAAGTTCTGGTTCCTCAGAGAAAGCAAATAAAGCTGAGAAAAAAACAGTTTAAGTGAGTAAATATCCATGGAAACACTGCAGAGAAAATGGGCTGTTCTGATAACAGGAACATTTGTTTGTAAAATAGTGTTTTAATGGGAATTAGAACATCCAGTGTTTTTTTTCCAGACATAGCAGGCAGTTTTCACAGGTAGACGTGTTTCTAAAACCAGAATAAAAGCAGAATCCTCCAGAAAGCTGCAGACTGACAGAAATAACAGGGAAGGAGGCGGTGAGAGGGGGAGTAGGAGGCAGCTTAACAACAACTGGGGCAAAACACAAAGCCAGTTCAATTTCCATCTGAAAGAGCTTCCCCCTGCAAGAAGGAAGGCTTTTCAGGGCATGTGGTTGGGGCCGGCCTGGCAGACAGCCCCCGCTCTTCTGCTCGGCACACTCTGGCTTCCTGATAAACCTAAACTCTTTCTCATTCTCCATCTTCAAAGAGCAGCGATGATTAATTTATAGCTTGATACAAAACTAAAACCATTAAAATCATTCAGGCTCTGGAGGAGCAGCAGGAATTATTCATGATGCCCCAACAAACACGTTATGTGTGATTAATAATCTAGAAGATATTCATCAGAGCAGGAGGAAGATCTTCAGCTCCAGCAGGATTGATGCTCTCTGAGCTGTTAGATCACAGCTTAGAGCAGCTCTGCTGGTCCTTCCTGTTCCTCCTGCAGCCGAAACAACATTCACTGAAATCTCTGTTCCTGGCTTTCATCCAGCCTGGGAAGAAAACTCCAACTACTTAGGGCAACTAATTCTGGTTCATTTGTTATTCCTGCAGAAACGTGTTGATAAATTAATAAAACTTATCCTTGAGATGCTGCTGATGTTAAAGGATACTAAAAACGATGTAAAACAGGTAGAAAAGAAAGAACTCCACATCTATAACGCACCAAAGAGAGTTATTTTCTTTGGTGCTTCAAGGCTGCAGCTAAAGTTATTCTACGTTCAGACCGCACACTGCAGAGGCAGCAAAAGCAGCTGGTTTCCATGCAAAGCCAGTGGTTGATGCACACCAAGGTTCAGCTAAAGGTCCTGCAGAGTTTGAGCAGCAGGAGCAGCGGCGCCTCATGAGCTTCTGAGCATCTGAGGCACTTCAGAAGCAGCAGCTGCTGAAGTTGAATAAATGTGACTTTAGCTGCTGGACATCAACCAATGAGAGAAGCTGATCTGGGAGCTGGCAGGGAGTCAGACACAGCACTGCTGATGCAGAGCGCTATGATCACTCCTCTGAAACAGTTTATTAACGCCTAAATTAACTTCAAATGTAAAAACCTGCCGGCAGAATATGTTGGCTTTTATTATCCTGCTGCCTGCAGTTTGTAGCACAGACCTGAAAAACGCTAACATCTACTTCCAGCCGCCACCAACAGGAGGGGCAAACCCCCAAGAGGCGAGCGGGCCTGAGGCAGCTGCTGCTGGGGATTCCCACTGACAGCGCAGCGCCGGTATGTGGGGGTCTGAGCGGCTCCCACAGAGAAATAATCTTTGAAGGCAGGATGGTAATCTGGATGAACTGACTGCACAGACCATGTTTTCAGGAGGACTTTCTCACTTCAACATAGATTCTAACTACTTTCTACCCGCTGATCACAGCTAATATAGCAAAGCTGCTCTCTGGCATCAAACACAGGAGCAGCAGAAGCATCTGGACTCACTTTACCCGACGGCTGACCTTAATGTGGATCAAAGCATCAGAGATGAAGCAGCAGAAGATTCTCTGATGGCGTCCAGTATGAACGTAGCATTAGAACCTCCTCCACATGTTGCTGATGGCTTTGAATGACTTCAGACTAGCTTTGGTTCTGGCTGCCATCTTAGATTAAGTCTTAGTTTTCGTCTTCAGGATAAAAAATATTATTATACGATCTGTGATAATTTTAGTCGGTTTTAGTCGACCAAAACTTAAAGAGGTTTTATTCAGGTTTATGTTGTAACAAAAAGTGAACCTTTATAATTTTTATACCAACCAGATTGTTTCCCAGACTGACAGCTCTATCCTAGATGCTACAGTAGCTGGGTATAGAAAGCTGCCGTGCAGATCAGCATTTCTGTTGGGCAGAAAACTTTGATTAATAGAATTCAAATAAACCTTTTTATGAATTAATGCCCTACTTTATAAAACAGCACATCCTATTGGTTAATATCGCAGACAGACAAGCTAACAAAATGTCCAATAAAGGAACGATTTTAGAGGTTTGCATCCAAAGCAAACACTTCCTGATCTACTAGGAATTCTCCATTAAACATAGTATAAAACACTATAAAATCTGCATTACTCCAAAAAAGCAAAGAACAAAAACTGTCTGTTGTCTACTTTGGTCATTTTGGTTTTATTTCTGAGAATCCCCATAACCTTTTTTATTTAGTCTCTTCGAGGAAAACACACAGCCGTTAGTCGTCATGTTTTCATCATCAAAGATTCAGCTCATCGGTTCTCGTTATCGTCAGGATAAAAAATACAATTTCCTCATCGTTGATGAAAACAGCACTGATCAGACTGGTCGTTAATGTAAATAAATCAACATTATATTCCTGCTCTGATAATGTTCCGTGCTTCCTGGTCTATGATGAGACCTTATTTAGAGAAAGTCATGATTAACATCTATTCCTGGAGTGAAATTAATAAAATATAAGCTTCAATCTATATGATTTGGATTCAGCCAAGAAGTCGACAGTCTGAGTTTATATGATACTTATAGAAATATTTGACCAGATACGCCTCTTATCTGCAGAAGTTCCTAATCACTGCAGGGCAGACCCTGAGGTCGAGTCCTAACTGGGAACCTGATGGAGTTCAACAGGTCCAGTTTGGTACGAGGTCATAAAGATTCTGCAATTAAAAAGAATTTAAATGTGAAATAAATAATTTGTTCTTTGGTCTGAGCCTAAATTAAAAATCAGTTAAACTAAATGATAAAGAAATAAGGTTTGGTGTAAAACTGTCTAATTATTATGATTAGTTTTGAAATTACAAATAAACATTGAAAAAAATCATATTTTTGTTTGTTTATCCTGAGCTGATCCGATTTGATGAAATTCTGTCGTTTTCCTGGATATCTGAGTCGGAACCATCGTCACTAATGGTGAACATCAATTCAATTCAATTCAATTTAGTTTATTTATATAGCGCCAAATTCACAACACATGTCATCTCAAGGCACTTTACAGTTCAACCAGATCATACAGTCAAATTGATACAAAGTTTTCTATCTAAGGAAAACCAGTTGATTGCATTGACTCATTAATTCAAATACAATCCCTCACACTAAGCATGCTTGTAGCGACAGTGGAGAGGAAAAACTCCCTTTTAACAGGAAGAAACCTCCAGCAGAACCAGGCTCAGTGTGAGCGGCCATCTGCCGAGGCCGACTGGGGTTCAAGGAGACAAAAGCAGACATAGAAAAAGAAGCATAGATACAAAAGGCAACTGTCAACCAGCTCCACAGGCGGCCCCGTCCAGGAAACACACAGCCAGGCAGATGAGCTCAGGTTTAGATTAGATCAGCTGATGTTTCTTTCCTGGATGACGTCACAGCCAAACAGGAATAGACGAGGCAAAGCTACTCTGAGGAAAAGCAGAGAGAGCAGAAGGTTAGAGATTGAACAAACAGATTCTGCAGAATAGGAGAACAGAGAGAGAATGAAGCAGAATGATGAAATGGGGGTCCCTATGTCCTCCAGAAGTCTAAGCCTATAGAACATCACCGTGACCAGGGGAGGATCTAGGATTGTGGGAGATCAGGGGCCTCGCCCTGAGGGTGAAGATGAGAGAGTAGACTTTCTGCTAAATCCTGTTCTAATGTGAAATATGACAGATTACTGGATTAAAGACATTTCTAGAATCTGACATGCGTCACACATAACGATTCCCCATTGGAACACTGGGAGAAATGAATTCACCAGTTGATGGACTGGATGGTTGGCAGGCTAATGGGTCGTCACCATTTCCTGGAGGTTAGCTCTAAACACCTGTTAGCATTAGCATGCTAGTGTTGCTGTCAGTCATGTTGCCGCCTGATGATGGAGCTTTGCTCTAATGTCTGACTTAAATGGAAAGCTGGGATCCATGTTCAGCTTTGGTTGATCTTTAATCCTGCGTTCTTTCCTTCTCAGTCCTTCTACTGGGTGACAGGAGCTGGAGGAGATGTTAGCGTTCTGTTGTTCATCGTTTAGACACCAGCAGCATGTAGCCCCACATGCATTCACATAGAGAGAGGAGGAGGCAGAACAATGAGAGCATGACCTAAACATGACAGCGACGCTGCAACAATGAGCGGCTTATCAACCCTCTGGATGCACAGCAACCGCTGCTCTACCAGAGATAACCCGCCCGCCTCACCCTAACCCTGCAGCCTTACCCTGCAGCCTCACCCTAACCCTGCAGCCTCACCCTAACCCTGCAGCCCCACCCTGCAGCCTCACCCTAACCCTGCAGCCCCACCCTGCAGCCTCACCCTAACCCTGCAGCCTCACCCTGCAGCCTCACCCTAACCCTGCAGCCTCACCCTGCAGCCTCACCCTAACCCTGCAGCCTCACCCTGCAGCCTCACCCTAACCCTGCAGCCTCACCCTGCAGCCTCACCCTAACCCTGCAGCCTCACCCTAACCCTTCAGCCTCACCCTGCAGCCTCACCCTAACCCTCAGTCAATCAATCAATTGATTGATTGATTGACTGATAAAAAAATAAGCCTCGGAATCTGTAGTAGAAATGAGAAACAACCTTAACCTTAAATATTCTTTGGCTTCAGTGACGGCTGTTTTTTCTAGGAAACAGGGCGTAGATCTTAGAAATAGATGTTTCCTGCTGACGTGTTGCAGCAGCTGATCAACTCTTCCAGGCAGGAATCTGCTGCAAACCAACATGAGACTCTGGGAGGTTTTTACAGGAACTCAAAGCAGCTTTTATGATTCCAGATGTTGCCTCCAGCATCTGTTTGTTCAGGCTGACTTGTGATCAGCGTGACTAACACCATGTGTGTTTTTAAATGAGGACAAACGGCAGAACCTGTCATTCATTAATGAACTTCAGTTAGTAATAAGAATATTCTGTTTAGAAAGATTTTAGCAAAATTTCTGTAAACTGACCATAAATTTAATGAATAAAAACTTCTCAAACTTATTTTTTTGCCTTTTTCTTCTTTACTAGATTCAGTTCCTCGCTGCATATTATTCATTGTTTGGTTGATCTGAGGAATGTTTGGGTGAAGAGCAGAAAGTCACTTTATAGATCCAGATCAACCAGATCATCCAGTCAGATTGATTCAAAGTTTTCTATCTAAGGAAAACCAGCTGATTGCATCGACTCATTGACTCTTCAGAAATCCCTCACACTAAGCATGCTTGTAGCGACAGTGCAGAGGAAAAACTCCCTTTTAACAGGAAGAAACCTCCAGCAGAACCAGGCTCAGTGTGAGCGGCCATCTGCTGAGGCCCACTGGGGTTCAAGGAGACAAAAGCAGACATAGAAAAAGAAGCATAGATACAAAAGGCAACTGTCAACCAGCTCCACAGGCGGCCCCGTCCAGGAAACACACAGCCAGGCAGATGAGCTCAGGTTTAGATTAGATTTAGGTCTTAAGAACAAAATATGCAAATAAAAAAATTCGATTTTAATCACATCTGATGTAAAAAGGTTCAAAGTTCAATTCTTCTAATTTGCATGTTTAAACTATGAAGAAAAATCCACAGGATGTTACAAAGACAGCAGCAGTTTGATTTAATCCAGCATAAAGAGAATAAACTAATATAGATAAGTTTGAACAGATGCTAAACCACAACAGAACCCACGAGCAAGAAAGTGGCTTTAATAATAGGCTGTTAGATGGATAAATGTGAGACGGAAAGACAAGCATTCTGTTAGCAGGAAGTTTCCCTGCGATGAGAAAAATGTCATTTTAGGATTTTCAGCTCTAATTCAAAACTTTTTGATCTAGATACAGAAATGTGATTTCACACTGATCCATGTAGTAAACCGTGGGAAGAAAATCCTCTTTACAGTGGGTTTAGCTACGAAATCATATTTCATTAAAAAGAAAACTACCTTAAATAGAAACTGTGAAGCTTTTTAATGGACTTTAAAGAACGCAGCAGTTCAGCATTCAGGCAGTACGGCTAATATTAGCAGGAGCTATAAATGAGAAGCCTTTTCCCCATAATTACCAACAATCAACGGAGAATAAATAGAATACAGGAAGCTGTGAGATCCAGAAGGACGCCAGTCCGATCAGTCCAATCAGACTAACCAGTCCAATCTGGTCCAGTCTGGTCCGATCAGTCCAATCTGGTCCAATCAGTCCAATCTGGTCCAATCAGTCCAATCAGACTAATCAGTCCAATCAGTCCAATCTGGTCCAATCAGTCCAATCTGGTCCAATCAGTCCAATCAGACTAATCAGTCCAATCTGGTCCAATCAGGTCCAATCAGTCCAATCTGGTCCAATGAGTCCAATGAGTCCAATCTGGTCCAGTCTGGTCCAATCAGTCCAGTCTGGTCCAATCAGTCCAGTCTGTTCCAATCAGTCCAATCTGGTCCAATGAGTCCAATCAGTCCAATCTGGTCCAGTCTGGTCCAATCAGTCCAGTCTGGTCCAGTCTGGTCCAATCAGTCCAGTCTGGTCCAGTCTGGTCCAATCAGTCCAGTCTGTTCCAATCAGTCCAATCTGGTCCAATGAGTCCAATCAGTCCAATCTGGTCCAGTCTGGTCCAATCAGTCCAGTCTGGTCCAGTCTGGTCCAATCAGTCCAGTCTGGTCCAATCAGTCCAATCAGTCCAGTCTGGTCCAATCGGTCGAATCAGTCCAGTCTGGTCCAATCAGTCCAGTCTGGTCCAATCAGTCCAGTCTGGTCCAATCAGTCCAGTCTGGTCCAATCAGTCCATGTCTGCTGCTGCTGCCATAAATGCTGCACCGCAATGCAGAGCCATAAATCTAACAACCTGCTGCTGCTTTGCTCCGATTATAAAACCAGCTCCTTTTCCCACTCATCCTTTAACCCCTCAGTGTAAAACAAATGACCTTTGACCCACCCTGAGATTGTATTGATTAAATTAGATCCACCAATCACAGCCTGCCTTATAGCTGCTCGTTCAAACACAAAGAAGAAGCAAACTGGACAAATTCTGGGTTTAAAATCTTTTAATATTCAAAAATACTTCAATTTATTTTTCTTGGTACATAAACAACCTGGATCTGCATCTTTATTCATACAGTGTCGTTTCCTCCTGGTTTGTTGGCAAATTAAAAGTGCAAAAGTAGTGGAGGTTGTCCTCAGTCCACCATGCAGAGGAAAGGCTACTTTAATGCTCCAAAATAAAAAACAACAACAGTCTGAGAGCCATAATATTCATCGGAAACTACGGTCGTCTGCGAGGAAACCGAGGCTCTGGTAGCCCTGGTGGGGCCAGTGGCCCCGGAAGCCCTGGTAGGGCCAGTGGCCCTGGGGGGCCCTGGTGGGGC
Source organism: Cyprinodon diabolis (assembly GCA_030533445.1). Taxonomy (NCBI): domain Eukaryota; kingdom Metazoa; phylum Chordata; class Actinopteri; order Cyprinodontiformes; family Cyprinodontidae; genus Cyprinodon; species Cyprinodon diabolis. The sequence continues at coordinate 49,543,034 of CM060068.1, read as the reverse complement.
CAGTGGCCCTGTTGGTGCCGGAGGCCCCAGTGGCTCCGGCTACGTGCAAAATATGATTCCTTAGACACATCCAAAGATGGAGCCAGCAGTGACAGCAGCGGATCCAGTCCAGTGAGACACGTTCAGATTCATCAGAAATTGTTTCCACATCCAGTTACAGTGAATTTGAAGAAAGTCCTCGGAGCAATGGAAGGCTAACAGCTAGTGAGAATGCTAACGTAGCTTCTCTTTTATTTCAGTGACGCTGCTTTCAAAAATATTAGTAAAATAAACAGTTTGAAGTGAAAATGTTGATACCTGGGGGAATACGACAGACTCATCCGATATTGATCAAGTTGTTTGGCTAAAGAGCTAATCATCAGTCCATCATAAAATAATATAGAGGATCAATGACAACTAACACATTTAACACAGACTTTGCTCTAACTGAGTCTGGCTCTGATTTTTAGAAAATAAAACATAAACCTAAATACTTCAGAAATACAACAGGTGGGGTTTGTGACATCATAGTTTACCTGGTTAGGCCTGATAACCTCTAGCCCTCCTGTTAGCATGGGGCGCTATGAGAGGATGATAGCCTAGCTTCATGACGAAACATTTAGGACATGACTGTGACTATGAACAGATGGCAGCTATCAGTTAAATTCACTCAGAGATGGATTTCACACTTTGACTGTTTTTTTTTTTTAAGTATTAGAAATACACAGTGGTCTCCTTTCAGCCAGCTGACCAGCAGTGTCAATAAAAATCTAGTTAAACTACAGGAACGGTATGCTGGGAAAATGGGAACCAGCCGGCGCCGTCAAAACCAGCAGCTCCAGCTGGAAAAACTGGACTTTGTTCAAACTCAGCAAATCAAACTGCAACACGTAGAAAAGTTGGATTTACTGTAAAATCAGTAAAAAAACAGACTAGCTGGAAACTTTCAGCAATAAGACATTTTTCCACAATAGGTGAGAAAAGTTCACCTGTTAATATCTGAACTGTTCCTTTGGGTCGGGAAGGAAACAGGCCAGCCTGTTTCTCTCTGCGTGGTTTTTGGTGTGAGGTCATCGGTCCATCCTGAAGCTTCAACAAGTGGAGCCTAATTCCTCTCAGAGAGTCCAGCTGATGTTACCGCTGCTTCTTCTTCTGCTTCAGGGACTTCCTCCGCTTCACGATCATCTCGTACAGCTTGTCCATCCCCTCATGGAGCCCCTCACCTATGATGGCACATGCAGGCTGGACGTGGTAGGCGGTGGAGGGCGTGAGCTCGCTCAGGGCCAGCTGCTTCTCGATGTCGGCTACTGCCAGAGACTTGGGCAGGTCCTGCTTGTTGGCGATGACCAGGAGCGGCGTTCCCTGGTTCTCTGCGAACTTGGTGACCTTGTGCAGCTCAGTCTTGGCCTCCTCTAGCCGGTCCACGTCCACAGAGTCCACCACGTAGATGATACCGTCTGTGCAGCGACTGTAGGACTTCCACAGGGGCCGCAGCTTCTCTTGGCCCCCCACGTCCCAGAAGTGGCAGCTGATGCCCTTCGCCGTGCCGTTGCTCAGCCTGATCTTCTCCGTGTTGAAGCCGATGGTGGGGACAGTGTTGACGAATTCATTGAATTTCAGTCTGTAGAGGACGGTGGTCTTCCCAGCAGAGTCCAAACCCAGCATGACGATGTGAAGCGACTGGAAGGCAGAGATGTTGGAGAAGCTGTTCCCCATTTTGCTTCCCCACCCTGCAGCAGGATTGTCCCCACCCTCAGAGGTTCTGACTAATTCCTGGGTCTGTAGCTGTAAAATTCCTCTGATCGTCCGGTGGGGGGGTCAGAAACAGCAGCGGGGGGGAGGGGGGAGCTGTGCGCCTCGGCAGGGCGCAGCGCGCCGTTCATTAGTATTCCTCTCACACAGTCGCATCTATTTGATGACGGAAAAACACCAACAGTTCCAACAATTCCGGTTTAAAAACCCTCAGATTAGAAAGTCTGTAATCCCACAGAATCCCAATATTCCCTTCTTCCGGATGAGGAATGATCCACCAGCAGCAGCTGCTTCTCCTTCTCCTCAGACTCTCCCTCTGCTCCTGTTGCGCGCTGCAGCTCCACTGGTAAGGCTGACTGCGCGTCAGAGACCGCCTCTCCGACGCTCCTCCCCTGCAGACCGGCAGGTTAGAGGAGAACCGAGCTGCTGCAAAGAGCTGCAGAACCGAACCAATCAGAACCCCCCACCCCCACGGAGATGGAGGATTTCTGAACCTCGACTCACAAATGCAAACAAAATGAGAGCTAAGAAACAAAAAGCAGCAGCTGTGCTGCAGCTGCAGTGAGATTGGTCCATAGCGCCCCCCTGTGATGAAGGCGGACCTTCAGCTCCATAGAACATAGAAAACAATAGAAATGTTTCAGTTTATTTTTGTTCCCAGGTACAGATTTTTAAATGTTCAGAAACTTTTCAGCTGCAGCACCTGTAAAAGTTTAAGCATAAAAGTTTATTATTTTCTAGAAGGCTGCTGCTGGATCATCGATAACAAGCCGCGATCTACTGTTTATATCTGGGTCTGTTTTATGCTTTACATGCAAAAGGAAGTATACTGGGAAGTACATACTGGGAAGTATACTGGGAAGAACATACTGGGAAGTACATATTAGGAAGTACATACTGGAAAGAACATACTGGGAAGAACATACTGGGACTCCTCCATGAAGATTCTATGAATCTCAGGTTCTACGGTAAAATGAACCAGAGTCAGAATCCAGAGATGACGCTGGAAACACCAGCAGCTTCAATGAATGAATGAATAAATTATTCCATCCATCATCCATCCATCATTCATCCATCCATCCATCATCCATCCATCATTCATTCATCCATCCATCATTCATTCATCCATCATTCATCCATCCATCCATCATTCATCCATCTATCCATTCATCCATCCATCATCCATCCATCATCCATCCATCCATCATCCATCATTCATCCATCCATCCATCCATCATCCATCCATCCACCCATCCATGCATCCATCCATCCATCATTCATCCATCCATCCATCCATCATCCATCCACCCTCCATCCATCCTCCATCCATCCATCCATCCATCCATCCATCCACCCATACATCATCCATCATCCATCCATCATTCATCCATCCATCCATCATCCATCCATCCATCCATCATCCATCCACCATCCATCCTCCATCCATCCATCCATCCATCCATCCAACCATACATCATCCATCATCCATCCATCCATCCACCATCCATCATCCATCCGTCCATCATCCATCCATCATTCATCCATCCATCCATCCATCCATCCATCCACCATCCATCCATCCTCCATCCATCCATCCATCCATCCATCCATCCATCCATCCACCCATACATCATCCATCATCCATCCATCCATCCATCATCCATCCATCATTCATCCATCCATCCATCATCCATCCATCATTCATCCCTCCGTCCATCATCCATCCATCATTCATCCATCCATCCATCCATCCATCCATCATCCATCATCCATCCATCCATCCATCCATCCATCCACCCATACATCCATCCATCCTCCATCCATCCATCCATTCATCATCCATCATCCATCCATCCATCCATCCACCCATACATCCATCATCCATCCATCCACCATCCATCCATCCTCCATCCATCCATCCACCCATACATCATCCATCATCCATCTTTCCATCCATCCATCCACCCATACATCCATCCATCATCCATCCATCCATCTTCCTCCTCCTATCCGGGTCGGGTTGTGGGTGTAACAGCATCAGTAGGGGGGCCCAGACGTCCCTCTCAGCAGCCACTTGGTCCAGCTCCTCTGGGGAATCCTCTTATTAAGTTATTAGATTCTTAAATGATTAAATGAAAGGAGGCCTGTGAAAGTTTATCAGTGTTTGCTGCTCTGATGTCACCACTTCCTAAAGACTCCAATCAAAGCTATTAGAGCTTCTTTCCTTCCCAGGTTCCTCCATGTCAGCTGGGTTCTGCCATCATCATCATCATCATCATCATCATCATCTTCATCATCATCATCATCATTCTTGTTACAGTTTAATAATATTATTATAATACATCTATAATTATTCTCTATAGGCATGAATTTCACATTTAAATAGCACCTTTTTAATTCAGTCAATTTAAGTCAAACTGAAGTTGAGTTTTCTTTATTTTGTTTATAAAAGCACAGAATAAATTAGATGTCCATTAGGAAGGGTTAGGGTTGACTGTAGCTCTACGTCCTGTCCTGCTAAAGCAGAGGTCACAGATTAGTGGACCGCAGTCTGGATCCGGACCCACCTGCTGCCTAATCCGGACCCAACCTCATTTAAAACATTTATAAATCACAACATGTTGTCTAACGAGTGTTTAAACGTCGCTTGCTCCGTTTCTCCTGTTACCCTGAAATCCCTCATCCTCCGTCACCGCTCCGCCCCCACAGACCTCCTGCAAAGCAAAGCCTGCAGCCTCCGCTGTTCCTCCCGCATCGCTGCACTCTGACTGATCCTCGGAGCTCGAGGAGAGCATGCACCATATTGTCATTAAATTAATAGGAGCAAAACATGCAGAAATGAACGCCGAATTTAATATGACAGATTAAATAATCCCCATCAGCATCCAGCAGATGTTCAGTTTCTGATGGAGATGAGAAATCTGCTTCCTGGTCTGTTGAAGGACCAATAGTTTGAATCCAATCTTTGAAATAAACGCTGTTAGTTTTTTGAAATATAGAAGAATTATGCTCTAATTTATAGTTACCGATCTGTTGTTACTGTATTTTAATTTGACAAACCGGATCTTCTCGCCGTTCTTTTTCCTGTTTGGTGCGATTAGAGGATCCTGACCTGGCCGGACCGGAGCGGAGCCTGAACATTTAGAGGATGTTTGGCTCAACCTGCTGCTGTGAAGCAGGATTCTCCACCATGAACAGAATCAACAATAAATCTGGATCCAGGCTCAAAATGAGCTCCTTGATATGTGCTTGAGAATGGCTTAGTCTCCATTCAAACCCAGGTTTAAAGCCTTGCAGGGCAGCCTAAAGCCCACTGCCAACATTAAGACAGGAAAAAGAAAGAAAATAACAAACGATCAGTTCAGGCGTTTGATTTAAAAATTAGTGAATTAGGAAGTTGTGTTTAAACCAAACTAAAATATTGTTGTTCTCTACTTCAAAAAACACAATGGAAAATTTTCTTCTTTTTTATCTATTTTTTTATTTTTATTTAAAAATTCAATGTATAACATGAAGGCATAAACACCTTATTTCATTCAGTGTTAAATTCTGTTTAAAATAACAGATTATAATTAAAAATGTCTCTGGACCTTTACTGGTTTTCTGTATTCGGACCCTGATGATTTTTAATTGGTGACCGCTGCACTAAGGATTGTTGGTAACCGTGTAGATCATAGAGGGGACAGAGGAACTATGATAGGAAGCATCCTGTTTCCTGGTCCTAGCTCCTTCTTACTGCCAGCGTTATTCAGACAGCACTGATCATGGCGGTTGTGGACCTTATTCCATCACCGCTCTAGTGTTCTTACTGGTTGAGGATAACTGGATGCTGCAGGTTCAAGCAGGCCTCTGCTGGGCTGTACTGCAATCCTCCACTAGATGGCGAAATCCAACTGGGTGATTGGGACTGATCTTTTCCCAGCTTCAGCTGTTACAGGGATTATTAATCACTTAACTAAAACACACTTCTGTACACAGTTTCCACTTGGAAAAAGAAAAGAGTTAAAGTCCATCAGCCTATAAATGCCTGTAAATATTAAAATGGTGGCAGACGATGAGCTTTGAAAGGATTCCCAATGTTTGGATGGAGCAGCGGAGATGGAGGAGTGAAACCTGGAAACAACAGTAAGCAGAGTCATACTTCCAGGAAATGGTGTTTACCTGAACCATCAACTCTTTGCTCCACAGAAGATACCTTCACAGGCTCCATTCAGCTCCTGCAGAAACAGCATATTCTCCTGCTGCTTCAGACACTCTGTGGTTTGGTGGTTGAGTGAGAGACGTCTACAGACTGGGTTTGGTCCTTGAAGCCTGCCTCATTCCAGGGACGCCGTTACCCAGAGAACAGCTTTCTGTCAGAAACACAAATGGCCTCCAGGATCCATCATCTTTGCCCAGATGGATAATATTGTCCTCCAGATAGAGACGCCAATAACCCATCATCGCTCCATGTGATGATAGAAATCATTAAAGAAATAATTGCTATTTTCTAGCAAAGTTTATGCTTTATGACCTTTCAGATGTGTTTGTATTATTCGCCTGATATCTTGCCAACTGCACTGCAAACATAATACAGTAAAGTAGCACCAGTGGCAAAGGCTGCATAAAGCCTCATTATAAATTAATCCTTTATTGCATTGCTGGAATCTAAGCTGCAATTTTAAAGAAAAAACATTTATGTATTAGGACATAAAATTCTAGCTCATTTTCTTAGTAATACCAGATATACTAACTGGAGTTATCCAGTAATCCTGCAGGGGGCACCACTGATCACAGTACCTCAGGTCAGAGTCAGTGCTTTCTCTACCATGGCTTCTCATCGGACTGCTACTCAACATGAGCAAATCCAACAGGTTTTCTGTTTTATGCTATAAGCATTAATTCATTTTAAGGTTTTCCTCCATCTGAACTTGGAGCGCCACCTGGTGTGGAGTCCACTGCATTAGCAAAGATGTCCTACAGCTGTCATCATTCAGGCTAAACCGCCCCGTCTGCCATCCAGCCTCGGTTTGTTGGGGGCCAGTTCCCTTTTGTTCATTGCTAGTTCCCTCGCCGTAAACCTGTTTGCTCATGAAGCCCAATCACCGTCGGCCCTTTTATGTTCTGTGTGGACGTCCAATCGGTCTGTGTCAGTCACGTGACTGACACGCCCCCTAGCGCCATTTTTGTGGTGAGCGGAAGAAAAACAAAACTGCAGAAAACAAGAGGAGAGCGCTGCAAGCCAGCAGCGAGGATCATCAGTTAAATGGAAAAGAACAAGAAAACTGAACGGATACCCTCACAGACAAACTTTCTAAAGCTGCTAGGGAACGATATTATATATTATTATTACTGTGACAAGGCAGATGTTGTGGGCAGTTGCACAGATAGCTGCATTTATTAGAGTAGTTTGTGCTGCTCATCAGACTGAACGGAAACACTTGTCATAATTTTTGCACATTGATAAGTTGCACACTGTATTTGCTGTTCACTTTACCCAGGCCTGTTTTCACTGGGATCTGCAGACCACAGTGAAAACATTCCAGGGAAAATCAAAATTTTCTAATTTAATCTAAAGAGCAATCTGCTATATACGAGGGAGGAAGATAAGGTAAAACATTTGAAGCTTTGCACTGTTCTGCATTATTTATGTATTTGAGATTTTGTATTGCATTTTCATAAATTCTCTGCTTGATTGAAAAGATAACGCTTGTTTCAAATTTCAAACTCCACTCTTTATTGTACACACATTTTTACAACTTCAGAAACATTGTTAATATTTGAAGTGATGGTGAAACTTATATTTGTTTTGCTGTTATTTTTCAAAAGTAACTTTAAAAAAACCAAATTTCTATTTGTGTGAAAAGAAGATAAAAAAAAGAATAAAGTTGAAACAGTATTTGCTCTGGCATTCATTTATTAGCTGGTTTCTCTGTGAACATTTCAAAACAGTCAATAATCACTGTGACTCTGTCCAAAGGCCTCCACAAACTGATGAGGCATCATTTTGTGCAAGGTGTCTCTATCTGGCCACACAATTGCACGCTTTAGATTTACATATAAAAATGACACCATTTCATTGAATGTTCTGTACACTGTCTTTGGTGAAACACGGAAGAGATAAGCAAGGTGTTGTGAGGGCAGATCCAATCTCAGACGCATGAAGGTTGACAGAAGCATTTGAAATGGACTGAGAATTTTATTTTGAGCAGACATGAGACGCAGCAGAAAATTAAACAAAGCCATAAAGGTTGCCAAGTTTGGTAGACCCGTATAGTACTTGACTTTTTCATTACTGTCTCCAAAGAAGCCATCAGAGATCTGCAGCTCATCAAGTTCACGCCGCAGCTCTCTGTTTTCTTCCAAAAGACGGTTCATCTCTGCACACCTGAGCACACACAGGTTACATTCTGTCTGTCCTTCCTGACGACCACCTTCTGTGTCATCCTTGGTGTTTGGCCGGCCAGCGTTTTCAGCAGCCTTCTGCGTGTCAGTCTGTTGCTGGTTAGGGTTCTCTGTCGCCTCATGTGTAACTTCATCCTGTCGCTCAAGGATTTCATCAGCCTGATGGAGCCCCGTTTCAGTTGCTTGCAGTGCATTCTTTTTCAGCTGTTCCCGATAACCACGTCTTAAAGACCGGTCTGTCTGTTGGTTTGATGTCAGTGTGGCCCAGATGCAGGGATGGAGCCCAGTCTGGGTCAGTCTCCATCATCTCATATGCAGGTTGACCTGCAAAGTAGATGAAATGTTGAGTGTTTTACACATCTATTCAAAACACTATATAAAGCACCTTAATAACAGAGCCCATTAGATTACATGTGTAATAAAATAAGATAACCTTATGTGTCCCACAGCGGGGAAATTTGCTATACCGAAACAGCACAAGTACATCGGACTAGTAAGGCCAGAGGTAAATAAATAAACTGAAAAGCTTACAGACGAACAAAGGACTATAATAAATAAACTTAAGTAGATTGCACAGGATGAATAAATACAGTGAGTTGGCTGACGAGTGGGTATGTACAGTGTTTTTAAATGTACAGTGTATTTATATATATTTATTCATTAAAAAAAAATATTTGTATTGCAGATTGTGTAAATGATTATATACAGAGAATGCATTATTTATTAAATTTTAGGGGTCTAAAAGAGAAATAAACAAAACAAACATCACTTTCCGCTTCTCTTCCACAGCATGTTTCAGTAGGTTTACATGAACTCCTGCAACTTTATAAGCAAACCATTTCAGCTGTTGATTTCTATTAGTTATATTTATAAGGACTTACCTTTGTGAAAATGCCGAGAGCAAACACGAGCATGAGGAGATATTTTATGAAACGTGATGTCTTTCCTTCTTACAGCAGCGACTCATGCAGCCCGACGCCTCTTTGTTAAGTCCTCTGTCTGCGGGCCGTATTTTTTTTTCCAAGTGGGGAATACGAAAAACCGTAAGGCCCCATCTGCTGTTTTCTGTTTAGAATTACTATTGCATCCTTTGACGCAGCACCAGTGTCCCATTATTTCCAAAGGAAGCAACTAGAACACTTCTACTCTCTGTTAGTTTTCTTTGGTTTGTTGCTGCTGTCTCTTCACCACAGAAATGGCGCTAACTACCCTAAATGCATTGCGCTTTTGCGGAAGTGACGTACACTGTCACAGTCCGATA
>CM060068.1:49526158-49528658 GCA_030533445.1 Cyprinodon diabolis | reverse complement strand
CCATCCATCCATCATTCCATCCATCCATCCATCCAACCATCCATCATCCATCCATCCATCCAACCAACCATCCATCCTTCCAACCAACCATCCATCCATTCATCCAACCATACATCCATCCATCCTATCAACCAACCAACCATCCATCCATCATCCATCCATCCATCCAACCATCCATCCATCCATCCAACCACCCATCCTTCCAACCAACCATCCATCCATCCATCCATCCAACCATCCATCCATCATCCAACATTCCATCCATCCAACTATCCATCCATCCATCCATCCAACCAACCAACCATCCATCCATCCAACCATCCATCCATCATCCAACCATCCATCCATCCATCCATCATTCCATCCATCCATCCATCCAACCATCCATCATCCATCCATCCATCCAACCAACCATCCATCCTTCCAACCAACCATCCATCCATTCATCCAACCATACATCCATCCATCCTATCAACCAACCAACCATCCATCCATCATCCATCCATCCATCCAACCATCCATCCATCCATCCAACCATCCATCCTTCCAACCAACCAACCATCCATCCATCCATTCATCCAACCATCCAACCATACATCCATCCATCCTTCCAACCAACCATCCAACCATCCATCCATCCATCCATCCATCATCCAACCATCCAACCATCCATCCATCCAACTATCCATCCATCCATCCAACCATCCATCCATCATCCAACCATCCATCCATCCAACTATCCATCCATCCATCCATCCTTCCAACCAACCATTCATCCATTCATCCATCCAACCATACATCCATCCATCCTTCCAACCAACCATCAATCCATCCATTCAACCATCCATCCATCATCCAACCATCCATCCATCCAACTATCCAACCAGCCATCCATCCAACCATACATCCATCCATCCAACCATCCAACCAACCATCCATCCTTCCAACCAACCATCCATCCATTCATCCAACCATACATCCATCCATCCTTTCAACCAACCATCCATCCATCATCCATCCATCCATCCAACCATCCATCATCCATCCATCCATCCATCCATCCATCCTACCATCCATCCAACCAACCATCCATCCATTCATCCAACCATACATCCATCCATCCTTCCAACCAACCATCCATCCATCATCCATCCATCCATCCAACCATCCATCCATCCATCCAACCATCCATCCATCCTTCCAACCAACCAACCATCCATCCATTCATCCAACCATCCAACCATACATCCATCCATCCTTCCAAACAACCAACCATCCATCCATCCAACCATCCATCCATCCATCATCGTACCATCCATCCATCCAACTATCCATCCATCCCTCCATCCAACCATCCATCCATCATCCAACCATCCATCCATCCAACTATCCATCCATCCTTCCAACCAACCATTCATCCATCCATCCATCCAACCATACATCCATCCTTCCAACCAACCATCCATCCATCCATCCATCCAACCATCCATCCATCATCCAACATTCCATCCATCCAACTATCCATCCATCCATCCATCCAACCATCCATCCATCCAACCATCCATCCATCATCCAACCATCCATCCATCCATCATTCCATCCATCCATCCATCCAACCATCCATCATCCATCCATCCATCCAACCAACCATCCATCCTTCCAACCAACCATCCATCCATTCATCCAACCATACATCCATCCATCCTTCCAACCAACCATCCAACCATCCATCCATCCATCCATCCATCATCCAACCATCCAACCATCCATCCATCCAACTATCCATCCATCCATCCAACCATCCATCCATCATCCAACCATCCATCCATCCAACTATCCATCCATCCATCCATCCTTCCAACCAACCATTCATCCATCCAACCATACATCCATCCATCCTTCCAACCAACCATCAATCCATCCATTCAACCATCCATCCATCATCCAACCATCCATCCATCCAACTATCCAACCAACCATCCATCCAACCATACATCCATCCATCCAACCATCCATCCATCCATCCATCCAACCAACCATCCATCCTTCCAACCAACCATCCATCCATCCAACCAACCATCCATCCATTCATCCAACCAGCCAACCATACATCCATCCATCCTTCCAACCAAGCAACCATCCATCCATCCATCCAACCATCCATCCATCATCCAACCATCCATCCATCCATCCATCCATCCATCCATCATTCCATCCATCCATCCAACCATCCATCATCCATCCATCCAACCATCCATCCAACCAACCATCCATCCTTCCAACCAACCATCCATCCATTCATCCAACCATCCAACCATACATCCATCCATCCTTCCAACCAACCAACCATCCGTCCATCCATCCAACCATCCATCCATCATCCAACCATCCATCCATCCATCCATCCATCATTCCATCCATCCATCCATCCAACCATCCATCATCGATCCATCCATCCATTCATCCAACCATCCATCCAACCAACCATCCATCCATCCTC
>CM060068.1:49518658-49521158 GCA_030533445.1 Cyprinodon diabolis | reverse complement strand
CAACCATCCATCATCTATCCATCCATCCATCCATCCAACCATCCATCCAACCAACCATCCATCCTTCCAACCAACCATCCATCCATTCATCCAGCCATACATCCATCCATCCTTCCAACCAACCAACAATCCATCCATCCATCATCCAACCATCCATCCAACCATCCATCCATCCATCCATCCATCCAACCATCCATCCATCCTTCCAACCAACCATCCATCCATTCATCCAACCATCCAACCATACACCCATCCATCCTTCCAACCAACCAACCATCCATCCATCCATCCATCCATCCATCCATCCAACCATCCATCCATCCATCATCCAACCATCCAACCATCTATCCATCCAACTATCCATCCATCCATCCAACCATCCATCCATCATCCAACCATCCATCCATCCAACTATCCATCTATCCATCCATCCATCCATCATCCAACCATCCAACCATCCATCCATCCATCCAACTATCCATCCATCCATCCAACCATCCATCCATCATCCAACCAACCATTCATCCATCCATCCATCCAACCATACATCCAACCATCCATCCATCCTTCCAACCATCCATCCATCCATCATCCATCCATCCATCCAACCATCCATCCATCCATCCATCCAACCATCCATCCATCCTTCCAACCAACCAACCATCCATCCATTCATCCAACCATCCAACCATACACCCATCCATCCTTCCAACCAACCAACCATCCATCATCCAACCATCCAACCATCCAACCATCCATCCCTCCATCCATCATTCCATCCATCCATCCAACCATCCATCATCCATCCATCCATCCATCCATCCAACCATCCATCCAACCAACCATCCATCCTTCCAACCAACCATCCATCCATTCATCCAACCATACATCCATCCATCCTTCCAACCAACCAACCATCCATCCATCCATCATCCATCCATCCATCCAACCATCCATCCATCCATCCATCCAACCATCCATCCATCCTTCCAACCAACCAACCATCCATCCATTCATCAAACCATCCAACCATAGACCCATCCATCCTTCCAACCAACCAACCATCCATCCATCCATCCATCCAACCATCCATCCATCCATCATCCAACCATCCAACCATCCATCCATCCAACCATCCATCCATCCTTCCAACCAACCAACCATCCAACCATTCATCCAACCATCCAACCATACATCCATCCATCCTTCCAACCAACCAACCATCCATCCATCCATCCATCCATCCATCCAAGCTTCCAACCAACCAACCAACCAACCATCCATCCATTCATCCAACCATCCAATCATACATCCATCCATCCTTCCAACCAACCAACCATCCATCCATCCAACCATCCATCCATCCATCATCCAACCATCCAACCATCCATCCATCCAACTATCCATCCATCCATCCAACGATCCATCCATCCAACTATCCATCCATCCATCCTTCCAACCAACCATTCATCCATCCATCCATCCAGCCATACATCCATCCATCCTTCCAACCAACCATCCATCCATCCATCCAACCATCCATCCATCATCCAACCAACCAACCAACCATCCATCCTTCCAACCAACCATCCATCCTTCCAACCAACCATCCATCCATTCATCCAACCATCCAACCATACATCCATCCATCCTTCCAACCAACCATCCATCCATCCATCCATCCATCCATCCATCATCCAACCATCCAACCATCCATCCATCCATCCATCCATCCATCCATCCATCCATCCATCATTCCATCCATCCAACCATCCATCATCCATCCATCCATCCATCCAACCAACCAACCATCCATCCTTCCAACCAATCATCCATCCATCCAACAAACCAACCATCTATCCATTCATCCAACCATCCAACCATCCATCCATCCATCCTTCCAACCAACCAGCCATCCATCCATCCATCCAACCATCCATCCATCATCCAACCATCCAACCATCCATCCCTCCATCCATCATTCCATCCATCCATCCAACCATCCATCATCTATCCATCCATCCATCCATCCAACCATCCATCCAACCAACCATCCATCCTTCCAACCAACCATCCATCCATTCATCCAGCCATACATCCATCCATCCTTCCAACCAACCAACAATCCATCCATCCATCATCCAACCATCCATCCAACCATCCATCCATCCATCCATCCATCCATCCATCCAACCATCCATCCATCCTTCCAACCAACCAACCATCCATCCATTCATCCAACCATCCAACCATACACCCATCCATCCTTCCAACCAACCAACCAACCATCCATCCATCCATCCATCCATCCATCCAACCATCCATCCATCCATCATCCAACCATCCAACCATCTATCTATCCAACTATCCATCCATCCATCCAACCATCCATCCATCATCCAACCATCCATCCATCCAACTATCCATCTATCCATCCATCCATCCATCATCCAACCATCCAACCATCCATCCATCCATCCAACTATCCATCCATCCATCC
>CM060068.1:49428658-49503658 GCA_030533445.1 Cyprinodon diabolis | reverse complement strand
AGTTATCTCTGACCAACGTATGACACCATCCTGGAGAGAAATATCAGCTGTGCTGCTGCCATCAACACCTTTGTTTCTAGATGCTGGAGCTTGGCCTGTTTTCCAGTGTGGTCCTGTTTCTCTGACTGTGACTAACTGGATGTGCTCTCTTCATCCTCTGACATGGGAGCTGGCTCGGAGCTCGTCTGCCTGGCTGTGTGTTTCCTGGACGGGGCCGCCTGTGGAGCTGGTTGACAGTTGCCTTTTGTATCTATGCTTCTTTTTCTATGTCTGCTTCTGTCACCTTGAACCCCAGTGGGCCTCAGCAGATGGCCGCTCACACTGAGCCTGGTTCTGCTGGAGGTTTCTTCCTGTTCAAAGGGAGTTTTTCCTCTCCACTGTCGCTACAAGCATGCTTAGTGTGAGGGATTGCTGAAGAGTCAATGAGTCGATGCAATCAGCTGGTTTTCCTTAGATAGAAAACTTTGAATCAATCTGACTGGATGATCTGGTTGAACTGGAAAATGAACTGAGATGACATGATATGAAACATCTAGAAACAAAGGTGTTGATGGCAGCAGCACAGCTGATATTTCTCTCCAGGATGGAGTCACAGCCAAACAGGAACAGACCAGATGAAGCTACTATGAGAAAAAGCAGAGAGAGCAGAACGTTGGAGATTGAACTAACAGATTCTGCAGAGTGGGAGAATAGAGATAGAATGAAGCAGAATGATGAAAAAGGGGTCCCTATGTTATGTCATTTTATCTTAAATTACAGTTACATTACATTTATAGACTTCATACTGAACAATATGTTCTATTTATTTATTCTAAGTTAATCTACTGATGCTATAAAACAGCCAGTCTGTGTCAAATTGATGTTTAACTTTATCTTAAAAGTCTTTAATCCCCCTGAAAATGAGAACATCATTGTTGTTCGATGCTGAAGGGCACAGAGTGTTAATTCCAACTGGTCTAACCAGGGAGCACCAATATGGCAGATGGTGACTTCACAGCTCCGTGTCCTACCAACACCCTCTCAGCCATGCAGTGAATAAATAGAGATGAGTGCCGGTGCTGAAACCATGTGCTTAGTAATGGTAGTATCACACAGGCAGGACTATAAACAGGACCAGTTGGACTGAACCGGTATGGAAAACTATTAGTGCCACATATTCAATTCAATAAAAGGGAAATATTATCATTAGGAAGAAAAAAACATTTCAACAATGAGATGCATGCATCAAATGAATGGAACAACCTTAAAACAATCATATATTATTGTTTCAACTATGGGTTATTTTAATTTGGATACTTTTTTCTTTTAATTTAAAATCATGTGTTGTGAATGGATGTGAATCGTTGGTTGATCTGCAGCTGAGCTTTATGTGTTTTAGCAAGAAGGCAAAAAAGGTTATTTAAAACTGGATATAGAAGCATTTCTCTGTGGCCGTCCTTCTGCTGGATTTTACCTTTTCCTGTTGTGAGCTTCGATTTTAGAGCAAATGCTTCTTTCATGATCTGTTGCCTGGGAGCAAAGTTCAGACATGCAGCAGCCTGATTAGTTTGAAGAATTGGATGAATTAACCGACCGATGAAGAAGGAAGCAGGAGATGTGAAGAAGGACTGAGGAATACTGGCAGGGAACTGAAAGCTTACACAGAGAACCGGTGTGAACATAGAAGGAAACACAGGTGGATAGCATCATTACTAAAACTAAGAAAAATACGCCTGGCATAGAGTAACAAAACAGAACCTGTATGGAAAGCCGCAAAGAGCAAAAATAACAGAATACGGCAAGCCATAAAGAACTGAAGAGAAACCATAATATGATCGGACCTGATAATAAAGTGTTTTGGTCCAGGTGATTTATCTCCCAGTCACATCCATGATAAGCAGCGACCTGCTGCCATGGCGACATCTGCATCCAGGACTTCCTGATGACAGCCCGGCCTCCTACATGCCAGCAGGAAAAGTCCCAGTGTTCCTCAGACGTAACTTCCTGGAAAAACTCAGCTCTGAACGTGTTTTAATGTAACTTGATTCTTGATCCATTAATAACTGAACAGTTTTCCATTTGTTCTGTGCTTCTTATCTCCTCCTGAAGCCTCATATCTGCCTGCTTTAGTTCAGAGTTTGGATGGTGGGGGCTGGGGGGGTGCAGAGTAAACAGAGCCTCTGCAGCTCTGCCAGCTTTCCATCTTACTCACCTTTCAGAGCGGCGAGCTTCTCTGAGAACAAACAGGCTTCTGTTCTGCTGCATCCACACAGAGCAGAGGGTCCATGACCTCGGAAAATATCTGCAGGGTAAACAGCTGCGCGGACAGACTCCTTTCAAACACAAAGACTCCAATGGCAGGTAAATACATCCTAGCAGCTGTTTCCATCATAATGTTCATTTATATGTTTCAGATTTTAAAATCACTGCCGAGTTTAAAAGACAGAGAAAAGACTCTCTGTTCCAATATCAGTCAGATTCATTCTAAATGTTGTTTCTATGGTTTCTGTGGTGCAACGTGAGAAAATCCCGCAGCTGTCCAGCATTCCCAGCCCTGTGCTGAGAACTGCCAGTCAGCGGGCTGAAAGAAAGGAGATCTCCAAGGCAAACTGTGGTTGGGAGAACCTGTATCTGTTGGTAGGCTAACAGCTGAGCAGGTTATAAAGTGGGACCAGTCTGTTTATACTGGATTCATTGCTAGCACTCACTTCCTGTTTGGGGTTCACTTCCTGTTTGGATTAACAGAGTGTGCAGCTGTTGCAGCTGTCCAGAGGAACTCCATCTGAAGTTAAGTTATTTTCTCTTTAATATCTCTGTATCTAAGTAAGTCTAACTGACTACTTTAAAACATAGCACCTTCTGCTGCACTTTTCTACTGAGCACTTGTCAGTTTCACACGGTTTTATTTCTGATAGCAAGGAGTAGCTAGCCTAGGCTAGCGCTAGCTTAGCATTGCTATGGCTTCTCTCTCTCCCTCCCTTGACTCTTTTCTAACTCTTCCTTCTTCCTCTCCTCTCTCCTGCTCTCTGTGTCAGATGTTCAGTTATTCCTCTGCCTCCTTTAGTGATAATGGGATGTGTAATAAGTGTAGTATTTTTGTAGCTTTGGAGGCGAGGGTGTCAGAGTTAGAATCCAGGCTTCAGGCTGTTGAACATCCAGGAGTTAAAGTAGGCCCCCCACGTAGCTCTCCTCCAAAAGTGCCTGAGCAGCCAGGCGATTGGGTAACTGTACGCAGAAAGCGTAGTCGTGGATCTCTGCCCACTAGTCACCACCAACCCGTTCACGTTTCTAACCGGTTTTCCCCACTCAGTGACACACCCACTGAGAAGCCCACTCTGGTGATTGGAAGCTCCATAGTCAGAAACGTGGCATTAGAGACACCAGGGACCATAGTCACATGTTTGCCGGGGGCCAGAACGGGCGACATCAAATCCTACCTGAAACTGCTGGCTAAGGATAAGGTTAAATACAGTAAGATTGTTATTCACACTGGTGGTAATGACACCCGGTTACACCGATCGGAGGTCACTAAAATTAGTGTTGCTTCGGTGTTTAAGTTTGCCAAAACAATGTGGGACTCGGTCATTTTCTCTGGTCCCCTCCCTGATCTGACCAGTGATGACATGTTTAGCCGCATGTCGTCATTCAACCGCTGGTTGTCTAGGTGGTGTCCTGAAAACAACGTGGGCTGCATTAATAATTGGCAATCCTTTTGGGGAAAGCCTGGTCTGATTCGGAGAGACGGCATCCATCCCACTTTGGATGGTGCAGCTCTTCTTTCTAGGAATCTGGCCACATTTATTAGTCCTCCAAAACCCTGACCCCCCAGGGTGCAGACCAGGAAGCAGAGTTGTAGTTTAACACACATCTCTGCAGCTTCTCTACTGTTACCCACTCTTTACTCCATCCAGACAGTGTCTTGCCCACGACCAAAATCTAATAAATTAGCAAAGATTCCCAAAGGAGTAAATCATGATAATCTAAATAAAATCAAAATAACTCCAATTGGGGAAAAAGTTAAAACGATTAAATGTGGTCTGTTTAACATAAGATCTCTTTCCTCTAAAAGTTTGCTAGTTAATGACTTGATCTGTGATAATCACGTTGACTTGTTTTGCCTTACAGAAACCTGGCTGCAGCAAGAGGATTATGTGAGCATAAATGAGGCAACTCCTTCAAGCTATTTAAATTTTCACATCCCCAGAAGTTCTGGGCGAGGAGGAGGAGTAGCAACAATCTTCCAGTCTGACTTACTAATTACTCCCAAAACAGTTAATACCTACAACTCTTTTGAACATTTAACCCTTAATTTCCCTGATCCAAATTTCAAGGCAAGAAAACCTCTTCTTTTTGTAACTTTGTATCGTCCACCAGGTCCTTACTCTGAATGTTTAGATGAGTTTTCAGAGTTCCTTTCTGATTTGGTATTAAATACTGACAGGGTCATCATAGTGGGAGATTTTAACATCCATGCTGACATTGAAGGCGATAGCTTAAGAGCAGCCTTTAATGCTATCTTAGACACCATTGGCTTTGTTCAAAATGTGAATAGTCCCACACATTCTCATCTTCATACTTTGGATCTTGTGCTGACATACGGCATAGAATGTGAAGAAATAACAGGATTTCCTCACAACCCTGTCCTCTCTGACCACTTTCTAATAACCTTCAGGATTACTTTAACAGAGTTCTCCTCCCCCAAAAGAAGGTTACATTTTAGTAGATCTTTATCAGATAGAGCAGTTATACATTTTAAAGAATCTGCTTCACTTTCTCTCTCCTCTGTGTCGCTGAGCAGTGCTGCAGAGTGCAAAAGCATAGCTTATTCCCCTTCACAGGTTGATGATTTTGTTGATGGGGTTGCTAGTTCTCTGCGTACTGCCTTAGACAACGCAGCTCCCTTGAAAATGAAAACCGTTGAAAATAGAAAGCTTGCTCCTTGGTTTAATGCAGAGCTGCGTACTTTGAAGCAAAATGCTAGGAAACTGGAGAGAAAATATCGCTCCACAGGCCTGCGGGAGTCCTTCCTAGTCTGGAAAAATGGTTTACTGCTGTATAAGAGGACCCTTTGTAAAGCAAGAGCAGCATACTTCTCCTCATTAATAGAGGAGAATAAGAATAATCCTAGATTTCTTTTTAATACAGTTGCCAAACTCACCCAGAGCCATAGCTCTGTTGAACAGTCCATTCCACCTGCTCTTAGCAGCAATGATTTTGTGGGATTCTTTATAAATAAGATTGATCTTATTAAAAATAAGATCATAAGCACTCCTCTATCCGCGATTGTACCTGAGGTAGTCATGGAATCTGAACCGGGTTTAGACTGCTTTTCCAGTTGAACTTTCTGAATTAGCAAAACTATTGTCTTCATCTAAGCCTTCAACTTGGATGTTAGATCCAGTTCCAACCAGGTTATTTAAGGAGGTATTCCCTTTGATCTCCTCCTCCATTTTAGATGTGATTAATCTATCTCTGTTACAGGGATATGTACCTAAAGCTTTTAAGGTTGCTGGAATTAAACCTCTGCTTAAGAAACCGTCTCTTGACCCAGATGACTTGGCCAATTATAGACCTATATCCAATCTTCCTTTCTTATCCAAAATTCTTGAGAAAGTAGTTTCCAAACAAGTTTGCGACCACTTACACCATAATGAACTTTTTGAAGAGTTTCAGTCTGGCTTTAGAGCTCATCATAGCACTGAAACAGCTCTGGTGAAAGTCACTAATGATATTCTCATGGCCTCAGATAATGGACTCGTATCTGTGCTCGTCCTGTTGGATCTCAGTGCTGCATTTGATCCAGTTGATCATAATATTCTTTTAGAAAGACTTGAATATTTTGTTGGAATTAAAGGAACAGCACTAGACTGGTTTAAATCTGATCTATCTGATCGAATTCAGTTTGTTCATGTTAATGATAGATCTTCAACATGCTCAAAGGTTACATGTGGAGTACCACAGGGATCAGTGCTAGGACCAATTCTCTTTACTTTATACATGCTCCCAATTGATAGAGTTATTAGACAGCATGGGATTAATTTCCACTGTTATGCTGATGATACCCAGCTATATCTGTCTATAATCCAGATGAAGCTAACCCATTACATAGATTACAGGCATGTCTGAAGACATAAAAACCTGGATGACTCTTAACTTTCTGCTTCTGAATGCAGACAAAACAGAAGTTATAGTCTTTGGACCAGAGTCTCTGAAAAAGAAGCTGATTAGTCAGTCACTTCATTTGGATGGGATTGAACTGATTTCAGATAATAAAGTAAAAAATCTTGGTGTTATTTTTGATCAGGACCTGTCATTTAAATCCCAGATCAAAGAGGTTTCTAGAATTTCCTTCTTTCATCTGAGGAATATTGCTAAAATTAGAAATCTCCTGTCCAGGGGTGATGCTGAGAAACTAGTCCATGCATTTGTTACTTCAAGGCTGGACTATTGTAATTCTTTACTATCAGGAAGTCCACAAACTGTAGTTAAAAGCCTTCAGCTGATCCAAAATGCTGCAGCCAGAGTTCTGATGAAAATGAAAAAGAGAGATCATATCTCTCCTATCCTGGCTTCTCTTCATTGGCTTCCTGTTAAATCCAGAATAGAATTTAAAATCCTCCTTCTCACATATAAAGCCTTAAATGGCCAAGCTCCATCTTATATCAGAGATCTGATTGTTCCTTATGTTCCTAACAGAGCACTTCGCTCTCAATCTGCAGGTTTACTAGTCGTTCCTAGAACTTCTAAAAGTAGAATGGGAGGCAGATCTTTTAGTTCTCAGGCTCCTCTCCTGTGGAACCAACTACCAGTTTTAGTCCATGAGGCAGACACCCTGTCTACTTTTAAGACTAGGCTTAAAACTTTCCTTTTTGATAAAGCTTCTAGTTAGAGTGGCTCAGGTTATCCTGATCTATCTCTATAGTTCTGCTGCTATAGGCTTAGACTGCTGGAGGACATAGGGACCCCTTTTTCATCATTCTGCTTCATTCTATCTCTATTCTCCCACTCTGCAGAATCTGTTAGTTCAATCTCTAACGTTCTGCTCTCTCTGCTTTTTCTCATAGTAGCTTCATCTGGTCTGTTCCTGTTTGACTGTGACTCTATCCTGGAGAGAAATATCAGCTGTGCTGCTGCCATCAACACCTTTGTTTCTAGATGTTGGAGCTTGGCCTGTTTTCCAGTGTAGTCCTGTTTCTCTGACTGTGACTAACTGGATGTGCTCTCTTCATCCTCTGACATGGGAGCTGCCTTGGAGCTCGTCTGCCTGGCTGTGTGTTTCCTGGACGGGGCCGCCTGTGGAGCTGGTTGACAGTTGCCTTTTGTATCTATGCTTCTTTTTCTATGTCTGCTTGTGTCTCCTTGAACCCCAGTGGGCCTCAGCAGATGGCCGCTCACACTGATCCTGGTTCTGCTGGAGGTTTCTTCCTGTTCAAAGGGAGTTTTTCCTCTCCACTGTCGCTACAAGCATGCTTAGTGTGAGGGATTGCTGAAGAGTCAATGAGTCGATGCAATCAGCTGGTTTTCCTTAGATAGAAAACTTTGTATCAATTTGACTGGATGATCTGGTTGAACTGGAAAGTGCCTTGAGATGACATGATGTGAATTGGCGCTATATAAATAAACTGAATTGAATTGAATTTCCAATCGAGAGGGTGCTTCTAACCAGCAAAGTTGTTACTACTTAATGTTACAAGAGTTATTCTTCAGCTGCAGTATTTATTGAATAGATTTATATTTCCTGTCTTTTGACTTGATATTACCACTAAATGTATTAAAGGTTAGATCAGGGGTCACACATCATTTTTGAACATGAGAGCAACTTTCATGGTGTTCAGTCCTACAAATGGTTACCAGTACTGACGTTAGAACTGGAAGAGTCAGAGTTCACCATAACGTTATCTAAAATAAAATAAAAAATCCCACTTTGTTATAGATTTAGTTGTTTTTAAAATCTATATAAATGCAAGTGAGAATAAACAGGAAGAGTAAAAGAATAAAATTAGGGGCACTGGTGGGTTGTGCTGTTTTTAGAAAAAGATCATTCGTGCCACTGCCACATATAATCCTGGGGGGTCAATTTGGTGTAAGCAGATACCATTTTGGTGACCCGTGGTTTAGAGTTTTTCCTTTTGTATTATTAATGTTTTACCAATTGTCCAATTGTATTGTGTTTATGTGCTCTTGATTTTGAAGATAACTCATTTTAAGGATAAACAAAGGTGATTAACAAACGACCTATAATGGCAGGTTGTTTGTATTCTCATTGCTGTCAGTTATATGCAAACTTTGTAAAGTTTATCTAGACAATTAGATCCCCCCCATATTGCAGTATTTTGTATATATTTAATATTAGAAAATATGTTACTGGAATAGTATTTGTTCTTTCAGCAATGTTCCATTTTACATCATTGTTTGCCTCTTTTTCTTCACAGATCAGTTGTACTTCATGCGAATCTGAGGTTGCAGCAGCTAAGGGAAGGCTTAGGCTCTATGGCTGGTCAGATATAATGAGCACATACCCAGATATTTGCCAGCCATTGTTCGTGCCAGGTGTTCAAATGAAAGTAAGTACACTTTGTGTTCTAAATTGGCTTTTGTGTTTCCCTGTGATGGACTTCTTACCAAATATTCCTCCAGTTATCTTTCAGTCAAACTGATTATTTTTGCTTTAACCCCTGTACTATGTACTTTTGTAATTTCGGGTAATTCACCCCTAACCTCTTTTCCTCACATGTAAAATGATTTGTTGGGGAAATGTTGACTTTCAATAAATAGTGTAAATCACCCTAGTGTACATTTTTACATTCCAAGAAAGATGCATCAAAAGGCAGAACACATTTTAAAATGTAAGACTCATCTTTAACTTGTAAAGTTGTTTTTTTTAGAAAACAAAAACAGGGGGTTCCCTGTCATCTACCTCATTTTCAGCAAAGCCAAGAGGAGACTGTAGGTGTTCAAACTGTATTTTATTGAAGTATAAAAGTACTTTTGACAGATTAGTTAATGTAGCTATAAAATGAAAAATGATATTTAAAGTAATTGTCTATATCATTTTCCCAATGCAGAAATTATAGCTATACATGGTTATCTACAATAGATAGCTTAACGTTCTTCTCCTGCCAGGCAGATGCAGACTTCATCATCTCTGTCTGCCAAGCTGAATTTAGTGAAAAGGTTCTAACGAGGAACAATCTGAGGTTGACTTGATGAATCACTTTCAGGATTTTCTACAGGAACTCCAGCAAGGCAGTGGCTCTTTTTGTTATTTGAAAGTTGCTAAGTTATACATGTTCTATGATCCTCTTAGCAAAATGTTTTGACTTTTTTCTACCTTTCTTTTTTTTAACTTTTTTAAACATAAATGACATGTGAATACATAAGATTATAAATGAGGTCTTTGTCGCTTGTGTTTCTTTTAGGTGAATCCTCATTGATGTCTGAGAACGGCTCGTCTCTGTCTCCCAGAGCCTTCTAGCGATGCATTACAGGACACGCCCATATTCCTGTTCTGCAGGAGGAGAGGAAGACATTTCAAATAACTGTGCAGTTCCTTCACGAGTGTGAATCACAATACGCTCCACACTGAATCTGTTATGCTTCTGTGGGTGCATGCATTACCACAATAACATTCCCAGTTCAACACATGAGATCATATGAGGACTTTAAATGTGTTCTTCTGGAAGCATTCCACCTGGGTCAGGAATTCACAAAAGTGTAAAAGTTACATTAACACCAGTTGAGAAAGGATCTGATTCAGTGCAGGACTGATGTGTAAAAGTTATGAGCTTAGTGTGAATGTTGATTAAAACGTGTTTGCTCTAAAGACTAATAAAACATCAGCTGTGACTCACAATCTCTTTGTTTGGTTGCTAAATCTAAATGATGCCTACTGCTGAGTATAAAGAAATGTATTAAAATATTACTGTTGATTGAAATCATTCCAAAGACTTCATTTCAAGCTGAAAAACAATGTTCAGCTTTATATGGATCTTGCTTATGATAGACAATAAGAATTGTTTTTATTTTCTTGTTTGATTTTCTAACTAAACATAACTGAGTCATTAGAGTGTCTGTCACTTAAGACACTGCTGGACAAATGTACAACGGAATTGTGGGTTTTTTTAAATATTATTTGATAATCTAAACTTAAAAGAAGTATTTTTTTTAAAAAAGGTTTAAAAGATTTTAACATTTTAATGTATGTACTTACACTGTATTTACTGGAAGATCTGAACACAGCGACAGAATATGTCTGGACCATAGGAGTCAGAAGGGGCTGTGGGTCCACAATGGCTTGAAGCTCTATCATTTCATGGTCATTTAGAGGAGAGGGGAATTCGGGAACAACTGATCAGTCTCAACATGGTGTAAAGCGCTCTCCCAATCTATGTTGAGGTCTGGATGTTCGTACATTAAGACAACAGATTTTTACAATTTGTAAGAAATCTTGTGTAAAAACTGAGTACCATTTCTGGACTTACATTTACATCCCCATGTGTTCTGTTGTGCAGCAGTCCTGAGTCCCACAACTGCTGGGGTGTCATGTTCCCCTCTGTGCGCAGAGGGTGATTGTTCCAACCCTCGGTAAAAGTTTGGAGGTCTCTGCCAAGCCGGGGAAGGAAAACGAAGTGCAGCAGGAAGATGTGCAATGTATTTGAGATGTCTAGCAGCCCATCCTCTTCCAGACTGTGCAGGACCTCATGATAATTTTTGGTTACAGCCATCCATACACCTCACCACAATCTCTCAATCCTGTGAAGGAGATAAATGATCCATCATATTAGAAGGAAATAATTGTTTGCAAATTGTTATACAAATCATTCTCGAGTGGAGCTTTTTTTTCATCACACAGCAATATCCCTTTAGAGGCTAAACAGTATATGCCACTTTAGTAATTAAATTTTACATGATGCCACTAAAGGCATTGCTGCGACAAAATGTATCTTAAGTTTTGGTCATTTATGCAGGTTTATGTTCCGTAATGGTGTTTGTTAGGCTGAAGGCTGCCTGAGTTCCTCTCCTACCTATGATAGTGTTTCGACCTTTGACCCTATGGAAGGGATAGGAGCTTCATGCTCTCTTGATAAATCTGTCTGTCATCAACACATCTGGGCCCCACTGCTCTTAGGATTGCTCTCCATTGTCATCGGCCTTACAAACACACTAGATCCTACAACCTCCTTTTTATGTCATCTACAACTTCAGCCTTCCTGTCAGAGAACAGGCCTGGATCAAGTGATCAACTAAACTTTGTTCTTAACAGATATTAAAAACATTTCCCTGGTCTCCCAAGAATGTTTTTGCATGTGGGTAAAAGCCATAAACTCACCATGATGAGTGCACATCTCATTTTTATCCATAGTTAAAGTACTCTGATTACTGCATCTGTTCTTTAGAAAACATTTCAGTATATTAATTTTTGTTTATGAATGTTTACCTCTGATTGTGGACACTCCTACCAGAGATGAAGCTTCCTCTATCAGTTCCTTGCACAGTAAACATGAACTGTGCAATATCTAGGTTCTCCACACCTTGATGACCTCTGACCCTAGTAAATTGTAGAATATGTACGTATTTAATAATATTGCTAACACAATGCCACATTACAGGGACTTGTTAAGTAAAGCTGCAGTTTTAATCTGCTACCTGGAGGGCAAACCATTTTTCTCACATGAAGACAGAAAAAACTTGAAGGCTGTCGATGCCTTGTTGTTGTTGGCAGCTTCTAGATACATAACCTATAAAAAAGTAAAATAATCCAATTCAATGATTTTATAGCATTGAAACTGAAAATTTAGGATAATGAGAGTGCTTTTTGTTTTTCATAATAAATGTACATTACCTTTCTGGAAAAGCCATCAATGCCCCCAAATATGACTATGTTGAACCTATAAAGGAAAAGATAAAATCTGAAATAAAATGTTCTTTAAAAAATGTAAAAATGCAGGATTTAACGATAAGCCACAAGTAAGGTGTACTGTATATTGAAATACATAACAATACTTCCATGATTAAATTCAATAATATGTAAAGGTTTCTCTGAAGGCAGTTTTTTTTGGTTTTAACTAATATCCAAAAGTTATGTTGGTAATTGTAACCAACCTAAATCGATGAAAATGTTTGTTTAATATACGGCCCTGGAGTAAAGAAATGTGAAAAGGGTTTCCAAAGCGCTGTACATTAAATCACTTACCTTATGAGTTTGTGGTTTGTGTCCACAGGAACAAGGGAAAGTGGTGCTCTTACTGAAGAACTTCTTCTCACAACACATCCTAACTGCGTTAGTCGAGAAAGAGCCCCTATGCCATCCACTCGATGCATAGAGGCTTTTACCCTGCTCCATTGTATCCGGTGACCTAAAGACCGAAGTCTTCCCATTACAAGCCTGTAGCCAACATGAGGCATCTGAGCTTTGATGCTCCTCACTAGATTATCGAGCTCCTCATCTGGCATTGAGGTGTAGGAGCTCCTCACAGACATTCCAAACTCCATCAAGCGTCCGAAAATAGTACGTTCGCTTACTCCTAGTAACTGTGCAATACATGGGATTGGCAAGTGCATCTCCATCAGGTCTTGCAGCTTTTCCTGCTGAATGCAGAATTTAGGTCGTCCTTTCGCACCATGTGCTACCTCCACTTCACAACATAGAGGTTCTACAGTCTCCTCTTGAAGTCTAAGTCAACTGTACAGTTGCCTTATGCCACTTATAATCGACACTGGAATAGCAACATGCTCTGCCACTGCTTCAACTAAAATTAGTTCATGAGTGCACATGAAGTGAAGATAATCCATATTCGTGTCAGGGTGGCTGAGCACATGTTGCATTTTGCTCAGCAACCTCTCCAGAATTTGACGTCTCAGCAGAGTCTGTAAGAATTATAGAAAGTTACATAATTATACTGAAGTATAATTTTGGAGAAGTAGAAACAAGTATTGATTTCAAAATGTAGGGGAAAAATACATTCCTTACAAAAAGTTAAAATGTTGAATAGTTATTTCCAATTATTATTATGGTGTCATGTGTCCAGTCCGCTTTCTTATTGACGTGAACACCCAGGTATTTGAAACTCTCCACAGTTTCTATGTCCTGCCCCTGAATGTTCACACGGGGGTCGTCTCCTGAAGTCGATCACCATTTTTTTTCTCACAACAGTCCACAAAGTCCATGATGACTGAGCAGTACTCCAGCTCATTCCCCTCAGACACACAGGGTGAAGGTGTAGAGGGTGAAGAGAAATGGAGACAGGACGGTGGCCTGGAGGCCCCAGTGCTGCAGACTGATAGCCTTGCAGCCACAGGGCTGTCAGTCAGAGAAAATCCTGACTTTCATTTTCTTATAGAGGTCAGGAGAAAAACATTTCTCTTACAGGGTCAAGTCATCCACGCCTCCAAAAATCAACCATCTCACTCTTAACTAGATATATAGGTCTGATTAAACATGATAATAAAATTTAAATAAATAAATACCAATTTTAATATCATAATACAGTCCTTATTATTTATTAACCTGCTGATATAGCCAACAAACCGCATAGTTAGTCCAATGAAAAGCTCCTTTGAGGTGAAAACAGAAGACATTAGTCTCCTTTCCTTGTAATGTCCTACTTGAGCTGCGATTGGACTCCTCTTTCGGACCAATTGTCCACTCATCCAACATTTTAAAACATCCATAACTCACTGACTGGTTATAACCTAAAGATTTGCCATTATACTAACAAAGTATTTCAAGATAATAATTTAATAAGTCGGTTATTTGCTTTTCTACATAACAAACCACTAATTGTTTAAATTACTTAATTCAGAATTGTTTGGGTTATCCATAAGTGCTGAACTTTGCTGAATCGAGCCACTAAACTACTGTAAATAGCAGTTTCAGCTGACGCTCTTATAAGTGGCGTAGTAGCACAGGCACACTCAGTAGGTTTAAACAAGCGCACCCTTTCCGAGGCTGTCGAACTATTGGCTGGAAAGGTTGCTAGGCAACGATCCGACTACAATCCGAGAGAGAGCAGAAAAAATCCACAAGCAGAGCCGGGTTTGCTAGCGTATCTGAGACCCGAGCAGAGCGCGGTTTGTGCGCGAAGAGAAGGAGGCAAGCGAGAGGAGAACATATCTGTGCAAGAAGCAATAAATCTGAGAGAAGAAACTAAGATTTGAGAGAGAAGAGAAAAGATTTGAGAGAGAGCGCATGTTTTGAGTGTGAGCATTATAAGTTTTGAGTGCAACAAGATGAAATTATTTTCTCAAATTGAAAATATGTGCTCTTGCATTATGGCAGGATAATTCTTCCATAGTATGTGCAGGATCAAACCAATATGGGAGAACAGAGACACTGCATGAAAAGTGGGATTTTCGTCAATATGCGGCACTGTAGATTGTCGTGGAACTTCAGGTTAGCGGCAGTTTACGGCAATTTGCAGGCTTCGCCGAAAACTCCCGTAAATTGTCAGAAATTGACGTGGACTTTCTTAGGCAGTGTTCCCCCCATGCCTCCCCCCCATGGAATTCTAGGGGAGGCTTTAACATGTAAATGAAAATGCTGTGAGCTATACAAATGCAAATCAGGGTTGCAGGGGAAGTTTTACCCCAAGTGCCATTTTTCTAAAAGGTAAGAAAATCTCTGATACAAAGAGATCAGGCTCAGTATAGACTCTTACATTTTAGCTTGAATTGATTTACTTAATTAAAGTATAGAGACCAAAACAGATCTTTAGCTGACAGAGCAATACATTTAGAGCAGTAATTATTTAAAAAAAAATTTGCATTTAAGAGAAAAAATAAAATGTTGTCTGTCAATATGCTCAATTCACAATTACTTAAGTGGAAAAGTTTCAAGAAATGAGTCTGAGATGATTCACTTTATAACATGGCGCATTATCCTGTTGGAAGTAGCCATCAGAAGATTGGTACACTGTGGTCAGAAGGTCCGGCCAGGTCAAGATCCGCAATTGCAATCGCACCAAACAGGAAAAAGAACATCGACAAATTCCGGTTCGTCAAATTAAAATATAGCAGCAACAGATCGGTGATTAGAAATTATAGCACAATTCTTATATATATAAAAAAAAAACTAACACCGTTTATTTAAATGATTGGATCCAAATTATTGGTTATTCACCAACAAGGAAGCAGATTTCTCATCTCCATCAAAATATTTATTTTATACCGAGGGACTTAAACTTTAATCAAATCCATTCAAAAGAAACTTCTTATTACAGGAATGAAAAGAGATGCTGAGTTTGGGAGTAGAGAACAAGTTCATTCAAAAAAAGCAGTTTTGAATTATCCTTATCCCCGTTACAAAAATCTACAAAAATATATATATATATTTGGGCAGAAACTGAACATATGCTGGATGATGGTGGGATTTTTTTAATATGTCATATTAAATTAAGCTCACAGGGTTCATACAGGAATGAGTGACTCTAATTTAATGCTATTTTAATGCTATTAGAAATGATTTTAATGCCATCAACAAGAACCATGAACACAAGTTATTAGTGTCCATGAAATATGAAGGAGCTGTAAGGACGGATCCATGACTCCTGTATGTATGTAAACACACACACACACATATACGTATATATATATCCTCTAGCTTTTTCTCCGCCTGGAGCTTCCTTTCCGAACATACGGCTTTATGATCAGTTCCACGCAAATTAATAGCGATATAATATATCTGACGAAATTGTTTTTATAAGCATTTTTTATTAAAGAATTATAAATACTTCGATAAACATATTTAAATAATTTTAGTGCCAATTAAGGCCTTGATAAAAAAAAAATGAATGAATTGAAATTATTTTTAATGATCCGCGGAAACCCTGGTTCATCTCGCGCATGCTCTCTACGATCTCCAAGAAACTCAGAGCGGAGCGGTCTGGAGCCACAGCGGAGGATGTATGCTTTGCTTTGTGCAGGCGGTCTGGAGCGGAGTATGTGGGATTTTGGGCTAAAACTCCTCTTGGACGCGACGCTGCAGTCGAACAAGACGGACTCAAAGAAGAGATGCTAGCGGTAAATATATGTTCGATTACTGCCTGTTAAGTTAAAAGCAGCCTAGCCTAAGCTACGCCTAATAGCAGCCTAGCCTAAAGCTACGGCTAATAACAGCCTAGCCTAAAGCTACGGCTAATAGCAGCCTAGCCTAAAGCTACGGCTAATAACAGCCTAGCCTAAAGCTACTGCTAATAACAGCCTAGCCTAAAGCTACGGCTAATAGCAGCCTAGCCTAAAGCTACGGCTAATAACAGCCTAGCCTAAAGCTACGGCTAATAGCAGCCTAGCCTAAAGCTACGGCTAATAACAGCCTAGCCTAAAGCTACGGCTAATAGTAGCCTAGCCTAAAGCTACGTCTAATAGTAGCCTTGCAAGAACAAGCTTTATTAAAGTGTATTTTTTGTGATTCACAGGAAGCAGTACGCCGTCTTCACAACTCGGAGACTAATAGCAGGCGCTATGAACCGGAGCAAGGGTAAGATTTAAAGAATATGCTTTCATTCTGTGGTAAAAGGAAATGGATACGGATGGATACCGATCATAGCTGTACATGTTGTTTTCACAGACCTCCTATTTGCTCGGAGCCATATCAGCAAGTCCAGATTTGCACGATGTTGATAAAGACGACATTGTGTGTAAGTGACTTGTTTTAATGTTTTCTCCTTCCTTGTTACTGTGACTTGCGTTTGATTTTTTATTCATACCACTCTCATTTAATTGTTTTCCAGCTGCCTGTAAGACGTATTTTGAGACGGTACGCAGGAGCTTCAGATATACGCAGCCTGAGAACACGCTGCGTGCGGAGGCTGCCAAGCAATCTGCTCGGAGTCGGGCTAGAAGAAAGAGGGTAAGACTTTATTTGGTGACTATTTTTCAGGTGCATTGATAGATGTGTTGTGTCCATACGCAGTGCGCTGATTCATTGTTTTTTTTCAGCTGCTGAAAGCGAGGCAGAGTGTGCTAACAGATGAGGAAGTGGAACTCTGGAAGTCCGCCACCGTCGACCTCATGTCCGACGAAGAAGATGGCGTCGTTGGCGGTGTCTCTGGATGGATTGTACGGTCGCCGCCATTTCGTAGGCCGGATCTCACTGAACTGTGTGTTAAGCTGCAATCCCGGTTAGAAGCGATGCCGAAGTACAGGGCCACGCACAGTAGGCGTCTGCCTCGGAGGGAATGCTGCCAGTTACCTCCAACCCCGAGGAAGCAAACGGACCGTTCACGGACTTGTAAATTTTAGATACGCATGTGTTTGGATACGCGTTGTATATAGTTGTGTTTGTTTTAATAAAACTCTTTCTTTGCATAAACAGCTTCCTGGCAAATGTTCATTTCCTGTATAAATTCATTCATGTCCTTCATGGTAGCCTAATAATTGTGTAGTAGTGTAGGATAACATAAATACACAGCATATGAATGAATAAATATATGAATGAATAAATATATGAATGAATAAATATATATTCATAAATAAATTATATATATATTTATGTAAATTTATATGTAAATATATATATATGCCAACCAATCACGAGCGACTTTACTTGTTTAAAAAGAAGTGGTTCCGTCCAATACTCAGTAAGAAAATTCAAGCCTGGCGTGGCCACGTGTGGTTTTGCTGCCAATCACGAGCGATTTCACTTGTTTGAGAATAGTGGTTTCAGCCAATACTGAGTAGGTTATTCAAGCCAGACCTGGCCAGCCGCGCGGGTTTGCTGCATTCATATGCTAATTAGGGCCATTAGTACAGCTGATCGCTCTCCACATACGTCACAATCCGTTTCCGAAAATTTGTGGCATACGCGGACAAGCGCGGGTTGCAAATTGTCGGAAACTGACGAAAATCAGGGAGATCTGCGGGAGTTTACGGGGACGAAAATCTCACTTTTCATGCAGTGAAAAGTGAGTGATAGTAACCACTATGAGAGAACAGAGAGGGGTGCAGGATCAAACCACTATGAGAGAACAGAGAGGGGTGCAGGATCAAACCACTATGAGAGAACAGAGAGGTGTGCAGGATCAAACCACTATGAGAGAACAGAGAGGTGTGCAGGATCAAACCACTATGAGAGAACAGAGAGGTGTGTCGGATCAAACCACTATGAGAGAACAGAGAGGGGTGCAGGATCAAACCACTATGAGAGAACAGAGAGGTGTGCAGGATCAAACCACTATGAGAGAACACAGAGGGGTGCAGGATCAAACCACTATGAGAGAACACAGAGGGGTGCAGGATCAAACCACTATGAGAGAACAGAGAGGGGTGCAGGATCAAACCACTATGAGAGAACAGAGAGGGGTGCAGGCGGCTCCTGCAGCTGTGAGAAGTCATTATTATGCTTTGATTTAATTAAGCCGCCTAGTTTAGTCCTTAAGGTCTAATTTTTTTATTTGTCTGTTTTGCACAAAAACCATAATCCCGATTACACTATTCTAATGAAAGTTTACATTTAAGATGTATTTTACCGGAGCAGCAGCTTCCACTGTTCCACTGTCAAGAAGCAGAAATGACTCTGATGATTGTAATGTTAGACTTTTTATTATTCCATAAAGGAACTCAGTTATTTCCCTTTTTCAGGTATTCCTGTTACTCGTTAAACAAACTCAAGAGAACATTGTGCAAATATTTCTGATTATGTGATTAATGGACAGAAAAATCAATAAAAATATAATTTTACGAGCTTTAAGCCTTGAAAAGAAGACAAAAAAACAATGGCGACGTTATTCTGATCATTTCATCTGCCCCAATTAGGCTGATAAATCCCTGAAAAGCAGATAGAACCTGTCTGACAACATGAAGTAGGCGTAGCAAGACAGAGACGAAATACTCCAGGAGCAGACCGCTTCATCCAGGAGGAGAACTACTGCAGACCTCACATGGCTCAGGCAAGGTCAGAGTTCAGGATTCATCCCTCGGTCCAAATGGAGCCCAGAGATTCTGACCAAAGACCCAAAAGGACCCGTTGGTCAAAGAAACGTCCTGATGGTCCTGAGGGAACCCAGGAGGGACAGGTGGGAAACAGCAGAGGAAGCTGAGCTGCTGATCCACCACCGACACAGGAGGAGACATAGTGGGGGTGTGGTGATGCTTTGGGTCAATCCTTACTCCCAGCTCTCCTCATGATCATTGTATTAAATCATGTTTTCTTGCCCACCATCGTTTAACCCGAAAGTAGACTAAGCTCCTGGTGTGAGAACCGTTGGATGGCATCTAAGTCTGGACTAATATTCTACTGACCCAGAAAACCATCTAATGTTAAGAGACACACAGATTGGAGAGAAGATCAGACGGCTGTAAGGTGACAACATCAGTTTATTCAAATGAAGTGAAACTGGGCTACCTCAGCCACCATACCAGCTCCTTCAAAGGAACAGGAAAAGTCATTAAACAGCTTCAAACTTTCTGCAAATGATCAATGAATAAATGTTGTAGGGAACCTTCAGAAACATCTGGACAGGATGCAGCTGAAACATCTGGAAGTCTGAAATGAGAAGGACCTCAGCAGTGACAGCCGCCCCCATCCTTAGGGACCATCTGCAGCATGACCAGGCCCCTGAGGCTAGGAGCTAAAAGCTTGGAAGCTAATAGCTAGGAAGCTAGGAGCTAAAAGCTTGGAAGCTAATAGCTGGGAAGCTAGAAGCTAAAAGCTTGAAAGATAATAGATAGGAGCTAAAAGCTTGGAAGCTAAAAGCCAGGAAGCTAGGAGCTAAAAGCTTGAAAGATAATAGCTAGGAGCTAAAAGCTTGGAAGCTAATAGCTAGGAGCTAAAAGCTTGGAAGCTAATAGCTAGGAAGCTAGGAGCTAAAAGCTTGGAAGCTAATAGCTAGGAAGCTAGGAGCTAACAGCTTGGAAGCTAATAGCCAGGAAGCTAGGAGCTAAAAGCTTGGAAGCTAATAGCTAGGAGCTAAAAGCTTGGAAGCTAATAGCTAGGAAGCTAGGAGCTAAAAGCTTGGAAGCTAATAGCTGGGAAGCTAGGAGCTAAAAGCTTGGAAGCTAATAGCTAGGAAGCTATGAGCTAACAGCTAGGAGCTAATAGCTAGGAGCTAAAAGCTTGGAAGCTAATAGCTGGGAAGCTATGAGGTAAAAGCTTGGAAGCTAAAAGCTGGGAAGCTATGAGCTAGGAAGCTAGGAGCTAAAAGCTTGGAAGCTAATAGCTGGGAAGCTATGAGGTAAAAGCTTGGGAGCTAAAAGCTTGGAAGCTAATAGCCAGGAAGCTAGGAGCTAAAAGCTTGGAAGCTAATAGCTAGGAGCTAAAAGCTTGGAAGCTAATAGCTAGGAAGCTAGGAGCTAAAAGCTTGGAAGCTAATAGCTGGGAAGCTATGAGCTAAAAGCTTGGAAGCTAATAGCTGGGAAGCTAGGAGCTAAAAGCTTGGAAGCTAATAGCTAGGAAGCTATGAGCTAACAGCTAGGAGCTAATAGCTAGGAAGCTAGGAGCTAAAAGCTTGGAAGCTAATAGCTGGGAAGCTATGAGGTAAAAGCTTGGAAGCTAATAGCTGGGAAGCTATGAGCTAAAAGCTTGGAAGCTAATAGCTGGGAAGCTAGAAGCTAAAAGCTTCGAAGCTAATAGCTAGGAAGCTATGAGCTAACAGCTAGGAGCTAATAGCTAGGAAAAGGGGAGCTAAAAGCTTGGAAGCTAATAGCTGGGAAGCTATGAGTTAAAAGCTTGGAAGCTAATAGCTGGTAAGCTAGGAGCTAAAAGCTTGAAAGCTAATAGCTAGGAAGCTAGGAGCTAAAAGCTTCGAAGCTAATAGCTAGGAAGCTACGAGCTAACAGCTAGGAGCTAATAGCTGGGAAGCTAATAGCTAGGAAGCTAGGAGCTAAAAGCTTGGAAGCTAATAGCTAGGAAGCTAGGAGCTAACAGCTAGGAGCTAATTTTTAATTGATAGCAAGCTAGGAGCTAATAGCTAGCAAGCCAGGAGCTAATTGTTAATTGATAGGAAGCTAGGAGCTAATAGCTAGCAAGTTAGGAGCTAAAAGCTAGGAGCTAATAGCTAGGAGTTATAGCTAGGAGCTAACAGCAAGGAAGCTAGGAGCTTCTACAGTTTGATCCACAGTTGATCAACAAAGGTTTAAAGTGCTGCGTTAGAAAAAGGCTGCGTCACAACTAAAGTAGAAAAATAGTGAGTCGTTGGTCTCTGAGGTTCCTGTGTGGTTTAGAGGAGCAGCCACCAGAGGAGCGGGCTAAAAGGAGGTGGCCTTCCCTGCCATCAGATGGCGTAGTCCTCCTGGGCGGCGGGGCTGAAGGCGGAGCTCCGCAGGACGTCCAGGCAGTTGACCAGGATCAGTGTGCCGGTCAGGTGCTTCCAGCGTTTGGTGATTGGGTTCTTCATCTTGTCCAGACCCATGTGGAGCTCCTGGATCACGTCCCTGTAGCTGTCACCGATCTGAGCGGCCCATGTGACCAGGAAGTCATACGCCGGCTTCCACATGGCCTGTGAACATGAAGGTAGATTGAATCATATATTTCTAAGGATGCAGATTTTAGGGCGTGGATCATCAGCAGCTGCTTTTCTGAATTTACACCCATTGTCTCGATAGAACCGCCTCCAACCGACGCCACTGCTCTCCTACAGCTGCTCCGTCTTCTGACATGAAGACCAGAACTAAGACCTGATTGACGATGATGATGATGATGATGATGATGATGATGATGATCAGGATTCCCTGATCTGATTTATTCAATCTAAAGGTATAATGGAGGAGTTTGGCACATTTTTGAAAAGACCCGCCCTCTCCACTTTTTAAAAAATTCCCATGCTTAACCCTGGATCCGCTTCCCATTAAACACGTGCGAGAGCGTGCACGAGGAGTAATGTGGACCAGTCCCTTTCTCCTCATGCTACTGTTTAAAAGTAGCTGTTTTCATCCGTCATACAACCTTACTTTCTAAAAGAAGACTCACCACCGCTAAAACACTGTTCGATATTTCTAATCATTTCACGTAGCTACAGCTCAAACAGTATGATGAAACCGCAGGGTTTAAAAGTTCACAGCTCACAATATTTGTTCTGGACGCCCGACACTCAGATGCGATCTTCCTGCTCATACTGTACGTCCAGAAACCACACGGCACCACACCAGAGATGGCGCTGGTCGGACTCGTCGATCTGGAGGAAGAGAACTCTCTTGTTTGCCATACGCTGTGCTGGAGCTTCTGGTAAATCGTCTTCAGCTGCAGGATTTACCCACCAACACCTCAGGAGGACGACTGGATTTCTAACATGTTTGATTTTCTCCCGACCTTAATATTCCTGAGTTCATGGCCTCAGATAATGGACTTGTATCTGTGCTCGTCCTGTTGGACCTGAGTGCTGCATTTGATCCAGTTGACCATAATATTCTTTTAGAAAGACTTGAATATTTTGTGGGATTAAACTGATTTCAGATTATAAAGTAAAAAATCTTGGTGTTGTTTTTGATCAGAACCTGTCATTTAAATCCCAGATCCTGAGCTATCTCTATAGTTCTGCTGCTATAGGCTTAGACTGCTGGAGGACATAGGGACCCCTTTTTCATCATTCTGCTTCATTCTATCTCTATTCTCCCACTCTGCAGAATCTGTTAGTTCAATCTCTAACGTTCTGCTCTCTCTGCTTTTTCTCATAGTAGCTTCATCTGGTCTGTTCCTGTTTGGCTGTGACTCCATCCTGGAGAGAAATATCAGCTGTGCTGCTGCCATCAACACCTTTGTTTCTAGATGTTGGAGCTTGGCCTGTTTTCCAGTGTAGTCCTGTTTCTCTGACTGTGACTAACTGGATGTGCTCTCTTCATCCTCTGACATGGGAGCTGGCTCGGAGCTCGTCTGCCTGGCTGTGTGTTTCCTGGACGGGGCCGCCTGTGGAGCTGGTTGACAGTTGCCTTTTGTATCTATGCGTCTTATTCTATGTCTATGTCTTCCTCTCCACTGTCGCTACAAGCATGCTTAGTGTGAGGGATTGCTGAAGAGTCAATGAGTCGATGCAATCAGCTGGTTTTCCTTTAGATAGAAAACTTTGAATCAATCTGACTGGATGATCTGGTTGAACTGGAAAGTGACCTAAGATGACATGATGTGAATTGGAGCTATAGAAATAAACTGAATAGAATTGATGGGGAGGCGGTCATTGGAGGCTGATCGCGCCTCGTTGCCTCCTGTGTGCTACACCAGCCTGATCGAAAAATAGTCACACGACTGGAGAATTGGTCCGAAAAGCACAAAAAACCGTACAGCGTATGCGCGGCTTAAGTGAAAATGGGGACGAGCACGTAGGACGGCTTTACGTAAACACCAGAATGATTGACAGATAGGAGGACCACTTATTTTGATGATCCACCCAGAAATAGAACATCCTCCTCTATAGCTTTAACTAGATGGCAGCATCATCAGCTGCTGCTATGGAGGACCAGCTCTACCATGTTTGAAAATAAATACAGAAATAAATAAATGCTCAATAAATAAATAAATAAACATACAATTAATTGCCCCCAAAATAAAACTAATAAATGTAGGTAGAAAGTAAATGACACAGTGAGACATAAATGTTTATATATTTTACTTAGCTTCTTTATTTATCCGCCTTTATAATAATTACATTATTAATTTAGTTATTGTCCGTTATAAACTTTAACTTTATTACTTATTTTTTCAGGTATTTATTTATGTGGATGTTGTAATATTTTTGTCTGTTTTATTCTTTCTTTATATTTTTTTACCCTATTTATTTCTGTCCTCATTTCTTCTTCATTATGCTCATGAGGAGGGGGCGTGGCTTAGAGAGCCCATTGGTTGGTTAGCATTTTACTGCATCGCTCCAATCTACAGGAGGAGAGGCTGAAGTCATTTCTAATTTCACTAGATGGTGAGTAGGGACTCGTGTTCTCGCCGAGTCTGTTCTGGAGAAGAACACAGGAAAGTCTGGACTCGGGGAGAACGCAGGCGTACGGATGACATCACCACATTCAAAGCTCGTCTGAAGCTGCTTTTCTCCTCCTGTTATTAATAGTCTCTAGATAATAATAAGTTTTTACATTTAATGGGGAAATAATAATGAACACAGTCAGATAAACATGAATCAAATGAACGTCTTGCCAAATGAAACAAAAAAATCCCCATCAGGGCCACCTGACACACGGCTATGTGGAGAGCGTATGGGCCACCAGCCAATGGGCAGAAGGTGACCCTATAAGCCACGCCCCCTCCTCATTTGCATAATGAGGCAGAAATTTAAAAACAACAGAAATAAATGGGGCAAAGAAATACAAAGGAGGAATAAACCAGACAAAAATATTACAACATGCACATAAATACTTAAAAAATAGATAATTATTAAATAAAATTGAAGAATTTAACGGACAATAAATAAATAAGGAAATTATTACAAAGGCAAATAAATAAAGAAGCTAATTAAAAGAGAGATATACATTTATGTCTCACTGTATCATTTAATTTCTACCTACATTTATTTGTTTATTGTATTTTTGGGGGCATTTAATTGCATGCTTATTTATTTAATGAGCATTTATTTATTTCTGTATTTATTTTTAAATATGGCAGAGCTGGTCCTCCATAGAAGTAGTCAAGCTGCAGCTCTGAGCATTCAGACATTTTGAGAACAATAAGGAAATAAAAGCTTCTTCTCGCCAATCTGCCATAAAAGCAGTTTTAGTCTTTAGGCTCTTCTGAGACCAAAGACTAAGGCCCCGTCCACACGAAGTCAAAACGAACACGAAACGCTAATATTTTCCAGAACGTTTGTCGTAAAGACGGAGACGTAAAATAAATGTGATCGTCCACACGAATGCATGAAAACGCTGCAAAATGTATGCCAGGCCTGTAAGTGGCGCTGTGGTGCCAAAGCAAAAATAGGCGACGAAATGTTGGGCATGCGCACTAATATTTATACATGGTTGCCCTGCGGGTCCATTTTGGTGGTTCAGTCAAATTCAGGTGCTGAACTATGTGGTCGATATTGCTCTGTTCTTCCTGGAGATATTCCAGAAGAAGAAGATTCTGTTGTAAGCCCGACAGCAGGGTGAGTAGCAAGAGCAGCAACCATTCAACACAGTACGGCGCCATTGTTGTTGTGATACTGTGTCGCGCATGCGTGTTTAGAGGCGACGCTATGACGCATGCATGTAAGAAAAAAAATATGGTTAGAGCTTAAAGATGGAAACGCGAAAACGGCGTTTCAAAATCTTCCCACTCTGAAGGCTGAATAAGAAAAAGATCGTTTACAGACCCCCGAAATGCCGGCTTCGTGTGGATGAGAGGCTGGTTTGGTGAAAAATTTGTGCGTTTAGGCCAGGGTTCGGCTTCATGTGGACGGGGCCTAAAGCTGGTCTGAGTGGAGCTCAGCAGAACGGCGTGGAGCCTCGCACTCTAAGATCTCATTTTATAATTAGTTTATAATCTTCTTCTTTTACCTTTTCTCCATCACTTTCTGTTCTGTTCATGATCCTGTTTGTTCACTAATGTTCTCTGAGGACTAATGAGAAACATTTCTATGTACTGAACATTTTAAGGGGCTCTCAAGGCTGATTTATACTTTGCAACTAACTCCTGTCTGCAGTCAGCTACGATTTGGGAGAGGTGCAGCAGAGTGTCGCAGTGAACAAAAAGATGGCCCCGCCCCCTCCGCAGACGCTCCGCTGCACCTCTTCCAAATCGTAGCTGACCGCAGACAGTGCCGCAGACAGTGCCGCAGCCGCAGACAGTGCCGCAGACAGTGCCGCAGCCGCAGACAGTGCCGCAGACAGGAGGCCGGCTTGTTTTGGTTTGTATGAGCGAAATTTCGGAAAACAACTCCTGAAGTTTGACCAGCTAGCAGAGCGAGGAGCGGAAGAACGCTGGGATTCTTTTTCCACCTGGATCTCCGCTCTTTTTGGCCCTCATGTCCCTCCGTTGTCGCACTAAACTCGGCCCCACTTCCTCTCCGCCTCGGCCGTATCTAGACCCACAGCGTATAGAGCGGACCACGCTGCAATATGGAGCATGAATCATAAATGTCTGCGTCAGGCTGACTGCGACACGCTGCTGCAGGAGGAGAACCAGGCCTTCAGAGTTAGGGGGGGGGGGGTCACAGCATGCAGATGTTTAACTAACCCTGATTTATTTATTTATTTATTTTTTTCATCAGCATATAATCCCAACTAAGCCCATCAGGATGTGGAGCCTGGATGGACCCAGCATGTTTATGCCGCCGTACCTCGATGTCCACCATGCCGTTCTTGTCGCGGTGCGGCGCTTCATAAGCATCCATCTGCTGGCGGGAAACCTTAACCAGCCTCTCGGCCATCTCCCTCCAGCGTCCCGCCACCTCCACAGCGGTGGTCAGGAGGACAAAGTCCATGACAAGTCTGGCCACCAGACCCTGACAGTCCATCTTCAGCAGAGCCTGCAGAGAGACAGAAGATCCCAGGTTACATCCCGCAGCCTCCACCCCCCTAAACCTCAGATTCATTCATATTTCTGCTGGAAATAGAAGAAAAAACATCCTCCAGCAGATCGGTGTCTGTTCTAGACTCTGGGGAGAAGAAGAGTCCAGAACATAAACGTCCCCTCAGGGTTCAGCTGAACACACTTGATCCCGTTAGACGTGTGCTAATCAGCGCGGGACGCCGTCATGGACGTCTTCGTGTTTAAACCAACATGTGACTCAGTTCTAAACACAAACATTTTCAGTGCAGAAATAAAGCAGCTTCCGCCTCTGAGATGAACTTAGTCAGTGAATGTTATCTCCATTCTCATGACTCACTGCAGGATAGCCTGAGAGAGGCTATCCCCCCCCCCCTCTGCTGAGCTGCCTGCGGTGCATCATGGTGGATTTGCAAATACAGACGTGACACATGCAAATGTAGGTGCATTCATGCAACACAACTACAGACATTAACAGCAGGAACTACTTCCCACTGAAGCTCAGGGAGCTTTTTCACTTCCACACCTGAAAGACATTAAAGTGGAAATGATGCTTTAAGGGGAACAGATCAGTTCGTTTAAGGAGTCTTCATATAAAATGTCACCAAACAGGCAAAATGTCAGATTGTTGCTTATAAGCCTGAATAAAAATATCCAAACCAAAAAACTCTTTAAGGGAATAAAACTTCAGCTTCATAAAACGCTACAAAAATATTTTCCAAACATTTCTCTTCCCTAAAAATATTTCCTCTGTCCAGAACAACGGTCGGATGCAGCTTTTGACTAAACACAGCAAAGGTGACTTTAATGTTCCAATTTAAGCCTCGGATGAAGGAGCAGGAATGTCTGGAATGACAGGATATGGGGGAAGGGGGAGGATGGGGGGGAAGGGGGAGGATGGGGGGGGGTCAGGAATGCAGACTCTGTGCTCCTTCTGGAGGCGGGATGAGACTAAAGGATGAGACCAGAGGGTGAGGCATCTCTCCTGCTCTACAGACCCGAACCCTTACATCGAAGAAGGTTAATGCAGAGCGGCTCACAGAACCAGTCACTTACTTTTTAACTAGACAGGAAATACTTCCAAAATGAAAACTTCAAGCTCTTACTGGAAACCAGTGATACTAAGCAGCACGAGTTACAGGCTGAGGTCAGTGCGGGAAGAAGTAGGTGGGAAGTAGTAGGTAGGAAGTAGTATACCAGAAGTACGAAACAGGAAGTAGTAGGTGGAAAGAAGTAGGTGGGAAGCAGTAAATGGGAAGTAGTAGGAAACAGAAAGTACTAGGAGGAAAGTAGTAGGTGGGAATTAGTAGCCAGGAAGTAGTAGGTGGGAAGTAGTAGGCGGGAAGAAGTAGGTGGGAAGTAGTCGGCGGGAAGAAGTAGGTGGGAAGTAGTAAATGGAAGTAGTAGGTAGGAAGTAGTATACCAGAAGTAGGAAACAGGAAGTAGTAGGCGGGAAGTAGTAGGCGGGAAGAAGTAGGTGGGAAGTAGTAAATGGGAAGTAGTAGGTAGGAAGTAGTATCCTGGAAGTACTAGGAAACAAAAAGTACTAGGAGGGCAGTAGTAGGGAGGAATTAGTAGCCAGGAAGTAGTAGGTGGGAAGTAGTAGTAGGTGGGAAGAAGTAGGCGGGAAGTAGTAGGCGGGAAGAAGTAGGTGGGAAGTAGTAAATGGGAAGTAGTAGGTTGGAAGTAGTATCCTGGAAGTACTAGGAAACAGAAAGTACTAGGAGGGCAGTAGTAGGCAGGAATTAGTAGCCAGGAAGTAGTAGGTGGGAAGAAGTAGGCGGGAAGTAGTAGGCGGGAAGAAGTAGGTGGGAAGTAGTAAATGGGAAGTAGTAGGTTGGAAGTAGTATCCTGGAAGTACTAGGAAACAGAAAGTACTAGGAGGGCAGTAGTAGGCAGGAATTAGTAGCCAGGAAGTAGTAGGTGGGAAGTAGTAGGCAGGAAGAAGTAGGCGGGAAGTAGTAGGCAGGAAGTAGTATCCTGGAAGTACTAGGAAACAAAGTACAAGGAGGGCAGTAGTAGGCAGGAATTAGTAGCCAGGAAGTAGTAGGTAGGAAGTAGTATACCAGAAGTAGGAAACAGGAAGTAGTAGGTGGGAAGTGGTAGGTGGGAAGTAGTAAATTGGAAGTAGTAGGTATGAAGTAGTATCCTGGAAGTACTAGGAAACAGAAAGTACTAGGAGGAAAGTAGTAGGTGGGAATTAGTAGCCAGGAAGTAGTAGGTGGAAAGTAGTAGGTGGGAAGAAGTAGGCGGGAAGAAGTAGGCGGGAAGAAGTAGGCGGGAAGTAGTAGGTAGGAAGTAGTATACCAGAAGTAGGAAACAGGAAGTAGTAGGCGGGAAGTAGTAGGCAGGAAGAAGTAGGTGGGAAGTAGTAGGTAGGAAGTAGTATCCTGGAAGAACTAGGAAACAGAAAGTACTAGAAGGGCAGTAGTAGGCAGGAATTAGTAGCCAGGAAGTAGTAGGTGGGAAGTAGTAGGCGGGAAGAAGTAGGCGGAAAGTAGTAGGCAGGAAGAAGTAGGTGGGAAGTAGTAAATGGGAAGTAGTAGGTAGGAAGTAGTATCCTGGAAGTACTAGGAAACAGAAAGTACTAGGAGGGCAGTAGTAGGCAGGAATTAGTAGCCAGGAAGTAGTAGGTGGGAAGTAGTAGGCGGGAAGAAGTAGGTGGGAAGTAGAAAACGAAACCGTTGAAAATAGAAAGCTTGCTCCTTGGTTTAATGCAGAGCTGCGTACTTTGAAGCAAAATGCTAGGAAACTGGAGAGAAAATATCGCTCCACAGGCCTGCGGGAGTCCTTCCTAGTCTGGA
Organism: Cyprinodon diabolis; assembly: GCA_030533445.1. Classification (NCBI taxonomy): domain Eukaryota; kingdom Metazoa; phylum Chordata; class Actinopteri; order Cyprinodontiformes; family Cyprinodontidae; genus Cyprinodon; species Cyprinodon diabolis. Next base: position 49,474,483 of record CM060068.1, on the reverse strand, counting down.
AAAATGGTTTACTGCTGTATAAGAGGACCCTTTGTAAAGCAAGAGCAGCATACTTCTCCTCATTAATAGAGGAGAATAAGAATAATCCTAGATTTCTTTTTAATACAGTTGCCAAACTCACCCAGAGCCATAGCTCTGTTGAACCGTCCATTCCACCTGCTCTTAGCAGCAATGATTTTATGGGATTCTTTATAAATAAGATTGATCTTATTAAAAATAAGATCATAAGCACTCCTCTATCCGCGATTGTACCTGAGGTAGTCATGGAATCTGAACCGGGTTTAGACTGCTTGGATCCAGTTGAACTTTCTGAATTAGCAAAATTATTGTCTTCATCTAAGCCTTCAACTTGTATGTTAGATCCAGTTCCAACCAGGTTATTTGAGGAGGTATTCCCTTTGATCTCCTCCTCCATTTTAGATGTGATTAATCTATCTCTGTTACAGGGATATGTACCTAAAGCTTTTAAGGTTGCTGTAATTAAACCTCTGCTTAAGAAACCGTCTCTTGACCCAGATGACTTGGTTAATTATAGACCTATATCCAATCTTCCTTTCTTATCCAAAATTCTTGAGAAAGTAGTTGCCAAACAAGTTTGCGACCACTTACACCATAATGAACTTTTTGAAGAGTTTCAGTCTGGCTTTAGAGCTCATCATAGCACTGAAACAGCTCTGGTGAAAGTCACTAATGATATTCTCATGGCCTCAGATAATGGACTTGTATCTGTGCTCGTCCTGTTGGATCTTAGTGCTGCATTTGATCCAGTTGACCATAATATTCTTTTAGAAAGACTTGAATATTTTGTTGGAATTAAAGGAACAGCTCTAGACTGGTTTAAATCTGATCTATCTGATCGATTTCAGTTGGTTCATGTTAATGATAGATCTTCAACACGCTCAAAGGTTACCTGTGGAGTACCACAGGGATCAGTGCTAGGACCAATTCTCTTTACTTTATACATGCTCCCAATTGGTAGAATTATTAGACAGCATGGGATTAATTTCCACTGTTATGCTGATACCCAGCTATATCTGTCTATAATCCAGATGAAGCTAACCCATTACATAGATTACAGGCATGTCTGAAGACATAAAAACCTGGATGACTCTTAACTTTCTGCTTCTGAATGCAGACAAAACAGAAGTTATAGTCTTTGGACCAGAGTCTCTGAAAAAGAAGCTGATTAGTCAGTCACTTCATTTGGATGGGATTAAACTGATTTCAGATAATAAAGTAAAAAATCTTGGTGTTATTTTTGATCAGGACCTGTCATTTAAATCCCAGATCAGAGAGGTTTCTAGAATTTCCTTCTTTCATCTGAGGAACATTGCAAAAATTAGAAATCTCCTGTCCTGGGGTGATGCTGAGAAACTAGTCCATGCATTTGTTACTTCAAGGCTGGACTATTGTAATTCTTTACTATCAGGAAGTCCACAAACTGTAGTTAAAAGCCTTCAGCTGATCCAAAATGCTGCAGCCAGAGTTCTGATGAAAATGAAAAAGAGAGATCATATCTCTCCTATCCTGGCTTCTCTTCATTGGCTTCCTGTTAAATCCAGAATAGAATTTAAAATCCTCCTTCTCACATATAAAGCCTTAAATGGCCAAGCTCCATCTGATATCAGAGATCTGATTGTTCCTTCTGTTCCTAACAGAGCACTTCGCTCTCAATCTGCAGGTTTACTAGTGGTTCCTAGAATTTCTAAAAGTAGAATGGGAGGCAGATCTTTTAGTTATCAGGCTCCTCTCCTGTGGAACCAACTACCAGTTTTAGTCCGTGAGGCAGACACCATGTCTACTTTTAAGACTAGGCTTAAAACTTTCCTTTTTGATAAAGCTTCAAGTTAGAGTGGCTCAGGTTATCCTGATCTATCTCTATAGTTCTGCTGCTATAGGCTTAGACTGCTGGAGGACATAGGGACCCCCATTTCATCATTCTGCTTCATTCTCTCTCTGTTCTCCTATTCTGCAGAATCTGTTAGTTCAATCTCTAACCTTCTGCTCTCTCTGCTTTTCCTCAGAGTAGCTTTTCCTCGTCTGTTCCTGTTTGGCTGTGACTCCGTCCTGGAAAGAAACATCAGCTGTGCTGCTTCCATCAACACCCTTGTTTGTAGATGTTGGAGATCGGCCTGTTTTCCAGTGTGGTCCTGTTTCTCTGGCCGTGGCTGGGTGGATGTGCTCTCTTCATCCTCTGGCATGGGAGCTGCCTTGGAGCTCGTCTGCCTGGCTGTGTGTTTCCTGGACGGGGCCGCCTTTTACAGCTGCTTTTTGTATCTCTGCTTCTGTCTCCTTGAACCCCAGTCGGCCTCGGCAGATGGCCGCTCACACTGAGCCTGGTTCTGCTGGAGGTTTCTTCCTGTTAAAAGGGAGTTTTTCCTCTCCACTGTCGCTACAAGCATGGTTAGTGTGAGGGATTGTATTTGAGTCAATGAGTCAATGCAATCAACTGGTTTTCCTTAGATAGAAAACTTTGTATCAATTTGACTGTATGATCTGGTTGAACTGTAAAGTGCCTTGAGATGACATGTGTTGTGAATTTGGCGCTATATAAATAAACTGAATTGAATTGAATAGTAAATGGGAAGTAGTAGGTAGGAAGTAGTATCCTGGAAATACTAGGAAACAGAAAGTACTAGGAGGGCAGTAGTAGGCAGGAGTTAGTAGCCAGGAAGTAGTAGGTAGGAAGTAGTATACCAGAAGTAGGAAACAGGATGTAGTAGGCGGGAAGTAGTAGGTGGGATGTAGTAAATTGGAAGTAGTAGGTAGGAAGTAGTATCCTGGAAGTACTAGGAAACAGAGAGTACTAGGAGGAAAGTAGTAGGTGGGAATTAGTAGCCAGGAAATAGTAGGTGGGAAGTAGTAGGCACGAAGAAGTAGGTGTGAAGTCGTAAATGGGAAGTAGTAGGTAGGAAGTAGTATACCAGAAGTAGGAAACAGGAAGTAGTAGGCGGGAAGTAGTAGGCGGGAAGAAGTAGGTGGGATGTAGTAGGCGGGACGAAGTAGGTGGGAAGTAGTAAATGGGAAGTAGTAGGTAGGAAGTAGTATCCTGGAAGTACTAGGAAACAGAAAGTACTAGGAGGGCAGTAGTAGGCAGGAATTAGTAGCCAGGAAGTAGTAGGTGGGAAATAGTAGGCGGGAAGAAGTAGGCGGGAAGTAGTAGGCAGGAAGAAGTAGGTGGGAAGTAGTAAATGGGAAGTAGTAGGTAGGAAGTAGTATCCTGGAAGTACTAGGAAACAGAAAGTACTAGGAGGGCAGTAGTAGGCAGGAATTAGTAGCCAGGAAGTAGTAGGTGGGAAGTAGTAGGAGGGAAGTAGTAGGTGGGAAGTAGTAGGCGGGAAGTAGTAGGCGGGAAGAAGTAGGTGGGAAGTAGTAGGCGGGAAGAAGTAGGTGGGAAGTAGTAAATGGGAAGTAGTAGGTAGGAAGTAGTATCCTGGAAGTACTAGGAAACAGAAAGTACTAGGAGGGCAGTAGTAGGCAGGAATTAGTAGCCAGGAAGTAGTAGGTGGGAAGTAGTAGGAGGGAAGTAGTAGGTGGGAAGTAGTAGGCGGGAAGTAGTAGGCGGGAAGAAGTAGGTGGGAAGTAGTAGGCGGGAAGAAGTAGGTGGGAAGTAGTAAATGGGAAGTAGTAGGTAGGAAGTAGTATCCTGGAAGTACTAGGAAACAGAAAGTACTAGGAGGGCAGTAGTAGGCAGGAATTAGTAGCCAGGAAGTAGTAGGTGGGAAGTAGTAGGAGGGAAGTAGTAGGTGGGAAGTAGTAGGCGGGAAGTAGTAGGCGGGAAGAAGTAGGTGGGAAGTAGTAGGCGGGAAGAAGTAGGTGGGAAGTAGTAAATGGGAAGTAGTAGGTAGGAAGTAGTATCCTGGAAGTACTAGGAAACAGAGAGTACTAGGAGGAAAGTAGTAGGTGGGAATTAGTAGCCAGGAAATAGTAGGTGGGAAGTAGTAGGCAGGAAGAAGTAGGTGGGAAGTCGTAAATGGGAAGTAGTAGGTAGGAAGTAGTATACCAGAAGTAGGAAACAGGAAGTAGTAGGCGGGAAGTAGTAGGCGGGAAGAAGTAGGTGGGATGTAGTAGGCAGGAAGAAGTAGGTGGGAAGTAGTAAATGGGAAGTAGTAGGTAGGAAATAGTATCCTGGAAGTACTAGGAAACAGAAAGTACTAGGAGGGCAGTAGTAGGCAGGAATTAGTAGCCAGGAAGTAGTAGGTGGGAAGTAGTAGGCGGGAAGAAGTAGGCGGGAAGTAGTAGGTGGGAAGTAGTAAATGGGAAGTAGTAGGTAGGAAGTAGTATTCTGGAAGTACTAGGAAACAGAAAGTACTAGGAGGGCAGTAGTAGGCAGGAATTAGTAGCCAGGAAGTAGTAGGTGGGAAGTAGTAGGAGGGAAGTAGTAGGTGGGAAGTAGTAGGCGGGAAGTAGTAGGCGGGAAGAAGTAGGTGGGAAGTAGTAGGCGGGAAGAAGTAGGTGGGAAGTAGTAAATGGGAAGTAGTAGGTAGGAAGTAGTATCCTGGAAGTACTAGGAAACAGAAAGTACTAGGAGGGCAGTAGTAGGCAGGAATTAGTAGCCAGGAAGTAGTAGGTGGGAAGTAGTAGGAGGGAAGTAGTAGGTGGGAAGTAGTAGGAGGGAAGTAGTAGGTAGGAAGTAGTAGGCGGGAAGTAGTAGGCGGGAAGAAGTAGGTGGGAAGTAGTAGGCGGGAAGAAGTAGGTGGGAAGTAGTAAATGGGAAGTAGTAGGTAGGAAGTAGTATCCTGGAAGTACTAGGAAACAGAAAGTACTAGGAGGGCAGTAGTAGGCAGGAATTAGTAGCCAGGAAGTAGTAGGTGGGAAGTAGTAGGAGGGAAGTAGTAGGTGGGAAGTAGTAGGCGGGAAGTAGTAGGCGGGAAGAAGTAGGTGGGAAGTAGTAGGCAGGAAGAAGTAGGTGGGAAGTAGTAAATGGGAAGTAGTAGGTAGGAAGTAGTATCCTGGAAGTACTAGGAAACAGAGAGTACTAGGAGGAAAGTAGTAGGCAGGAATTAGTAGCCAGGAAGTAGTAGGTGGGAAGTAGTAGGAGGGAAGTAGTAGGTGGGAAGTAGTAGGCGGGAAGTAGTAGGCGGGAAGAAGTAGGTGGGAAGTAGTAGGCGGGAAGAAGTAGGTGGGAAGTAGTAAATGGGAAGTAGTAGGTAGGAAGTAGTATCCTGGAAGTACTAGGAAACAGAAAGTACTAGGAGGGCAGTAGTAGGCAGGAATTAGTAGCCAGGAAGTAGTAGGTGGGAAGTAGTAGGAGGGAAGTAGTAGGTGGGAAGTAGTAGGCGGGAAGTAGTAGGCGGGAAGTAGTAGGCGGGAAGAAGTAGGTGGGAAGTAGTAGGCAGGAAGAAGTAGGCGGGAAGTAGTAGGCGGGAAGAAGTAGGTGGGAAGTAGTAGGCGGGAAGAAGTAGGTGGGAAGTAGTAAATGGGAAGTAGTAGGTAGGAAGTAGTATCCTGGAAGTACTAGGAAACAGAAAGTACTAGGAGGGCAGTAGTAGGCAGGAATTAGTAGCCAGGAAGTAGTAGGTGGGAAGTAGTAGGAGGGAAGTAGTAGGTGGGAAGTAGTAGGCGGGAAGTAGTAGGCGGGAAGTAGTAGGCGGGAAGAAGTAGGTGGGAAGTAGTAGGCAGGAAGAAGTAGGCGGGAAGTAGTAGGCGGGAAGAAGTAGGTGGGAAGTAGTAGGCGGGAAGAAGTAGGTGGGAAGTAGTAAATGGGAAGTAGTAGGTAGGAAGTAGTATCCTGGAAGTACTAGGAAACAGAAAGTACTAGGAGGGCAGTAGTAGGCAGGAATTAGTAGCCAGGAAGTAGTAGGTGGGAAGTAGTAGGAGGGAAGTAGTAGGTGGGAAGTAGTAGGAGGGAAGTAGTAGGTAGGAAGTAGTAGGCGGGAAGTAGTAGGCGGGAAGAAGTAGGTGGGAAGTAGTAGGCGGGAAGAAGTAGGTGGGAAGTAGTAAATGGGAAGTAGTAGGTAGGAAGTAGTATCCTGGAAGTACTAGGAAACAGAAAGTACTAGGAGGGCAGTAGTAGGCAGGAATTAGTAGCCAGGAAGTAGTAGGTGGGAAGTAGTAGGAGGGAAGTAGTAGGTGGGAAGTAGTAGGCGGGAAGTAGTAGGCGGGAAGTAGTAGGCGGGAAGAAGTAGGTGGGAAGTAGTAGGCAGGAAGAAGTAGGTGGGAAGTAGTAGGCAGGAAGAAGTAGGTGGGAAGTAGTAAATGGGAAGTAGTAGGTAGGAAGTAGTATCCTGGAAATACTAGGAAACAGAAAGTACTAGGAGGGCAGTAGTAGGCAGGAGTTAGTAGCCAGGAAGTAGTAGGTGGGAAGTAGTAGGAGGGAAGTAGTAGGTGGGAAGTAGTAGGCGGGAAGTAGTAGGCGGGAAGAAGTAGGTGGGAAGTAGTAGGCGGGAAGAAGTAGGTGGGAAGTAGTAAATGGGAAGTAGTAGGTAGGAAGTAGTATCCTGGAAGTACTAGGAAACAGAAAGTACTAGGAGGGCAGTAGTAGGCAGGAATTAGTAGCCAGGAAGTAGTAGGTGGGAAGTAGTAGGAGGGAAGTAGTAGGTGGGAAGTAGTAGGCGGGAAGTAGTAGGCGGGAAGAAGTAGGTGGGAAGTAGTAGGCGGGAAGAAGTAGGTGGGAAGTAGTAAATGGGAAGTAGTAGGTAGGAAGTAGTATCCTGGAAGTACTAGGAAACAGAGAGTACTAGGAGGAAAGTAGTAGGTGGGAATTAGTAGCCAGGAAATAGTAGGTGGGAAGTAGTAGGCAGGAAGAAGTAGGTGGGAAGTCGTAAATGGGAAGTAGTAGGTAGGAAGTAGTATACCAGAAGTAGGAAACAGGAAGTAGTAGGCGGGAAGAAGTAGGTGGGATGTAGTAGGCGGGAAGAAGTAGGTGGGAAGTAGTAAATGGGAAGTAGTAGGTAGGAAGTAGTATCCTGGAAGTACTAGGAAACAGAAAGTACTAGGAGGGCAGTAGTAGGCAGGAATTAGTAGCCAGGAAGTAGTAGGTGGGAAGTAGTAGGCGGGAAGAAGTAGGCGGGAAGTAGTAGGTGGGAAGTAGTAAATGGGAAGTAGTAGGTAGGAAGTTGTATTCTGGAAGTACTAGGAAACAGAAAGTACTAGGAGGGCAGTAGTAGGCAGGAATTAGTAGCCAGGAAGTAGTAGGTGGGAAGTAGTAGGAGGGAAGTAGTAGGTGGGAAGTAGTAGGCGGGAAGTAGTAGGCGGGAAGAAGTAGGTGGGAAGTAGTAGGCGGGAAGAAGTAGGTGGGAAGTAGTAAATGGGAAGTAGTAGGTAGGAAGTAGTATCCTGGAAGTACTAGGAAACAGAAAGTACTAGGAGGGCAGTAGTAGGCAGGAATTAGTAGCCAGGAAGTAGTAGGTGGGAAGTAGTAGGAGGGAAGTAGTAGGTGGGAAGTAGTAGGAGGGAAGTAGTAGGTAGGAAGTAGTAGGCGGGAAGTAGTAGGCGGGAAGAAGTAGGTGGGAAGTAGTAGGCGGGAAGAAGTATGTGGGAAGTAGTAAATGGGAAGTAGTAGGTAGGAAGTAGTATCCTGGAAGTACTAGGAAACAGAAAGTACTAGGAGGGCAGTAGTAGGCAGGAATTAGTAGCCAGGAAGTAGTAGGTGGGAAGTAGTAGGAGGGAAGTAGTAGGTGGGAAGTAGTAGGCGGGAAGTAGTAGGCGGGAAGAAGTAGGTGGGAAGTAGTAGGCGGGAAGAAGTAGGTGGGAAGTAGTAGGTAGGAAGTAGTATCCTGGAAGTACTAGGAAACAGAGAGTACTAGGAGGAAAGTAGTAGGCAGGAATTAGTAGCCAGGAAGTAGTAGGTGGGAAGTAGTAGGAGGGAAGTAGTAGGTGGGAAGTAGTAGGCGGGAAGTAGTAGGCGGGAAGAAGTAGGTGGGAAGTAGTAGGCGGGAAGAAGTAGGTGGGAAGTAGTAAATGGGAAGTAGTAGGTAGGAAGTAGTATCCTGGAAGTACTAGGAAACAGAAAGTACTAGGAGGGCAGTAGTAGGCAGGAATTAGTAGCCAGGAAGTAGTAGGTGGGAAGTAGTAGGAGGGAAGTAGTAGGTGGGAAGTAGTAGGCGGGAAGTAGTAGGCGGGAAGTAGTAGGCGGGAAGAAGTAGGTGGGAAGTAGTAGGCAGGAAGAAGTAGGCGGGAAGTAGTAGGCGGGAAGAAGTAGGTGGGAAGTAGTAGGCGGGAAGAAGTAGGTGGGAAGTAGTAAATGGGAAGTAGTAGGTAGGAAGTAGTATCCTGGAAGTACTAGGAAACAGAAAGTACTAGGAGGGCAGTAGTAGGCAGGAATTAGTAGCCAGGAAGTAGTAGGTGGGAAGTAGTAGGAGGGAAGTAGTAGGTGGGAAGTATTAGGAGGGAAGTAGTAGGTAGGAAGTAGTAGGCGGGAAGTAGTAGGCGGGAAGAAGTAGGTGGGAAGTAGTAGGCGGGAAGAAGTAGGTGGGAAGTAGTAAATGGGAAGTAGTAGGTAGGAAGTAGTATCCTGGAAGTACTAGGAAACAGAAAGTACTAGGAGGGCAGTAGTAGGCAGGAATTAGTAGCCAGGAAGTAGTAGGTGGGAAGTAGTAGGAGGGAAGTAGTAGGTGGGAAGTAGTAGGCGGGAAGTAGTAGGCGGGAAGTAGTAGGCGGGAAGAAGTAGGTGGGAAGTAGTAGGCAGGAAGAAGTAGGTGGGAAGTAGTAGGCAGGAAGAAGTAGGTGGGAAGTAGTAAATGGGAAGTAGTAGGTAGGAAGTAGTATCCTGGAAATACTAGGAAACAGAAAGTACTAGGAGGGCAGTAGTAGGCAGGAGTTAGTAGCCAGGAAGTAGTAGGTAGGAAGTAGTATACCAGAAGTAGGAAACAGGATGTAGTAGGTGGGAAGTGGTAGGTGGGAAGTAGTAAATTGGAAGTAGTAGGTAGGAAGTTGTATCCTGGAAGTACTAGGAAACAGAGAGTACTAGGAGGAAAGTAGTAGGTGGGAATTAGTAGCCAGGAAATAGTAGGTGGGAAGTAGTAGGCAGGAAGAAGTAGGTGGGAAGTCGTAAATGGGAAGTAGTAGGTAGGAAGTAGTATACCAGAAGTAGGAAACAGGAAGTAGTAGGCGGGAAGTAGTAGGCGGGAAGAAGTAGGTGGGATGTAGTAGGCGGGAAGAAGTAGGTGGGAAGTAGTAAATGGGAAGTAGTAGGTAGGAAGTAGTATACCAGAAGTAGGAAACAGGAAGTAGTAGGCGGGAAGTAGTAGGCGGGAAGAAGTAGGTGGGATGTAGTAGGCGGGAAGAAGTAGGTGGGAAGTAGTAAATGGGAAGTAGTAGGTAGGAAGTAGTATCCTGGAAGTACTAGGAAACAGAAAGTACTAGGAGGGCAGTAGTAGGCAGGAATTAGTAGCCAGGAAGTAGTAGGTGGGAAGTAGTAGGCGGGAAGAAGTAGGCGGGAAGTAGTAGGCAGGAAGAAGTAGGTGGGAAGTAGTAAATGGGAAGTAGTAGGTAGGAAGTAGTATCCTGGAAGTACTAGGAAACAGAAAGTACTAGGAGGGCAGTAGTAGGCAGGAATTAGTATCCAGGAAGTAGTAGGTGGGAAGTAGTAGGAGGGAAGTAGTAGGTGGGAAGTAGTAGGCGGGAAGTAGTAGGCGGGAAGAAGTAGGTGGGAAGTAGTAGGCGGGAAGAAGTAGGTGGGAAATAGTAAATGGGAAGTAGTAGGTAGGAAGTAGTATCCTGGAAGTACTAGGAAACAGAAAGTACTAGGAGGGCAGTAGTAGGCAGGAATTAGTAGCCAGGAAGTAGTAGGTGGGAAGTAGTAGGAGGGAAGTAGTAGGTGGGAAGTAGTAGGCGGGAAGTAGTAGGCGGGAAGAAGTAGGTGGGAAGTAGTAGGCGGGAAGAAGTAGGTGGGAAGTAGTAAATGGGAAGTAGTAGGTAGGAAGTAGTATCCTGGAAGTACTAGGAAACAGAGAGTACTAGGAGGAAAGTAGTAGGTGGGAATTAGTAGCCAGGAAATAGTAGGTGGGAAGTAGTAGGCAGGAAGAAGTAGGTGGGAAGTCGTAAATGGGAAGTAGTAGGTAGGAAGTAGTATACCAGAAGTAGGAAACAGGAAGTAGTAGGCGGGAAGAAGTAGGTGGGATGTAGTAGGCGGGAAGAAGTAGGTGGGAAGTAGTAAATGGGAAGTAGTAGGTAGGAAGTAGTATCCTGGAAGTACTAGGAAACAGAAAGTACTAGGAGGGCAGTAGTAGGCAGGAATTAGTAGCCAGGAAGTAGTAGGTGGGAAGTAGTAGGCGGGAAGAAGTAGGCGGGAAGTAGTAGGTGGGAAGTAGTAAATGGGAAGTAGTAGGTAGGAAGTTGTATTCTGGAAGTACTAGGAAACAGAAAGTACTAGGAGGGCAGTAGTAGGCAGGAATTAGTAGCCAGGAAGTAGTAGGTGGGAAGTAGTAGGAGGGAAGTAGTAGGTGGGAAGTAGTAGGCGGGAAGTAGTAGGCGGGAAGAAGTAGGTGGGAAGTAGTAGGCGGGAAGAAGTAGGTGGGAAGTAGTAAATGGGAAGTAGTAGGTAGGAAGTAGTATCCTGGAAGTACTAGGAAACAGAAAGTACTAGGAGGGCAGTAGTAGGCAGGAATTAGTAGCCAGGAAGTAGTAGGTGGGAAGTAGTAGGAGGGAAGTAGTAGGTGGGAAGTAGTAGGAGGGAAGTAGTAGGTAGGAAGTAGTAGGCGGGAAGTAGTAGGCGGGAAGAAGTAGGTGGGAAGTAGTAGGCGGGAAGAAGTATGTGGGAAGTAGTAAATGGGAAGTAGTAGGTAGGAAGTAGTATCCTGGAAGTACTAGGAAACAGAAAGTACTAGGAGGGCAGTAGTAGGCAGGAATTAGTAGCCAGGAAGTAGTAGGTGGGAAGTAGTAGGAGGGAAGTAGTAGGTGGGAAGTAGTAGGCGGGAAGTAGTAGGCGGGAAGAAGTAGGTGGGAAGTAGTAGGCGGGAAGAAGTAGGTGGGAAGTAGTAGGTAGGAAGTAGTATCCTGGAAGTACTAGGAAACAGAGAGTACTAGGAGGAAAGTAGTAGGCAGGAATTAGTAGCCAGGAAGTAGTAGGTGGGAAGTAGTAGGAGGGAAGTAGTAGGTGGGAAGTAGTAGGCGGGAAGTAGTAGGCGGGAAGAAGTAGGTGGGAAGTAGTAGGCGGGAAGAAGTAGGTGGGAAGTAGTAAATGGGAAGTAGTAGGTAGGAAGTAGTATCCTGGAAGTACTAGGAAACAGAAAGTACTAGGAGGGCAGTAGTAGGCAGGAATTAGTAGCCAGGAAGTAGTAGGTGGGAAGTAGTAGGAGGGAAGTAGTAGGTGGGAAGTAGTAGGCGGGAAGTAGTAGGCGGGAAGTAGTAGGCGGGAAGAAGTAGGTGGGAAGTAGTAGGCAGGAAGAAGTAGGCGGGAAGTAGTAGGCGGGAAGAAGTAGGTGGGAAGTAGTAGGCGGGAAGAAGTAGGTGGGAAGTAGTAAATGGGAAGTAGTAGGTAGGAAGTAGTATCCTGGAAGTACTAGGAAACAGAAAGTACTAGGAGGGCAGTAGTAGGCAGGAATTAGTAGCCAGGAAGTAGTAGGTGGGAAGTAGTAGGAGGGAAGTAGTAGGTGGGAAGTAGTAGGAGGGAAGTAGTAGGTAGGAAGTAGTAGGCGGGAAGTAGTAGGCGGGAAGAAGTAGGTGGGAAGTAGTAGGCGGGAAGAAGTAGGTGGGAAGTAGTAAATGGGAAGTAGTAGGTAGGAAGTAGTATCCTGGAAGTACTAGGAAACAGAAAGTACTAGGAGGGCAGTAGTAGGCAGGAATTAGTAGCCAGGAAGTAGTAGGTGGGAAGTAGTAGGAGGGAAGTAGTAGGTGGGAAGTAGTAGGCGGGAAGTAGTAGGCGGGAAGTAGTAGGCGGGAAGAAGTAGGTGGGAAGTAGTAGGCAGGAAGAAGTAGGTGGGAAGTAGTAGGCAGGAAGAAGTAGGTGGGAAGTAGTAAATGGGAAGTAGTAGGTAGGAAGTAGTATCCTGGAAATACTAGGAAACAGAAAGTACTAGGAGGGCAGTAGTAGGCAGGAGTTAGTAGCCAGGAAGTAGTAGGTAGGAAGTAGTATACCAGAAGTAGGAAACAGGATGTAGTAGGTGGGAAGTGGTAGGTGGGAAGTAGTAAATTGGAAGTAGTAGGTAGGAAGTTGTATCCTGGAAGTACTAGGAAACAGAGAGTACTAGGAGGAAAGTAGTAGGTGGGAATTAGTAGCCAGGAAATAGTAGGTGGGAAGTAGTAGGCAGGAAGAAGTAGGTGGGAAGTCGTAAATGGGAAGTAGTAGGTAGGAAGTAGTATACCAGAAGTAGGAAACAGGACGTAGTAGGCGGGAAGTAGTAGGCGGGAAGAAGTAGGTGGGATGTAGTAGGCGGGAAGAAGTAGGTGGGAAGTAGTAAATGGGAAGTAGTAGGTAGGAAGTAGTATACCAGAAGTAGGAAACAGGAAGTAGTAGGCGGGAAGTAGTAGGCGGGAAGAAGTAGGTGGGATGTAGTAGGCGGGAAGAAGTAGGTGGGAAGTAGTAAATGGGAAGTAGTAGGTAGGAAGTAGTATCCTGGAAGTACTAGGAAACAGAAAGTACTAGGAGGGCAGTAGTAGGCAGGAATTAGTAGCCAGGAAGTAGTAGGTGGGAAGTAGTAGGCGGGAAGAAGTAGGCGGGAAGTAGTAGGCAGGAAGAAGTAGGTGGGAAGTAGTAAATGGGAAGTAGTAGGTAGGAAGTAGTATCCTGGAAGTACTAGGAAACAGAAAGTACTAGGAGGGCAGTAGTAGGCAGGAATTAGTATCCAGGAAGTAGTAGGTGGGAAGTAGTAGGAGGGAAGTAGTAGGTGGGAAGTAGTAGGCGGGAAGTAGTAGGCGGGAAGTAGTAGGCGGGAAGAAGTAGGTGGGAAGTAGTAGGCAGGAAGAAGTAGGTGGGAAGTAGTAGGCAGGAAGAAGTAGGTGGGAAGTAGTAAATGGGAAGTAGTAGGTAGGAAGTAGTATCCTGGAAATACTAGGAAACAGAAAGTACTAGGAGGGCAGTAGTAGGCAGGAGTTAGTAGCCAGGAAGTAGTAGGTAGGAAGTAGTATACCAGAAGTAGGAAACAGGATGTAGTAGGTGGGAAGTGGTAGGTGGGAAGTAGTAAATTGGAAGTAGTAGGTAGGAAGTTGTATCCTGGAAGTACTAGGAAACAGAGAGTACTAGGAGGAAAGTAGTAGGTGGGAATTAGTAGCCAGGAAATAGTAGGTGGGAAGTAGTAGGCAGGAAGAAGTAGGTGGGAAGTCGTAAATGGGAAGTAGTAGGTAGGAAGTAGTATACCAGAAGTAGGAAACAGGAAGTAGTAGGCGGGAAGTAGTAGGCGGGAAGAAGTAGGTGGGATGTAGTAGGCGGGAAGAAGTAGGTGGGAAGTAGTAAATGGGAAGTAGTAGGTAGGAAGTAGTATACCAGAAGTAGGAAACAGGAAGTAGTAGGCGGGAAGTAGTAGGCGGGAAGAAGTAGGTGGGATGTAGTAGGCGGGAAGAAGTAGGTGGGAAGTAGTAAATGGGAAGTAGTAGGTAGGAAGTAGTATCCTGGAAGTACTAGGAAACAGAAAGTACTAGGAGGGCAGTAGTAGGCAGGAATTAGTAGCCAGGAAGTAGTAGGTGGGAAGTAGTAGGCGGGAAGAAGTAGGCGGGAAGTAGTAGGCAGGAAGAAGTAGGTGGGAAGTAGTAAATGGGAAGTAGTAGGTAGGAAGTAGTATCCTGGAAGTACTAGGAAACAGAAAGTACTAGGAGGGCAGTAGTAGGCAGGAATTAGTATCCAGGAAGTAGTAGGTGGGAAGTAGTAGGAGGGAAGTAGTAGGTGGGAAGTAGTAGGCGGGAAGTAGTAGGCGGGAAGAAGTAGGTGGGAAGTAGTAGGCGGGAAGAAGTAGGTGGGAAATAGTAAATGGGAAGTAGTAGGTAGGAAGTAGTATCCTGGAAGTACTAGGAAACAGAAAGTACTAGGAGGGCAGTAGTAGGCAGGAATTAGTAGCCAGGAAGTAGTAGGTGGGAAGTAGTAGGAGGGAAGTAGTAGGTGGGAAGTAGTAGGCGGGAAGTAGTAGGCGGGAAGAAGTAGGTGGGAAGTAGTAGGCGGGAAGAAGTAGGTGGGAAGTAGTAAATGGGAAGTAGTAGGTAGGAAGTAGTATCCTGGAAGTACTAGGAAACAGAGAGTACTAGGAGGAAAGTAGTAGGTGGGAATTAGTAGCCAGGAAATAGTAGGTGGGAAGTAGTAGGCAGGAAGAAGTAGGTGGGAAGTCGTAAATGGGAAGTAGTAGGTAGGAAGTAGTATACCAGAAGTAGGAAACAGGAAGTAGTAGGCGGGAAGAAGTAGGTGGGATGTAGTAGGCGGGAAGAAGTAGGTGGGAAGTAGTAAATGGGAAGTAGTAGGTAGGAAGTAGTATCCTGGAAGTACTAGGAAACAGAAAGTACTAGGAGGGCAGTAGTAGGCAGGAATTAGTAGCCAGGAAGTAGTAGGTGGGAAGTAGTAGGCGGGAAGAAGTAGGCGGGAAGTAGTAGGTGGGAAGTAGTAAATGGGAAGTAGTAGGTAGGAAGTTGTATTCTGGAAGTACTAGGAAACAGAAAGTACTAGGAGGGCAGTAGTAGGCAGGAATTAGTAGCCAGGAAGTAGTAGGTGGGAAGTAGTAGGAGGGAAGTAGTAGGTGGGAAGTAGTAGGCGGGAAGTAGTAGGCGGGAAGAAGTAGGTGGGAAGTAGTAGGCGGGAAGAAGTAGGTGGGAAGTAGTAAATGGGAAGTAGTAGGTAGGAAGTAGTATCCTGGAAGTACTAGGAAACAGAAAGTACTAGGAGGGCAGTAGTAGGCAGGAATTAGTAGCCAGGAAGTAGTAGGTGGGAAGTAGTAGGAGGGAAGTAGTAGGTGGGAAGTAGTAGGAGGGAAGTAGTAGGTAGGAAGTAGTAGGCGGGAAGTAGTAGGCGGGAAGAAGTAGGTGGGAAGTAGTAGGCGGGAAGAAGTATGTGGGAAGTAGTAAATGGGAAGTAGTAGGTAGGAAGTAGTATCCTGGAAGTACTAGGAAACAGAAAGTACTAGGAGGGCAGTAGTAGGCAGGAATTAGTAGCCAGGAAGTAGTAGGTGGGAAGTAGTAGGAGGGAAGTAGTAGGTGGGAAGTAGTAGGCGGGAAGTAGTAGGCGGGAAGAAGTAGGTGGGAAGTAGTAGGCGGGAAGAAGTAGGTGGGAAGTAGTAGGTAGGAAGTAGTATCCTGGAAGTACTAGGAAACAGAGAGTACTAGGAGGAAAGTAGTAGGCAGGAATTAGTAGCCAGGAAGTAGTAGGTGGGAAGTAGTAGGAGGGAAGTAGTAGGTGGGAAGTAGTAGGCGGGAAGTAGTAGGCGGGAAGAAGTAGGTGGGAAGTAGTAGGCGGGAAGAAGTAGGTGGGAAGTAGTAAATGGGAAGTAGTAGGTAGGAAGTAGTATCCTGGAAGTACTAGGAAACAGAAAGTACTAGGAGGGCAGTAGTAGGCAGGAATTAGTAGCCAGGAAGTAGTAGGTGGGAAGTAGTAGGAGGGAAGTAGTAGGTGGGAAGTAGTAGGCGGGAAGTAGTAGGCGGGAAGTAGTAGGCGGGAAGAAGTAGGTGGGAAGTAGTAGGCAGGAAGAAGTAGGCGGGAAGTAGTAGGCGGGAAGAAGTAGGTGGGAAGTAGTAGGCGGGAAGAAGTAGGTGGGAAGTAGTAAATGGGAAGTAGTAGGTAGGAAGTAGTATCCTGGAAGTACTAGGAAACAGAAAGTACTAGGAGGGCAGTAGTAGGCAGGAATTAGTAGCCAGGAAGTAGTAGGTGGGAAGTAGTAGGAGGGAAGTAGTAGGTGGGAAGTAGTAGGAGGGAAGTAGTAGGTAGGAAGTAGTAGGCGGGAAGTAGTAGGCGGGAAGAAGTAGGTGGGAAGTAGTAGGCGGGAAGAAGTAGGTGGGAAGTAGTAAATGGGAAGTAGTAGGTAGGAAGTAGTATCCTGGAAGTACTAGGAAACAGAAAGTACTAGGAGGGCAGTAGTAGGCAGGAATTAGTAGCCAGGAAGTAGTAGGTGGGAAGTAGTAGGAGGGAAGTAGTAGGTGGGAAGTAGTAGGCGGGAAGTAGTAGGCGGGAAGTAGTAGGCGGGAAGAAGTAGGTGGGAAGTAGTAGGCAGGAAGAAGTAGGTGGGAAGTAGTAGGCAGGAAGAAGTAGGTGGGAAGTAGTAAATGGGAAGTAGTAGGTAGGAAGTAGTATCCTGGAAATACTAGGAAACAGAAAGTACTAGGAGGGCAGTAGTAGGCAGGAGTTAGTAGCCAGGAAGTAGTAGGTAGGAAGTAGTATACCAGAAGTAGGAAACAGGATGTAGTAGGTGGGAAGTGGTAGGTGGGAAGTAGTAAATTGGAAGTAGTAGGTAGGAAGTTGTATCCTGGAAGTACTAGGAAACAGAGAGTACTAGGAGGAAAGTAGTAGGTGGGAATTAGTAGCCAGGAAATAGTAGGTGGGAAGTAGTAGGCAGGAAGAAGTAGGTGGGAAGTCGTAAATGGGAAGTAGTAGGTAGGAAGTAGTATACCAGAAGTAGGAAACAGGACGTAGTAGGCGGGAAGTAGTAGGCGGGAAGAAGTAGGTGGGATGTAGTAGGCGGGAAGAAGTAGGTGGGAAGTAGTAAATGGGAAGTAGTAGGTAGGAAGTAGTATACCAGAAGTAGGAAACAGGAAGTAGTAGGCGGGAAGTAGTAGGCGGGAAGAAGTAGGTGGGATGTAGTAGGCGGGAAGAAGTAGGTGGGAAGTAGTAAATGGGAAGTAGTAGGTAGGAAGTAGTATCCTGGAAGTACTAGGAAACAGAAAGTACTAGGAGGGCAGTAGTAGGCAGGAATTAGTAGCCAGGAAGTAGTAGGTGGGAAGTAGTAGGCGGGAAGAAGTAGGCGGGAAGTAGTAGGCAGGAAGAAGTAGGTGGGAAGTAGTAAATGGGAAGTAGTAGGTAGGAAGTAGTATCCTGGAAGTACTAGGAAACAGAAAGTACTAGGAGGGCAGTAGTAGGCAGGAATTAGTATCCAGGAAGTAGTAGGTGGGAAGTAGTAGGAGGGAAGTAGTAGGTGGGAAGTAG
Source organism: Cyprinodon diabolis (assembly GCA_030533445.1). Taxonomy (NCBI): domain Eukaryota; kingdom Metazoa; phylum Chordata; class Actinopteri; order Cyprinodontiformes; family Cyprinodontidae; genus Cyprinodon; species Cyprinodon diabolis. The sequence goes on along the minus strand of CM060068.1, from coordinate 49,457,493 downwards.
TAGGCGGGAAGTAGTAGGCGGGAAGAAGTAGGTGGGAAGTAGTAGGCGGGAAGAAGTAGGTGGGAAATAGTAAATGGGAAGTAGTAGGTAGGAAGTAGTATCCTGGAAGTACTAGGAAACAGAAAGTACTAGGAGGGCAGTAGTAGGCAGGAATTAGTAGCCAGGAAGTAGTAGGTGGGAAGTAGTAGGAGGGAAGTAGTAGGTGGGAAGTAGTAGGCGGGAAGTAGTAGGCGGGAAGAAGTAGGTGGGAAGTAGTAGGCGGGAAGTAGTAGGCGGGAAGAAGTAGGTGGGAAGTAGTAAATGGGAAGTAGTAGGTAGGAAGTAGTATCCTGGAAGTACTAGGAAACAGAAAGTACTAGGAGGGCAGTAGTAGGAAGGAATTAGTAGCCAGGAAGTAGTAGGTGGGAAGTAGTAGGAGCGAAGTAGTAGGTGGGAAGTTGTGGGAAGGAAGAAGTGCCTTAAACCAGTTAAGAGCCCAGTTTATGCAAACAAACGACTGCATTAACTGGGTCAGCGTTGGGCAGAGCCACTCTGGAAGCTGCAATCTTGATGTCATTTTTGTGTTAAATATAATTTTTATCCTCCTATTGTTTCTTCCAGCAGTTCTAATGTCATCAATGTTGCAGAATCAATCCAATCTTTGATCTTTAATAATAAAAATTATTTTTTTAGTCAGATTCTCGAGATGTTACATTCCCCTTTTGCATCAGAGCTTTTCTGTTCTTTTTCTATGAAATAAATAAAATTAGGAATGCTGTAATTTAATTGCTGATGGTTCTTCTGTAAACAGAGGCCATGATGGCCGACATCCTAATAGCATTATAAATCCTCCTCTCCATAAAGTGAGCACACATCCATGCAGGTAGTTGCTGTGTCCGTCCGTCCGTGAGGCGTTGCTGATGTGGCCTCAGTCTTTCCTCTAATCCATAAACCAAACAGATTAAAGGTGGTGAGAACTTTATGGAAAATGCTTTTTCTGAAACATCTGTAATAAAGGCTCATTACATCAAAGCAAGTGTTTGTAATCTGAAATCTGTAATGTCTCATATTACCATGAAAATCTAAGACAAAAAAATCACAACAGATTATTCCAGCTCGTCATGATTTACTGAACTTCAGGAGGAAAATATTCTCATCTTCTCTCGGGTCACAGAGCAGACTTCCCTCCAATCTCCTCTGTATTATTACACCCCCCGCTGGAGGAGGAGCTACAGGAAGTGAAGTGGAGCAAAAAGATCGCAGAGGAGGAACAGTTTGTGTTCAGAGATGGCGGTCCCCTTGAAACAAAGTGGTTGTTTTTCCTCGGCTCTATCTGATCTCGCCGAAGTGATTGAAAGGGTCAACGGCTCTGCTGCAGAGCTCAGTGGGAGCTTTGACTGAAAATCCCCTTTTAGCTCAGAATGGTTCCAGCTTCAGACTTCAGAGCTGCTGTCAGAACAGCAGCGGTAGGAACAGCCTCCTCAGTGGCCTGAACTCAATCTATGCCCCGTCTTTATCTCCTAAAGAGTCTGAGCTGATTCTATCAATTAACACCGGATTAGAAATTCCTCATAACAGCTGTGAGAAAAATTATGCTGTTCAAACTACATCACTTCCTCTCACCAGGGACACAGCAGACATCTTAACTATTTACTTTTATTTTTAGATAGAAAACAGACCCAGTAACCAGAAAAGGTGGTGGAGGGTTAACCCTAACAAGCTCCGCCTCCTCACTGAGTTGAGCTCCTTCTGGTCTCACCAGGGTTAAGATCCAACCCTTTGAACTGACACCAAACCAAGCAGCCAGTAGTAAAACCTTCCTCTAATCTTTGCCTTTTCCCAGCCTGGATTCATGGTTTCTGAAGCCTTTTTGACTGATGGACTCGTGTGTGTTGGTTCAACGGAACCCAAAACTGGACCTGCAGCTCACTAACAAGTTGAACTCACCTGTCTGGATTCACCTGATAGATTTGCATGGTTCCTGTAACCCTGAGCTGCCATTTCCCTGGGTTCTCTAATTGTCATGATCTGTCCTGTTTGCTCTCCCTTAAGTGGTAATTTCTTTCACCTGTCGTTTTCCCTCCCTGCCTCAATTATCTTTTATTCCTCTGACCTGTTTCTTTTGGTTTATATTCAGTTCAGCCTGAGCTTTCGGGGCCAGATCATTATTTGTTTTCTGTCAGCCTGTCCGTTCTGTTTATTTCATGGTTCATGTCCTGGATCCTGGCGGCCAGTAAAAGGGGGTTTTGTGTTTGTCTCGTCTCCTGATTGTCCACCGTTCCTCCCCCGCTGAGTCCTCTGGGTTTTTGGCTCTATACGTGGGGAGGTACAGTTTATATCCCAGTAAGCCTGGCTCCAAGGAGGAGACCAGTTTAAAGATCCTGCATCAAGTTCTGGTTCCACGTCCTGCCTCAGCTACCCTCTGCTCCTGATCCTGTCTGCTCCTGTGCGTGACCACCTGGTCACGCCTCCGGACTCTGTCAGACTCTGAACACGACTGGGAGCTCTAGGATGCCTGGAAGCCTGGATCCTCCCTGTTCCTGTCTGTTCTGGATCCCTGACCAGGATCGGTTCCTGAAAGACCGCTGGAACTGCAGCACTGGGGACAAGCATGGACCGGACTGACATGATGTAAAGGATCTCCGCTCAGGTTTCATGAATTCTGTGCATCTGAATCAAAGTCTGCATTCTTTTTTCAGGCTCGGATGATTTCACTGCTGACTAGAAAACTTTTCATTTCTTTAGTACCTTCTGTGATCCACACCTATTGGAACATTTCAGCTCCAATGATGTCTAGAAATAACCAACAGGCCTTTGCACAATGCTGGTTTGGTTTGCAGCAGAATATCTCATAGGGTGCTCACCTTAGTGAATCATATCTGTTGGGTCTGCGCAGCGTGGGGGGGTCAGGGGGTATCCTGCCATAGAAAATGTTGAAACTAAGACTCTCTAAAATGCTATTTCCTGCATTTTGAGGTGGAATGCAGCTAACTTTCTGTCTTTGTTCCAAAACTACTTTTGTCTGGATTCTGGGAAGTATGTGAGCTTGACTAGAGGTTGAAATTTCATAAGGAAATAAAGGAGATCATTTTAGCTGCAATATAATGTTTCATATGTAGGTTAATTAAAACAATCTGAAAGTCTAATGCTACGTTTACACATCCTGCGATTTGAGCAGCAAAGAAGTATTAGAGACACACCTCCAGCATCTTCAATGCTCCTACGTTCAGTAAAGCTCCAGCTGCGTCTGATGCTTCTGCTGTCATGTCATGGCCTCTGGTGATTGGCTGGATTACTCAATTCACTCACCAACTCAGCACCGCCCAGTTGCTCATTACTGTTCACCTGATCCACCTGCTCCTGCCTCTATTTAACCTGCCCTCAAACCACTCATCAGTGCCAGATTATTTGAGCCAGTGGTGAGAGTTCTCTAGCGTACCTCAGTGTTTGTCTGATCCTGACCTGTTCTGCCTCTGGACCTCTGAGCCTGTCTGTTCCTCTTCTGATCTGTTGGCCTCCTGTTGGATTTCTGCCTGTCTGAGCCGAAATTGGAACTTATTGCTGACGCTGTCCTGAATTTATATTCAGCCCTCTTCAGACCTCTGTCCTGTCCTTCCTTCCTTCTCCTGGTTGGTTATGATCACCTGCCTGTCGTCCGACCGCCGGAACTGCAGCGTCTGGCACCCGTCTAAGCGGCAGCCACCGCGTCTGGTTGGCGGCCGACCTGATGGAACCACCTTGTCCTCTGGGCTCGGACTGGTCACGTCTAAGGTTCCTGCCTTAGACGCGACCGCTGTTCACTGCAGTTCCGTTACTCTTATTAAAAGTTTTTTGAGCTACCTAACTGTATGTCTGCTTCGAAAACTGGGTCCACTATTCTGAGCCTTGACATCTGCTGCTCGGCGTTAATAAACGGTTTCAGAGGAGTGATCCTAGCGCTCTGCATCAGCAGTGCTGCGTCTGACTCCCTGCCAGCTCCCAGATCAGCTGCTCTGATTGGTTGATGTCCAGCAGCTAAATTACATTTTTTCTGCAGCTGCTGCTTGTGAAATTTTGAACACTTGAGCAAAGTTTCCAGGGGAAAAACATGGGATACCATTTTTTATCTTTTAGTAAAGGCAGTAAGCATTGCTAGCTAAAAGCCTGGTTTGCCCCTTCCACTTTAAAAACGGTTACATCTCATGCAAACAGGCGGGCTTCCTGGCACAGACCCCCCCTCTGGTTCCAGTATAAACGGGCTTGACCAGTCTGGAAGCTTAACCTAAGCCTGTGGGAACTTTTTCAAACAAAGTTTGAGGACATTTCAGGGTTTTTCTTTCTTCTTAAAACACCCAAAGTACTTCCTGCTGGTCAACAAAGGAATCAATGAAACCCGAGGCAGCCACCTAAGACTGTTGTCCAACCATGAAGCATCGCAGTGGGAGCATCATGGTTCCACTGAGATTCGAATTAAACATCTGGATCATTTTAGAAATGTGACCATTTTAAAACAAAGCACTAATAAATCAGGCAGGAAAGGCGGTTTATTGAGACAGGCTCCAGTTAGACATTAAACATCAGAAGTGAAGGATCCCACCTGCCTGAACAATGTGTCAGTCTGACTGGGAGGACAATAAGTCTGAACGCACTGCAGGCGCCTTCAGGTCCACAACTGGAACTTATGTTTAGTTTGTGAACAATGAGGCAGGAAACATCTGCAGGCGGGACCGAGGACCTGGACGTCCGCCATCATCCGCTGACAACAACAACAAACAGTTCTTTAGCGAGCATCCGGCTCCTCTGCAGCTCCTCGCTGGTAAACATCTCATGTAAGGAGGGTTTGGGCTGCTACCTGGGAACGTCACATGGCTGAGACTCTTCATGTAGAGACTCGTTTGAATTGGACCTCCCATTTAGGAGAAAACTCCCTCCTGCTCAGCAGCAAATGTGATATCACGAACAGTGAAGCTTTACTGAGACAGTTCATGTCAAATGAGCAGCCATTTATACTGAGGCTCAGTCTCAGAGTGGTTGTATTCTATGGTGAAAATCTATACCTAGAATAGAATCCAGAATAGAATTTAAAAACCTCCTTCTCACATATAAAGCCTTAAATGGCCAAGCTCCATCTGATATCAGAGATCTGATTGTTCCTTATGTTCCTAACAGAGCACTTCACTCTCAATCTGCAGGTTTACTAGTGGTTCCTAGAATTTCTAAAAGTAGAATGGGAGGCAGATCTTTTAGTTATCAGGCTCCTCTCCTGTGGAACCAACTACCAGTTTTAGTCCGTGAGGCAGACACCCTGTCTACTTTTAAGGCTAGGCTTAAAACTTTCCTTTTTGATAAAGCTTCTAGTTAGAGTGGCTCAGGTTATCCTGATCTATCTCTATAGTTCTGCTGCTATAGGCTTAGACTGCTGGAGGACATAGGGACCCCCATTTCATCATTCTGCTTCATTCTATCTCTATTCTCCCACTCTGCAGAATCTGTTAGTTCAATCTCTAACGTTCTGCTCTCTCTGCTTTTTCTCATAGTAGCTTCATCTGGTCTGTTCCTGTTTGGCTGTGACTCCATCCTGGAGAGAAATATCAGCTGTGCTGCTGCCATCAACACCTTTGTTTCTAGATGTTGGAGCTTGGCCTGTTTTCCAGTGTAGTCCTGTTTCTCTGACTGTGACTAACTGGATGTGCTCTCTTCATCCTCTGACATGGGAGCTGGCTCGGAGCTCGTCTGCCTGGCTGTGTGTTTCCTGGACGGGGCCGCCTGTGGAGCTGGTTGACTGTTGCCTTTTTTTAGGACCAGAATGTCCATATTCTGGATAAAGAAAATAGGTGGTTTGAGAGGAAGGAAGCCATCTATGTTAAGAGAGAAAAACCAACTTTAAACAGAGGGGGGGACTCAGATTCCAGCTTCCAAAAACATACAATTCAATCATAGACATGATCCCTTCCAGATATCACCAAACCCCCCCACCCCATCACAGAGGAACGAGGGACCTACCCGCTCCAGCCGGTGAACAATTCCTCCTTAACGACCGACCCTTAACAATCATAGACAGGTTCAGATATTACAGGCTAACGATGGAACTAAACGACCCATTCATCGGTTACCATTTGCATGTTTCCAAGCAATACAAGGCCTTGTCCATATAAGACTCAAACTCACTGCGGATCCAGACATTTGAATTGAGAAAGCTTCCTGGAGAGGTGGAGAAACGTCTTCAAATCCTGGAAACCAAGTCCAGTGGATATTCTTTGAATTTTTACGGAATGACTATGACCTTGATGACTGAGAACCTTCATCAGCTTTTGTATCTATGCTTCTTTTTCTATGTCTGCTTCTGTCTCCTTGAACCCCAGTGGGCCTCAGCAGATGGCCGCTCACACTGAGCCTGGTTCTGCTGGAGGTTTCTTCCTGTTCAAAGGGAGTTTTTCCTCTCCACTGTCGCTACAAGCATGCTTAGTGTGAGGGATTGCTGAAGAGTCAATGAGTCGATGCAATCAGCTGGTTTTCCTTAGATAGAAAACTTTGAATCAATCTGACTGGATGATCTGGTTGAACTGGAAAGTGACCTGAGATGACATGATGTGAATTGGAAATAAACTGAATAGAATAGAATCCATTTAAAGCAGAGGTAAATTCTCTGAACCTCTCTGCTGATTTAAACCTCGGATCTTTGAATGTTCTGCAGATATTTACACCTCAGAGGTGTCAGCAGAACAGCCGTGGAAGAAAGGATCTGTTCTTGAAACCAGATGCTGGAACATTCGCTCTGTTTGCTTCTTCTAGGCTGCTTCAGATTCGTCCTTTTCTATGTTTTCAGTTCTGGCTGGGAGGCTTAAAAAGCTCGGCTCGCTGTCTGAACACGCCGCATGATGACGGAACGAGGCTGAACTCCTGACGACGCGCCGCTACCTGCCTGCTGCTGCTGAAGGCAAACCAACCCAACAGGGAACCACTTTCAGCACTAACTGGACAACACATAATTACTCACTAAAAAAGAGGAATATTTCTAAATTACTTATTGTAATAAAGTTCTTCAATCATAAGAAATTTAATGTGATATTTATGGAAATAGAAGCAGTTTATGGATTTGTTATTAACAAATCCACTAGAATAACCTCCCTGGGATCTGTCTTTGTTTTGACTTTTAAACCATTTTTAATCATTAATAAGCAGATTTATGTTCAGGTTTCATGATGAAAACCATTTCCTGTCTTTTTATCAGATTCTGGTCAAAATGTAAATTCTGTTTCATTCATAAATACTTGATGAATCTGAAGGGAAATAAAACGATGCTGTGAGTTAAATGGGTTTCTGCATGCGGTTGTTAAAGGTGCTGATGCTGAAGGCAGTAAAGATCTCCTGTAGAGGTCTGTCTACAGCAGATCTATAGAAGCTTCTGATTGAAGAACCTCTGTTTGTATCTAACAGTCTGATGAAGAGGATGCTCACTGCTGTCCATCATCTTCTTCATCTCCAGAGGTTCTAGAGGAGTCCCTAGAACAGAGCCGACCTTCTTTATCAGCTGGTTGAGCTTCTTTCAGTCATTAGCTCTGATGATGATGATGATGATGGTGATGATGATGGTGATGAAGGAGGTCCGAGGAGAAAAGGAGGGAAACAATTACAAAGCTGGACCAAAGTGGAATAGGAACCCTGATGAAGAGGCTGAGGGTTTGGAGGAGATGCAGCAGCTGCTGCCCTCAGAGAGATTGACTGACAGGAGAAACGTTGCTCTCTAACGTTCATCTTCATCTCAGCAGCTACAGCAGCAACAGCTGTTGCTGCTTTTCTCTGGGCTCCACTTAGAGCCACGGTTGCTGACCAAGCGGATCCCTTCAGGACTGTCCCACTTTCAGACGATCCCTGCAAAGAGCCGCAATCATCTCCAGAGAAGCAGTCAGATCATCAGCAGTCATTCACTGATGGTGGTGAGCTCACACAGCTGCTCTGCCCCCCCAGGGCCCCCTGACCATCAGCTGAAGGCAACACAGCTCTTACCCAATGACACAACGACTGAGACAAACAGGTCTGGGGTTTGAACCGGCAACCCTCCGGCCCCCTTTGGCTTCTAGTTTTACCAGATCTCAGTCAAACTCCTGCAGTGATTCCAAGCAGTCAGCAGCAAACATGCTGTCTTCTTAAAATGGACCAAAACCTCTTAGGAAAAACGTTGTTTCCTCTACGTCACCAAGAACAGCAGCAACTCTGGAGGCAAAATCGTTTAAATAAAGTGGCAGTGAGGGTTTGCTTCTGCCTCAACTTCTCATTGAGTATCCCTCAATCTCACTAGCTCCTGCTCCCTTTACTAGCGCGTAGCTCCTAGCTCCCTTTACTAGCTCCTGCTCCTAGCTCCCTTTACTAGCTCCTGCTCCTAGCTCCCTTTACTAGCGCCTAGCTCCCTTTACTAGCTCCTGCTCCTAGCTCCCTTTACTAGCTCCTAGCTCCTGCTCCTGCTCCCTTTACTAGCTCCTAGCTCCCTTTACTAGCTCCTGCTCCTAGCTCCCTTTACTAGCTCCTAGCTCCTGCTCCCTTTACTAGCTCCTGCTCCTAGCTCCCTTTACTAGCTCCTAGCTCCTGCTCCTGCTCCCTTTACTAGCGCCTAGCTCCCTTTACTAGCTCCTGCTCCTAGCTCCCTTTACTAGCTCCTAGCTCCTGCTCCTGCTCCCTTTACTAGCTCCTGCTCCTAGCTCCCTTTACTAGCTCCTGCTCCTAGCTCCCTTTACTAGCTCCTAGCTCCTGCTCCTGCTCCCTTTACTAGCGCTTAGCTCCCTTTACTAGCTCCTGCTCCTAGCTCCCTTTACTAGCTCCTGCTCCTAGCTCCCTTTACTAGCTACTAGCTCCTGCTCCTGCTCCCTTTACTAGCTCCTGCTCCTAGCTCCCTTTACTAGCTCCTGCTCCCTTTACTAGCTCCTAGCTCCTGCTCCCTTTACTAGCTCCTGCTCCTAGCTCCCTTTACTAGCTCCTGATCCTAGCTCCCTTTACTAGCTCCTGCTCCTAGCTCCCTTGACTAGCTCCTAGCTCCTGCTCCTTTTACTAGCTCTTGCTCCTAGCTCCCTTTACTAGCTCCTACTCCTAGCTCCCTTTACTAGCTCCTGCTCCTAGCTCCCTTTACTAGCTCCTAGCTCCTGCTCCCTTTACTAGCTCTTGCTCCTAGCTCCCTTTACTAGCTCCTGCTCCTAGCTCCCTTTACTAGCTCCTGCTCCTAGCTCCCTTTACTAGCTCCTAGCTCCTGCTCCCTTTACTAGCGCCTAGCTCCCTTTACTAGCTCCTGCTCCTAGCTCCCTTTACTAGCTCCTAGCTCCTGCTCCCTTTACTAGCTCCTGCTCCTAGCTCCCTTTACTAGCTCCTACTTCTAGCTCCCTTTACTAGCTCCTAGCTCCTGCTCCCTTTACTAGCGCCTAGCTTCTAGCTCCCTTTACTAGCTCCTGCTCCTAGCTCCCTTTACTAGCTCCTAGCTCCTGCTCCCTTTACTAGCTCCTGCTCCTAGCTCCCTTTACTAGCTCCTGCTCCTAGCTCCCTTTACTAGCTCCTGCTCCCTTTACTAGCTCCTAGCTCCTGCTCCCTTTACTAGCTCCTGCTCCTAGCTCCCTTTACTAGCTCCTGCTCCTAGCTCCCTTTACTAGCTCCTGCTCCTAGCTCCCTTGACTAGCTCCTAGCTCCTGCTCCCTTTACTAGCTCCTGCTCCTAGCTTCCTTTACTAGCTCCTGCTCCTAGCTCCCTTTACTAGCTCCTAGCTCCTGCTCCTAGCTCCCTTTCCTAGCTCCTAGCTCCTGCTCCTAGCTCCCTTTACTAGCTTCTGCTCCTAGCTCCCTTTACTAGCTTCTGCTCCTAGCTCCCTTTACTAGCTCCTGCTCCTAGCTCCCTTTCCTAGCTCCTAGCTCCTGCTCGTAGCTCCCTTTACTAGCTCCTGCTCCTAGCTCCCTTTACTAGCTCCTGCTCCTAGCTCCCTTTCCTAGCTCCTAGCTCCTGCTCTTAGCTCCCTTTCCTAGCTCCTAGCTCCCTTTCCTAGCTCCTAGCTCCTGCTCGTAGCCCCCTTTCCTAGCTCCTAGCTCCTGCTCTTAGCACCCTTTCCTAGCTCCCTTTCCTAGCTCCTAGCTCCTGCTCTTAGCACCCTTTCCTAGCTCCCTTTCCTAGCTCCTAGCTCCTGCTCTTAGCTCCCTTTCCTAGCTCTTGCTCCTAGCTCCCTTTCCTAGCTCCTGCTCTTAGATCCATTTCTTAGCTCTCTTTTGTAGATCTTTTCTTGGTTCCTTTCCTAGCTCCTGCTCTTAGCTCCCTTTCCTAGCTCCTGCTCTTAGCACCCTTTCCTAGCTCCTGCTCTTAGCTCCCTTTCCTAGCTCCTGCTCTTAACTCCCTTTCCTAGCTCCTGCTCCTAGCTCCGTTTCCTAGCTCCTGCTCTTAGCTCCCTTTACTAGCTCCTGCTCCTAGCTAGCTCCCTTTTCTAGCTCCTAGCTCCTGCTCCTAGCTCCCTTTCCTAGCTCCTGCTCTTAGATCCATTTCCTAGCTCTCTTTCCTAGCTCCTTTCCCAGCTCCTTACTTGGCTCCTTACCTAGCTGCTTATCCCGGGAAATGAGCTCCAGACTGCCATACTGAATCCAGACAGCCTCAGCCTCATGGATATCATCATGGGATGGAAACTCTTTGGTTAAAGTAGGACTAATGAAGCTCTCTGCTATAAAACCCAAACGATTGAAATGTGCAAACATTAGCACCTAAAATAAAGGATTGTTGTTAGACTTTGAGGTGGGCTAGGCCTATACATCCTTAGGCTAAAGGATTGAGGGAAACCGTTGAGCTTCTATAGGCAGCTATGAGCGCCTTCCTACTTCCTTTCCTGTATTCAGACTGACCTGATCATGGAGACCACTGAGTCGTTACCGATTCGAGGAAGAAGGGTGGATTTCATCATATGGGTTAGTTTTACCTGCCAGCTATAGATACAGTACCTAACAATAGTATGCACACCCCTCCTATGTTTTCCTTTTCCAGAACAAAGGAGGAGGTACACAACATGATTGGTTATAATGAGGGGATGAAAGTGAAGAGCGGTGACTGACAGCTGCTCCTCCGTTACTATGGAAACACGCTGACTAACCCTGGTTTAGCTTCAATGCTTATACCCTCATATTCTCTCTAGAACCTTCACTGTTTTAGCCCACAGAATGATGCTACCCAGATACCAGATAAAAACCCAGACCTTCACCAGCGTGATGATCTAACGCTGCTCTACGCCATCAGACAGGAAAAGATCAGTCGTTTCTTTTCAAAGGACATCAAAGCTTCAGACTAACAGGGAATACGGTGGATAATTCCCTGTTTTCCATTTCCAACTCCTGTCTAATGCTCTGTTGCATTTGATTATTTTTATTGCTGCACTTCATGTTTATATTTGATAGTTTCTGTGAGTAAATGCAGCAGTTCACTGGTTTATTTACCAGTTCAGCTGCAGCAAATAAAAGAAAACATGGCTGAGCAATACTTGAATAATTAAATTTAAATATTATACTTTATTATTTCATTTATGTTATTTCTAGAATCAAGCAGCCCTAAATGAAACCAGAACCAGTTTTTTTTCTCCTTTACTGGTAGAGAATATTCATCAGAAGGAACCAGGAGCCTTTCTGGGGTCCAACAGTCCAGCTGCTGCCTGCTGTAGATGTTTAGCCCGTACAGTCTATTTCTATATTTCTATCTGTGCTCCTCAGCTCCACCGCTCCCGTCTATAAATGGGTCTAACTAGTGTTTACAACCTTGGTAAATTACAGCCTTCCTGTTCGCTCTGTGTGACTTCAGCTCTGGAGCAGATCTGACCCGTCAGGAGGATTAAATGCTGACGAGGAAACGATGCGACAAACAGTTTAACGTCACTTTAAATGTTTTAAAGGAGGAACTACTTAAAAACAGGACAGATTAGCCTCTTTATTGACTTATTTACTCATTTTTATTTTCCACATTTTAGATCATTAAATTAGTTTAAACAGGGTTAAACTGAGTGAATATAAAACGGCAGCTTTTAATGTTTAAGAGGAATAAAACTCTCCACCTAAGAAAAAAGCTAGCTATAGAACAGGAATAAAGGGTTGTTAAAACTGTTTGGTTTAAAAAGCTAAAAGCTAAAAGCTGGATGCATCACAGGCTGCAGATCGCCGCCTAGACTGGGTTTTAGAAAACCAGAGCGTCAGGCTGTGTTCTCCAGCGCTTCCTCTGGCCTTCCTTCATCACGGCTGATTTGTTGGTCTATAAAGATCAACAGGATTTATCAGATCAGCATTTTATGCTCTGCTGTCTTCCAGCTGCTTAGGTCCTGTTAGGTCTCTCTGCCTACACAGCAGTTATCGACTGCCCTCCCAGCAGAATTAGCTGAGCTGGACCCCAGCCTGGAGCTCCTGCCTTTAAACAGCTGCGGGGGAATTACAAACCCAAGCAAAGAAAAGAGAAATCTACCAGACATGTAGCTATTGAACTGGACCGACCAGAGGCAATGCTAAAAACAAGAGCTTGTGATTCCAAGGGTTTTATGTTGGGCTGTTGCCAAACTTACAGTCAGAAGTTCTTTCTGGAAGGACTTCCTCTCTTTGCTCTCTGCATTGTTGCAGTCTTCCTTTAGCCTTTCCAGGACCGAAGCCACCCTCTCTGGCTCGCTGTCCGGCTCTGTGCGGCAGAAATGTGTCAGCGGTAGGTTGACGTATCCAAGAGCGTCGGCAAACACTCGCCAGTTCCCGATGTTCTCCATCAGGATTGTTCTAACTGACGCATAGATGTATGTGAGGAACTTGCAGGGCTTCAGAATTTGCTCCAGTAAGGAGGAGGTGGTAAGGTCAGGCCCACTGACGTAAATGGGCTTTACCTTGCCGACCACTAGAACATTCTTAGCATGAACCAGCCCCATTTTGCCCTGATAGTACCCAATGTACCACTCCTTTGTCCACAACTGGCCCTTTAGCTTGATCTTCTCCTCACTCAGCAGAGCTACAAAGTCTCCTTTTTTGTACTCCAGCAAGTACTGGTTTTTATTTTGCCTGATCACTGTCTTGATTAACTTCCCAAACTTCAGGTTGTTTATCTTCCTTTCCTGAAAAACGGGGTATTTGGTGGCAACAGCAAGAGGAGACAGAACTATTTTCCCCACCTCCTTCTTCTTGAGGAATCGCCGCTGTGCTGATGCCTTTGGACCTGCTTTAGGGGGCGGTGTTGGTGTTTGGACACAGAACTGAGCCAAGATACATTCTTGGTCATCTTTGACCTGGATTCTTAGGGTGAAGTCTGAAACTTCATCAGTGTTGCGTGTGGAGATCATATAGACCAGCCTGCTGACTTTGCCTAATTTAATCTGGAAACCCCGGACCGCTGTTGCCTGCTCGCTGGCCTTTACTTCGTAGTTTGCCATGTTTGAGTAAACACCAACATGGAGGTCTTGAGGTTTTGACAAGACAAACTGATGTTTTCCCCAAAGCTGTAGAGTAACTGGTGGTGCAACCTGTGCCTGTTTACCCACCTGGCTCACCAGGAGGGTCTTTGGAGCACATTCATGGCCAAAGATGGCAACCACAGTTTTGAAGGATGGGTGGATGTGTTTTGGACCATAAACTCCTAATGTCATCTTTTTGACCACATTCTCCCAAACCGTGGATTCAGGAAGTAACGACTGGGCCTGGGCCACAACACATACGTACATGCATGGCTCCAGGCTATCCAGGCCCACTTGGACCGTGTCCCCGTACATGTATGCCTGTGGGATAGGGGTGTATGGCCCCTCCTTACAATCACTTCTCACACATAAGACTTCCGTCGTCTGTCTGCTCTCCATTTTCACAACAACTGACACTTTCATCTCCAGGGTGATTGTGGTTTTGGTCTCCATGTTGCTGAGTTTGATCTCCACCACTGGGCTGACAGTGGTGCAGCGGTCGCTGTTGAGCTCCAGTGGAGGGTCCAGAAGAGCTTTGATGGAGATTTGCTGCGTGTCCCCTGGTGCTACATGGCCCTCAGGTACAAAGATGCTAATGTTGGTGTCTGGAAGCTGCACTGCACCACCTGAACTGTCCAAACGACAGACAATGTTGGTCTCCACTGGCTGAGTTTGACCCCATCCTGGGTTCTGACCCAGCGAATCCAGGTCATGACAGGACCTAGCCAACTTGCGATGGGTGAGCCAAGCTGTGCGGAAGTCCTCCCTGCTCTGGAACTGCTCTGGTGCTGGTGCTTTAAGTCCTCCGAAGAAACCGCTGGAAGCTTGAGGAGGGTCGGTCTGAGCCTGAAGGATGGACAGTTCAGACAGGCTGTAGGAACGCTTACTTCTAAAAAAAGGGTTGTCTCTGTGGAAGGTTTGGCCAGAGGGACTCAGAGGGTTCACATTGAAAGCACTGCCACTAAAACCGTTGTCTCCAGGGTTTCTGGTGGAAGTGGGACCAGAGGAAGTGAGCGTATCAAACAGAAGGAGGTCAACTGAATTCTGTTTGCTAATCTGATCTAGCGGGCTGTTTAGAAAAGGGTTTGTGGAGGAATTGGTCACAGCAAAAGGATTTCCATTTTGAAAAGTGGTTGGTTTTAAAATCACTCCTGTCCACTCTCCTAACAAGTCCAATTCTTTGGCCCTGTCCTCGTTAGAGTCTCCCAGCGTGTCGATCATTCCACTGTCACTAAAGGACGAGTCTCTGTAGCTGATGGGTTCAACATATGCCGCTGGGATGTAACCCATCTCTCTGCTGTTGTGGGCATACCACCACTCCCCCCCCGACGAGTCAAGCACGTAAAGCCGGTCTCCTTTAGAGAACTTGAGAGTGGTGAAGCTGGACGGGCAGTAGTCCTTTATGGTGACAACTTCCCTGGCGGCGCCAAAGGAAGCGGTTGTATCCAACCGTAAGGCACTCGGAGAAGGCACTGAAACAGACAGCAGAGAAGATTTGTTGGTAATCTTTCTAAAGCTGCTGCTTGGAGTAAAAGTACTCAGAAAAACATTCATCTACAGATTTTAGAGCAAAAACTTCTTCTTTTACACTTTGTCACAGATTTCAGTGCAATCATTTGGGATAATGCAGAAAAGCCAAGGTCCATGTTGAGACCGTTCTGACATGTAGCACCTTGACTGAATACTTTGCACGGCTACAGCTGAAAGTCCTTATCCTATCTTTGGTTTCGTGGAACATGATGGTCAAAGCTGCGGATTTGGTTTTATGACTGAACCCAAAGCAGGGTCCTCTGGTCCTCCGGTGGTTCTTTAACAACCTCTGAGGGTTAGTTAGTTCTGAAGGCTGGACTGAGCTCTATAAGGGAACCCCTACCCCCTGACTTTCCACATCCCCCACCCCCCCCAACACCCCGCCCTGAGAGAATTATATTACCCTCTAGTGGTACTATGACATATATTACAGTTACCATTACTATACCAGGAATTACTAATCACCTCGATCACCTTTTCAGACCAGAAATGTTTGATTTCACGTGTTTGACGCTATGACCTGTTCTGCTCTGTGGTTTAGTGTCCACCCTGAAGCAGCAGCTTCTAGGTGGTGAATGCTAACCTTTGACATCAGTCAGACTGGCCTCTGAGACCCCCTCACTGAGATCGATCAGGGTGCCCTCCGATTTGCAGCGAGGCAGGGAGGTGGTGTTGGTGGTGGTCCTGATCCGGTGAGCGGCCATGATGGACCTCCTGCACTGCAGCTCCAACGACTTTTTCCTGGATGTCAGCAGCTCCCTGTAAGACAGAGCAGGCTGGTAGGATGGCATCAGAAAATCAAATCATCTCTGAGCTTTGAGGGAACATCCTCCTGTGAACTCTGCGTTAACGGGCCCATAACCAGCGTTGCTTTACTTTCAGAATGTAAACATAGACATAAACAGCTTTATTTAGTCATTTTTTATGCACAAGAGGAAACAAAAAGACATTTCGTTCAGAAGCAGCAGTGATAAAAAAACAAAAAAACATTGTGATATTTTGTCACTATATCTAGTCATGGAATGAGCTTCATTCATTTGTTTGGCAGCAGTGATGTCAGACGGATCTGGATAGGATCTTAGCATCCAGATGGGATGTTTGCCCTGCAGGAAGAGCATCTGATGCTGGAGCATTAGGGGCCTGTTTCCTGGGCTTCACCCTTCAGTTGTTGTTGAGCTGCTGCTACTGCCTCCAGCTCCTGCAGCACTTGCTTGTCCTGGCTCAGGGGAGGAAGAGGACGATGATGACGATGCTGTGAGGGTGGTAGCCCCCCTGGGTTGAACAGGCTGACATGGTTGAAGCAGCAGTGGTTCCATCGGCAGGTTTAGCAGCGACAGACGAAGCTGGAGAAGGTGTGGAACCCGGAGGGGGCCGGGAGGAGCCGGCTGGCGATGTTTCAGTATTTGGCGGGAAGCATTTAGAGTGCTTTCCTCATTTTCACCTGCAGAGGGCAGAGCTATCCCTCTAGATGCTGAAGATTGCCTGGCAACAGTCTCAGAGGAGTTTCCATTCACTCAGAGCTCTCTGTTCTATCGGCGCGGTATAGCGTTAGCCCCTCCAGGCTAATAGCATCGTCGGTATTGCTGGATGCAGCCGTGACTCCGTCAGAATGATGGAGCAGCAGTTACTAATCTCCTTCCTTGATGAGAGTTCCAGTCGGAGATTATCCATTTTTCCAACGAGCGAAGGTTGGAGAGCAGGATTGATGGAGGCGAAGGACTGTGAGGATTTCTCTTTATCTTCAGCCCTGCTCTGCATCTCGCGCATCTCTTCCTCTGTCCGTTATTTTCCCTTGTTGTCGTGTTGATATCCGTCCGTAGCACTCCGCAGCTTTTTAAACATGACCCTTCAAAACTTTGGATCCGTCTAAAAACAAATAAACTCTCAAAACCATTTTCACCTGAAAACATCATCACCATCATCACCATCATCATCATCATCACCATCACCATCATCACCATCATCATCACCATCATCACCATCATCATCACCATCACCATCATCATCACCATCATCACCATCATCATCATCATCACCATCACCATCATCACCATCATCATCACCATCACCATCATCACCATCATCATCACCATCATCACCATAATCATCACCATCACCATCATCATCACCATCATCACCATCATCATCATCATCACCATCACCATCATCACCATCATCATCACCATCATCATCACCATCATCACCATCATCATCACCATCATCACCATCATCATCACCATCACCATCATCACCATCATCATCACCATCATCACCATCACCATCATCATCACCATCATCATCATCATCATCATCATCACCATCATTACCATCATCATCATTATCATCACCATCATCATCACCATCATCATCATCATCACCATCATTACCATCATCATCATTATCATCATCACCATCATCATCACCATCATCATTATCATCATCACCATCATCATCATCACCATCATTACCATCATCATCATTATCATCATCACCATCATCATCATCATCATCATCATCACCATCATCACCATCACCATCATCATCACCATCATCATCATCATCATCACCATCATTACCATCATCATCATTATCATCATCACCATCATCATCACCATCACCATCATCATCATCACCATCATTACCATCATTATCATCATCACCATCATCATCATCATCACCATCATCATCATCACCATCACCATCATCATCATCATCATCACCATCATTACCATCATCATCATTATCATCATCACCATCATCATCATCATCATCATCATCACCATCATCACCATTATCATCATCATCATCACCATCATCATCACCATCACCATCATCATCATCACCATCATCACCATCACTATCACCATCATTACCATCATCATCATTAGCATCATCACCATCATCACCATCATCATCACCATCATCATTATCATCACCACCATCATGATCATCACCATCATCATCATCACCATCATCACTATCATCATTATCATCATCATCATCACCATCATCATCATCACCACCATCATCATCATCATCATCATCACCATCATCATTATCATCATTATCATCATCATCATCACCATCATCATTATCATCATTATCATCATCATCATCACCATCATCATCATCACCACCATCATCATCATCATCATCATCATCAGATCTAATGAATGAAAGAAGCTCAACCAGCTGATAAAGAGGTTGGCTCTGTTCTAGGAACTCCTCTAGAACCTCTGTAGATGAAGAAGATGATGGACAGCAGTGAGCATCCTCTTCATCAGACTCTTAGACACCAACAGAGGTTCTTCAGTCAGAGGCTTCTATAGATCCGCTGCAGACAGACCTCTACAGGAGATCCTTCCCGCATTCAGCATCGGCACCCAAAGGCATCAAGGAACAAAGAACAGATCCTAGGTTACCTTCAGTAGAAATGGTGACTATCTATACTTTACTGGATGAATTATTATTGTTTATCTTCTTCTTATTTCTCCTCCTTACATTTTAAAAATATACTTAATAGTTTAGTTTAATTTAATCTCATTTTCATTATCATCTGTTGGTATTTAAACAACAAAAAAACATCTAAATAATTAGTTTCATCCAGACAATTAATTTCTTTGGGGTTGGACTCGGTGCTGCCCCAACTTGTTGGTCACCTCTTACCAAAATAAATAGTTTTTCCAGCTGATGTAAAATTAAATGTGACACTGTTAGAATTAGTTATAAAGTAAGAAAAGGAACTTTAAGGAAGTTATCATCCAGATTTATAGAAAATCTTCCTTTAATAGGGTACAGCAGTGAACATCTTTTCCTGCATTACTTTTACTTTTATAGTTTAAGTAGCTTTAAAAATGATACTTTTCCACTTTTACTGGAGTAAAAAGCTGAAGTTGATCCTCTAACTTCTATAAAAGTTTTTTTAATCAGCAGGATTTATACTGAAGAAATAAACAGGAATACTTTGGACAGCTTTGTTAACTTCTACAACAATTTGATTAAAAAACAAGAACTCTGTGAATTATTGCAATATTTCATTTCGCTTTGGTATTAATATTTTAAAATTAAATGAACCTTTTTTACCAGCTTTGTCTATAAATGAGCGTCATGTTGTGCAGCTCAGTAAATCTATCTGCTTCTTTTCCTCGTTGCTTGAACGCCATGCTCACAGCTGCAGACTCAGAGCAGAAGATTGCAGCAGATGATGAGAGTGATGAACCCTCAGCTGTAACATAGCCTGATGCACAAGGTCACAGACAGGGTCAATGAACCAGCCCCCAGCAATCAAAGCACCCTGATAAGCACCCCATGGCCCAATACCAGTCCTTAGAGGAGGCTGGGCCTCTGCAGGGCTTCCAGACCACCGCTCCTAAACAGGAAGCGGCTGAGGAGGAAATGCCTGTAAGATGAGATCTCTGCTGAGACTCCCTGCCTGCTTGATTTGTTTTAAATCTCCTCCTCTAACATGAGGCTCCAGTGCTTTCTCAGTCAAACTCAGCAACTTCATCAACAGATGAGAAAACAGAGATCTATAAAAACCCCTTCTGGTCGTTAACAAACCCAACAAAGCAGATTTATCATTTATTTTGTGCTTTTAGTCCGATCCAGGAGCTGCTCGATCCTGTCAGACACAGACCGTCAGTCGCCGAGTCAACACGCCCCACGCATGGGGCCATCCTCACACCCGGGGGCCTCCTCACACCCGGGGGTATCCTCACACCCGAGGCCATCCTCACACCCGAGGCCATCCTCTCACCCGGGGGCCATCCTCACACCCGGGGCCATCCTCACACCCGGGGGCCATCCTCACATCCGGGGGCCATCCTCACACCCGAGACCATCCTCACACCCGAGGCCATCCTCACACCCGGGGCCATCCTCACACCCGGGGGCCATCCTCACACCCGAGGCCATCCTCACCGCCGGGGGTATCCTCACACCCGGGGGCCATCCTCACACCCGAGGCCATCCTCACACCCGGGGGCATCCTCACACCCGAGGCCATCCTCACACGCGGGGGTATCCTCACACCCGAGGCCATCCTCACACCCGGGGCCATCCTCACACCCGAGGCCATCCTCACACCCGGGGCCATCCTCACACCCGAGGCCATCCTCACACCCGGGGGTATCCTCACACCCGGGGGCCATCCTCACACCAGAGGCCATCCCCACACCCGGGGCAATCCTCACACCCGGGGGTATCCTCACACCCGGGGGCCATCCTCACACCAGAGGCCATCCCCACACCCGGGGCCATCCTCACACCCGGGGGTATCCTCACACCCGGGGGCCATCCTCACACCAGAGGCCATCCCCACACCCGGGGCAATCCTCACACCCGGGGGTATCCTCACACCCGGGGGCCATCCTCACACCAGAGGCCATCCCCACACCCGAGGCCATCCTCACACCCGGGGGTATCCTCACACCCGGGGGCCATCCTCACACCAGAGGCCATCCCCACACCCGGGGCAATCCTCACACCCGGGGGTATCCTCACACCCGGGGGCCATCCTCACACCAGAGGCCATCCCCACACCCGGGGCAATCCTCACACCCGGGGGTATCCTCCCACCCGGGGGCCATCCTCACACCAGAGGCCATCCCCACACCCGGGGCCATCCTCACACCCGGGGGTATCCTCACACCCGGGGGCCATCCTCACACCAGAGGCCATCCCCACACCCGGGGCAATCCTCACACCCGGGGGTATCCTCACACCCGGGGGCCATCCTCACACCAGAGGCCATCCCCACACCCGAGGCCATCCTCACACCCGGGGGTATCCTCACACCCGGGGGCCATCCTCACACCAGAGGCCATCCCCACACCCGGGGCAATCCTCACACCCGGGGGTATCCTCACACCCGGGGGCCATCCTCACACCAGAGGCCATCCCCACACCCGGGGCCATCCCCACACCCGGGGCCATCCTCACACCCGAGGCCATCCTCACACCCGGGGGTATCCTCACACCCGGGGGCCATCCTCACACCAGAGGCCATCCCCACACCCGAGGCCATCCTCACACCCGGGGGTATCCTCACACCCGGGGGCCATCCTCACACCAGAGGCCATCCCCACACCCGGGGCAATCCTCACACCCGGGGGTATCCTCACACCCGGGGGCCATCCTCACACCAGAGGCCATCCCCACACCCGGGGCCATCCTCACACCCGAGGCCATCCTCACGCCTGGATAAACGGTGCTATCAACACTCGTGAAGTGAAGCTGCGCCATAAAGTCCAACCGAAGGTGACAGTGGAAACCGTCGTGCACATCACCATTTCCTGTAGCAACCATCCCAACAGTAAACAAACCAACCAACAGGTTTATCACACTAATTCTGCACAGAGACGAGAGACCTGGAATCAGTCCTGATTTCAAACTATTACCTGCAGTCACCCTTTAAACAAGAAAACCACAAAGAGCCACAGAAGGAGAAAAGAGCAGAACATCTACCTGCACAGATCTACGCTTTAAGTCACATTTTCAACAGAGATTTACTTTCACCTGAATCAACATGACCCAGCAGAGGTTACCAGGGACTGTTGGCTGCTCATCTATAATAGGCCTCGTTATAGATGAGCTCCAACGAGGCCTCAGAGCTCAGGACTATTAAAACACAACAAAGGCATCAGATAGATCTAGTATGGTAGACTTAGTAGATTTTCTACGGTAGACTGGTCATTTAATAACTCCAGTAAAAACAGCCTGGAAATTTGTTATAAACTGGAAACTTGCGGCTTCCTAATGAGAAAGCTACAGCTTCTGGGTGAAAGTTCTTCCAAACAGGAAGAGGAAACAGGAAGTAAACAATCACTGCTTGACTTGAACGTTAGAGACGGCCAATGATGGTTTCTATCTAATAAAAAAGTTCCCTTCCCTCTCAGATCATAACATCAGTTCTGCTCATCCTGAGCTCCTGTCACAATGAGCCATTTCTGTATTATAGAAGAAAGAGCATGGTTAGGCGGGGGGCGGGGCTAATCTTCATTCTGCTGATGTATGTGGCAGTTCCTGCCATGCTGGACCTGAGGAAGCTCTCTCTAAGCTTATTGGACCAGACTGTGGATATAGAGGCTGTACTTAAATAAACTGTTACACATGTTTGGAAAAGAGGAAGAAGTTTTCTCATCTTATTCAAACGGATCACACTGGTTATGTCCGACTTTTTAATCCCAATCCGATTTTCTTCCATGGCACACTGACTGTGTCTAGAGGGAATCCGACTCTGCGAGGTGAGCAGATTTTTTCAATACTGTCTCAGAAACCCACAAACTGAAAATATTTCCCACATTTTTGGGAGATTTTAACATCCATGCTGACATTGAGGGCGATAGCTTAAGAGCAGCCTTTAATGCTATCTTAGACACTATTGGCTTTGTTCAAAATGTGAATAGTCCCACACATTCTCATCTTCATACTTTGGATCTTGTGCTGACATACGGCATAGAATGTGAAGAAATAACAGTATTTCCTCACAACCCTGTCCTCTCTGACCACTTTCTAATAACCTTCAGGATTACTTTAACAGAGTTATCCTCCCCCAAAAGAAGGTTACATTTTAGTAGATCTTTATCAGATAGAGCAGTTATACATTTTAAAGAATCTGCTTCACTTTCTCTCTCCTATATAAAAACTTTATATAAACTTTGAATCTATCTGACTGGATGATTTGGTACCTTGAGATGACATGTGTTGTGAATTGGCACTATAAAAATAAATTGAATTTAACTGAATTGAAATTTGAACAGATAATTCAATTAAATTTATTTCTATAGCTCCAATTCACATCTCATCTCAGGTCACTTTATAGATCCAATTCAACCAGATCATCCAGTCAGATTGATTCAAAGTTTTCTATCTAATGAAAACCAGCTGATTGCATCGACTCATTGACTCTTCAGCAATCCCTCACACTAAGCATGCTTGTAGCGACAGTGGAGAGGAAAAACTCCCTTTGAACAGGAAGAAACCTCCAGCAGAACCAGGCTCAGTGTGAGCGGCCATCTGCTGAGGCCCACTGGGGTTCAAGGAGACAGAAGCAGACATAGAAAAAGAAGCATAGATACAAAAGGCAACTGTCAACCAGCTCCACAGGCGGCCCCGTCCAGGAAACACACAGCCAGGCAGACGAGCTCCGAGCCAGCTCCCATGTCAGAGGATGAAGAGAGCACATCCAGTTAGTCACAGTCAGAGAAACAGGACTACACTGGAAAACAGGCCAAGCTCCAACATCTAGAAACAAAGGTGTTGATGGCAGCAGCACAGCTGATATTTCTCTCCAGGATGGAGTCACAGCCAAACAGGAACAGACCAGATAATGGAAAGATATTGGAAAAAAAAAAAATCCCAAATTTTAAAGCAAAGCCCAACTTCATGACCAGCCTGCTGCACAGCATCTCAAACCAGGACAGACTGGATTTTAATTGCCTCGTTTTATTTATTTATGCTTTATTGATTGTTTATGCTTCAGTCTGTCCCGCCTGCTTTATACTCGCTGTGTGACATTGATGTTTCTTCTGTGATTAATAGATTTTATTTTGTATTTTCCCTCAAAGCGGATGTGTTTTACTTTGTAACGCATCTCTCTTCCTGTCAGACTCATGAAATTGTTGCTGAATCGCTTCATAGTCCGACTAAAATCGACCAGGGATCTATCTCACTTGGAGCTAAGATAAAACTGAAAAACAACCTGACAACGAGTCTCTGGCATCAAACCAACAAAAAATTAAAACCTTCAGGTGCAGCATTTTAAAAGTTAAGCCATTCTTTTAGCTTTTAGCTGCAGCCATTGCTTCACATTTGTCTCTGCAATATAAACACAGGCAGCTGAAACTGGCAGTGAAAACACAGAGCAGGAATGTGAGGAATGCAAATCCTCTGCGATCTTAAGGATATCAAACCCTGAAATGGAATCACATCCAAGAGGAGGTTAGAGATTAGAACTAGAACTCACTGTTTTCAGCTGGTCTACATCATCATGATTACAAAGAGGAAAAACAAGAACAACCTCCCAAACACACCAGAGAGACTAGAACAAAGCTCTGAGTGCAGCATTAACCCACAGCTGAAGCTTGATCCCACCTGGAGAAGATCCCAACACAGTAAAACCAGATTCCTCCCAGAGCTCCCAGTGCAGCTGTGGAAACCTCCTCTGCATCCAGCTGACCAAGGGAGGCCAGCTCCATGAGGGGCGCCTGAGGTCTGCAGGTTTCCAGCAGAACATGAAGAGAGAGCAGAGGATAAAACTGACTGGTGACGGAGGCCTGATGCTGACAGCGGCCCAGTAAGGAGCTGGAACCCGTCGCCTCAGCGATACAAGGAGGGGAGGGGCCACTCTGTCTGAAATCACACCAACTAGTCTATTTGGCTCGGTTCTACTTCCTCATCTTCAGCTGCTTTGATCTTTGCTTCAAACATCCAGAGAACAGCAGAGGAACTATGAGGAACAATGAGGAACGATGAGGAACGATGAGGAACAATGAGGAACGATGAGGAATGATGTGGAACGATGAGGAATGATGTGGAACGATGAGGAACGCTGAGGAACGATGAGGAATGATAAGGAACGATAAGGAATGATGAGGAACGATGAGGAATGATGTTGAACGATGAGGAATGATGTGGAATGATGAGGAATGATGTGGAACGATGAGGAACGATGAGGAACAATGAGGAACGATGAGGAATGATGTGGAACGATGAGGAATGATGTGGAACGATGAGGAACAATGAGGAACGATGAGGAATGATGTGGAACGATGAGGAATGATGTGGAACGATGAGGAACAATGAGGAACGATGAGGAATGATGTGGAACGATGAGGAATGATGTGGAACGATGAGGAACGCTGAGGAACGATGAGGAATGATGTGGAACGATGAGGAATGATGTGGAATGATGAGGAATGATGTGGAACGATGAGGAACGATGAGGAACGATGAGGAATGATAAGGAACGATAAGGAATGATGAGGAACGATGAGGAATGATAAGGAACGTTAAGGAATGATGTGGAACGATGAGGAATGATGTGGAACGATGAGGAATGATGTGGAACGATGAGGAACGATGAGGAACGATGAGGAATACGGAACGATGAGGAATGATGTGGAACGATGAGGAATGATGTGGAACGATGAGGAACGATGAGGAACGATGAGGCATGATAAGGAACGATAAGGAATGATGTGGAACGATGAGGAACAATGTGGAACAATGTGGAACGATGAGGAACGATGTGAAACGATGAGGAATGATGTGGAACGATGAGGAACAATGAGGAACGATGAGGAATGATGTGGAACGATGAGGAATGATGTGGAACGATGAGGAATGATGTGGAATGATGAGGAACGATGAGGAACGATGAGGAATGATAAGGAACGATAAGGAATGATGTGGAACGATGAGGAATGATGTGGAACGATGAGGAATGATGTTGAACGATGAGGAATGATGTTGAACGATGAGGAATGATGTTGAACGATAAGGAATGATGTGGAACAATGAGGAATGATGTGGAACGATGAGGAATGATGTTGAACGATGAGGAATGATGAGGAACGATGAGGAATGATGAGGAACGATGAGGAACGATGAGGAATGATAAGGAATGATAAGGAACGATAAGGAATGATGTGGAACGATGAGGAATGATGCGGAACGATGAGGAATGATGTTGAACGATGAGGAATGATGTGGAACGATGAGGAACGATGAGGAATGATGTGGAACGATGAGGAATGATGTTGAACGATGAGGAATGATGAGGAACGATGAGGAACGATGAGGAATGATAAGGAACGATAAGGAATGATGTGGTACGATGAGGAATGATGTGGAACGATGAGGAATGATGTTGAACGATGAGGAATGATGTTGAACGATAAGGAATGATGTGGAACAATGAGGAATGATGTGGAACGATGAGGAATGATGTTGAACGATGAGGAATGATGAGGAACGATGAGGAACGATGAGGAATGATAAGGAACGATAAGGAATGATGTGGAACGATGAGGAATGATGTGGAACGATGAGGAATGATGTTGAACGATGAGGAATGATGAGGAACGTTGAGGAACGATGAGGAATGATAAGGAATGATGTGGAACGATAAGGAACGATGAGGAATGATGAGTAATAATGAGGAGCGATGAAGAACGATGAGTAATAATGAGGAGCGATGAAGAACAATCAAGAATCATTCTGTCCACAGAAAGGAAAATATCTCTTCAGAACCCCAGGAACCACAGAACCACGGGTCCAGTCCAGGAAGAGAAGGACCAGAAAAAGCTTAGAACCCAGGTCTCTTCAGACCTGATCAGAACCGCAGGTCTACTGTGTTACTGGCTTTAGGTCTGACAGAAAGAGACTGAACATGGATCCAAATAACTCTGCCTTGTAACTCCTCTTCCTGGTAGCTCATCTGCCTGCTAGCTCCTCTTCCTGGTAGCTCCTCTTCCTGGTAGCTCCTCTTTACGGATAGCTCCTCTTCCTGCTAGCTCCTCTTCCTGGTAGCTCCTCTTTACGGATAGCTCCTCTTCCTGCTAGCTCCTCTGCCTGGTAGCTCCTCTGCCTGGTAGCTCCTCTTCCTGCTAGCTCCTCTTCCTGCTAGCTCCTCTGTCTGGTAGCTCCTCTTCCTGCTAGCTCATCTTCCTGGTAGCTCCTCTTTACGGATAGCTCCTCTGCCTGGTAGCTCCTCTGCCTGGTCGCTCCTCTGCCTGGTAGCTCCTCTTCCTGGTAGCTCCTCTGCCTGGTAGCTCCTCTTCCTGCTAGCTCCTCTGCTTGTAGCTCCTCTGCCTGCTAGCTCCTCTTCCTGCTAGCTCTTCTGCCTGGTAGCTCCTCTTTACGGATAGCTCCTCTTCCTGCTAGCTCCTCTTCCTGGTAGCTCCTCTTTACGGATAGCTCCTCTTCCTGCTAGCTCCTCTGCCTGGTAGCTCCTCTGCCTGGTAGCTCCTCTTCCTGCTAGCTCCTCTTCCTGCTAGCTCCTCTGTCTGGTAGCTCCTCTTCCTGCTAGCTCCTCTTCCTGGTAGCTCCTCTTTACGGATAGCTCCTCTGCCTGGTAGCTCCTCTGCCTGGTCGCTCCTCTGCCTGGTAGCTCCTCTTCCTGCTAGCTCCTCTGCCTGATAGCTCCTCTTCCTGCTAGCTCCTCTGCTTGTAGCTCCTCTGCCTGGTAGCTCCTCTTCCTGGTAGCTCCTCTGCCTGGTAGCTCCTCTTCCTGCTAGCTCCTCTGCTTGTAGCTCCTCTGCCTGGTAGCTCCTCTTCCTGCTAGCTCCTCTGCTTGTAGCTCCTCTGCCTGGTAGCTCCTCTGCCTGGTAGCTCCTCTTCCTGGTAGCTCCTCTTCCTGGTAGCTCCTCTGCTTGTAGCTCCTCTTCCTGGTAGCTGCTGCTGCTGCAGCTGCTCCATCCGAGTTCCTGCCCACTCTTTCCTGAGCCTTATACTCGGTAACTGAGCACATGAACTTCACTCTCATTGGTTGTTCTGCCTTCTCTCTTCCTGATTGGCTGTTTTCTAGTGCGTATGTGTGCATGCTTGGAGTGTGAAAAAAAAAGTTGGTCCTACTAGAATAGCACAGTTACTACAATAAATATTAAGCTAGGAAACTAATTTCAATTAAAAAACAAGATATTATCTAAGCTAAAACAGTAGAAAGCTGCGGATTGCAGTTCTGTAAAGAAGAGTAATAAGAGTAATATGAGTGGGCATTACCTCTGTTTAGCTCTGCACAATTCTATGTGTTCAAAAGGAAATCCAGGATAAATCCAAATATAACAGACATATTTAGACCATATTTAGTTAAATAAGAACCTATTTACCTTCTGTCTAAGTCGCTGGTAAGTTCAAATGCAAACCTTTCCAAAGTGGAAAAAAGTCCAAATTCTACATTCATCAGAGCCGCTGATGCTTCAACCTTTGATAAACAGCATCTAGTGAGTGTAGAGCTAATAAATTTGTTTAAATGTAGCAATAAATGCTTCTTTACTTTGTAAACCAAATGCGCCCTGATGCTCGCGTCAAGCATTAAAAAAAAAGACCAGCCATATTTTAGCAAAGAACCAATTACATCAGACCGCTGTCATCAGACCAATGACACTAAAGACCAATAGTGTCCCTATCAAAGCTGGAAACAAACCTTTGCCATTGGTTAGCATGAAGCAGCGCTTTAGCATCTATAGAAACATGGAGTCCTGAGGACTCACTTGTTCTTCTGGGGGACTTCAACGCTCATATGGGCAATGACAGTGAGACCTGGGGACCCGTGGTTGGAAGGAATGGCCCACCTGACCTAAACTTGAGTGGTGTTCTGTTGTTGAACTTCTGTGCTCGTCATGGATTGTCCATAAGGCATAAGGGTGTCCATATGGGCTCTTGGCACCAGGACACTCTACACCGTAGTTCAATGATCAACTTTGTTGTTGTTTCATCTGACCTGCATGTCAGGACACTCGAGTGAAGAGAGGGGCGGAGCTTTCCACCGACCACTACCTGGTGGTGTGTCGGCTCCGATGGTGGGGGAGGACACCGGTCAGACCTGGTAGGCCCAAACGTATTGTGAAGGTCTGCTGGGAACGTCTGGCAGAGTCCCCTGTGAGAAGGAGGTTTAACTCCCATCTCTGGCTGAGCTTTGAACACGTTCCGATGGAGGTGGGGGACATTAAGTCTGAGTGGACCATCTTCTGTGCCTCTATTGTTGAGGCGGCTAGTCAAAGCTGTGGCTGAAATGAGTTTTCTCTGTAGTGTGTCTGGGATCTCCCTTAGAGATAGGATGTAAGATGGATGGATGGATGGATGGATGGGTGGATGGATGGATGGATGATGGATGGATGGATGGATGGAAGATGGATGGATGATTGATGGATGGATGGATGGATGGATGATGGATGGATGGATGGATGGATGAATGGATGGATGATGGATG
>CM060068.1:49386158-49421158 GCA_030533445.1 Cyprinodon diabolis | reverse complement strand
ATAATGTACATTTTTTACCTTCTGCAGACTGCTGATCATCCAATCAACCTTCAGGATTATTAGCAAAGCTGAAATGAAT
Organism: Cyprinodon diabolis; assembly: GCA_030533445.1. Classification (NCBI taxonomy): domain Eukaryota; kingdom Metazoa; phylum Chordata; class Actinopteri; order Cyprinodontiformes; family Cyprinodontidae; genus Cyprinodon; species Cyprinodon diabolis. The sequence continues at coordinate 49,421,079 of CM060068.1, read as the reverse complement.
GGATCAACTAACAGACTGACAGATTAACTAACAGACTGGTGGATCAATTAACAGATTGGTGGATCAATTAACAGACTGACAGATTAACTAACAGACTGGTGGATCAATTAACAGACTGGTGGATCAATTAACAGACTGACAGATTAACTAACAGACTGGTGGATCAATTACAGACTGCTGATCATCCAATCAACCTTCAGGATTATTAGCAAAGCTGAAATAAATGGACCAACTAACAGACGGACAGATTAACTAACAGACTGGTGGATCAATTAACAGATTGATGGATCAATTAACAGATTGATGGATCAATTAACAGACTGATGGATCAACTAACAGACTGATGGATCAATTAACAGACTGATGGATCAATTAACAGACTGATAGATAAATTGACAGACTAGTGGATCAATTAACAGACTGCTGATCATCCAATCAACCTTCAGGATTATTAGCAAAGCTGAAATGAATGGATCAAATAACAGACTAACGGATCCACTAACAAACTGGTGAAACAATTTACAGACTGATGGATCAATTAACAGACTGATAGATCAATTAACAGACTGAAGGATTAATTAAAAGACTGGCAGATCAACAGACTGAAGGATTAATTAACAGACTGGCGGATCAATTAATAGACTGCTGATCATCCAATCAACCTTCAGGTTTATCAGCAAAGCTGAAATGATTGGAACAATTAACAGATTGATGGATCAATTAACAGACTGAAGGATTAGTTAACAGACTGGTGGATTAATTAACAGACTGATGGATTAATTAACAGACTGAAGGATCAATTAAAGCCTGGTGGATCAATTAACAGACTGAAGGATCAATTAACAGACTGGTGGATCAATTAACAGACTGAAGGATCAATTAACAGACTGAAGGATTAATTAACAGACTGAAGGATCAATTAACAGACTGGTGGATCAATTAACAGCCTTAAGGATTAATTAACAGACTGGTGGGTCAATTAACAGACTGATGGATCAACTAACAGACTGGCAGATCAACTAACAGACTGAAGGATCAATTAACAGACTGGTGGACAACTAACAGACTGAAGGATCAATTAACAGACTGGTGGATCAATTAACAGACTGAATGATCAATTAACAGACTGAAGGATCAATTAACAGACTGGTGGATCAATTAACAGACTGATGGATTAATTAACAGACTGATGGATTAATTAACAGGATGATGGATTAATTAACAGACTGAAGGATCAATTAACAGACTGAAGGATTAATTAACAGACTGAAGGATCAATTAACAGACTGGTGGATCAATTAACAGACTGGTGGATCAATTATCAGCCTTAAGGATTAATTAACAGACTGGTGGATCAATTAACAGACTGGTGCATAAATTAACAGACTGGTGGGTCAATTAACAGACTGATGGATCAACTAACAGACTGGCAGATCAACTAACAGACTGAAGGATCAATTAACAGACTGGTGGACAACTAACAGACTGAAGGTTCAAGTAACAGATTGAAGGATCAATTAACAGACTGGTGGATCAATTAACAGACTGAATGATCAATTTACAGACTGAAGGATCAATTAACAGACTGGTGGATCAATTAACAGACTGAAGGATCAATTAACAGACTGGTGGATCAATTAACAGACTGGTGGATCAATTAACAGACTGATGGATTAATTAACAGACTGAAGGATTAATTAAAGCCTAGTGGATCAATTAACAGACTGAAGGATCAATTAAAGCCTAGTGGATCAATTAACAGACTGAAGGATCAATTAAAGCCTAGTGGATCAATTAACAGACTGAAGGATCAATTAACAGACTGGTGGTTTAACTAACAACTTGATGGATCAATCAACAGATGAAGGATTAATTAACAGACTGATGGATCAATTTCGGCTTTGATTAAACAGTGTGAAAAATATCAGGAGTCTGTTCATCATCCATGATGTTAAACATCAACATCCGGCTTTTCTTCATCACTTTATGCTCGTTTTCCGTTTTATTTCTAACAAGCAGCGATATCCTCCTCATCCTCACAGCAGGAAAGACTGATTATTATGAAAACCGTTTTTATTCACATGGAGAGAAACAGACCATCATATCAGAAGTGATGGCTTGTTCTGCAGAAAGTTTTAGAGCTGAACGATGATTGATCATCAATCATTCAGACACAGTTGCTGCAGAAAACAGCGAGAATGAGGATGATGATGATGATGATGAGGAGGAGGAGGAGGAGGATGGAGCTGACGTTGAATGAATCCGGTGTTTCTCTGGATGCCATGGCAACCGGTGTTTCCCGTCCACAGCCATAAGACAAGGCTGACAGAGACCGCCCTGTCCAGATGGACGGTCTGAAGTTAAAGGTTCTGGTCTGAGAGGGAAGGAGGAGGAGCAGGGAGGAGGAACAGAGAGGAGAAACAGAGAGGAGGAACAAGGAGGAGGAACAAGGATCCACAGATTGCTGCTGCTGTTTCCCAAAAGAGAAAAGTTAGAGCCGCTCTAGATCTGCTCTGCGTGGAAAAACATGGAGGAAGAGGAGGGAAAGGATAGAGAGGAGGGAGAGGAGAACTCTTACCTTCCTGAGAGGAGCTTCGGTTTTTATTTCCCATGAAGAAAAACAAAGCGGTGGCAGCAGAGCAGCTGCTTCTGTCGAGTTGATCTGCTGCTTCTGCTGGATGAGAGAGAGAGAGAGTGAGAGAGAGAGAGAGAGGAGGAGGTGGAGTGTGTGTGAGCTGCTCCTCCACCCGGGGCTCCGCCTGATGTCAGCGGGCGGGACAGGGAGGAGCCTGGGCTGTCTCTCAGCCTATCACCGCCTGCAGCTGCTCCACAAGTTGGAAGAAAAGTCGTGAAGCTGCCAGTTGATCCAGTTTGTTGCTAGAACTCCAGTTAGTCATTCTGGGATGTTTCCTATCATCTAATATCTGCTCCTCATGCTGAGCTCCATCAGAAGCAGAAGATACAAACTTCTTTGGCATTAAACCTGTTACTATTCATTTCCAGTTATTGTTAAAACATCTTTAAAAACAGATTTTACATCTAGCTGTCAAACTTCTACAAAGATGCATGATAAAGATTTCTCTGCAGCAATCAGTATTTTATATAAAAGCAGATTTCTGGTTCTTTGTTGATGAACTCCACATCTTTGAGGTTTTAAGGCAATCATCTACATTTTGGCTCCAAATTCTCCTCCAGATTATAATCTGGGCTCTGCCTGGAAGTTTACCAACTGTTCATGTGATTAAAAGAAACATACTGTGTAAATAAAGGATCGTCCATTTGTTCTGCAAATGGTTCTCTGCAAGAGAACAGAGCTGTGATCTACATACATATTCTATTCAGTTTATTTCTATAGCTCCAATTCACATCATGTCATCTCAGGTCAGTTTACAGTTCATCAGATCATCCAGTCAGATTGATTCAAAGTTTTCTATCTAAGGAAAACCAGCTGATTGCATCGACTCATTGACTCTTCAGCAATCCCTCACACTAAGCATGCTTGTAGCGACAGTGGAGAGGAAAAACTCCCTTTGAACAGGAAGAAACCTCCAGCAGAACCAGGCTCAGTGTGAGCGGCCATCTGCTGAGGCCCACTGGGGTTCAAGGAGACAGAAGCAGACATAGAAAAAGAAGCATAGATACAAAAGGCAACTGTCAACCAGCTCCACAGGCGGCCCCGTCCAGGAAACACACAGCCAGGCAGACGAGCTCCGAGCCAGCTCCCATGTCAGAGGATGAAGAGAGCACATCCAGTTAGTCACAGTCAGAGAAACAGGACTACACTGGAAAACAGGCCAAGCTCCAACATCTAGAAACAAAGGTGTTGATGGAAGCAGCACAGCTGATATTTCTCTCCAGGATGGAGTCACAGCCAAACAGGAACAGACCAGATGAAGCTACTATGAGAAAAAGCAGAGAGAGCAGAACGTTAGAGATTGAACTAACAGATTCTGCAGAGTGGGAGAATAGAGATAGAATGAAGCAGAATGATGAAAAAGGGGTCCCTATGTCTTCCAGCAGTCTAAGCCTATAGCAGCAGAACTATAGAGATAGATCAGGATAACCTGAGCCACTCTAACTAGAAGCTTTATCAAAAAGGAAAGTTTTAAGCCTAGCCTTAAAAGTAGAGGTTTAATTCCAGCAACCATAAAAGCCTTTGGTTCATATCCCTGTAACAGAGATAGATTAATCACATCTAGAATGGAGGAGGAGATTAAAGGGAATACCTCCTTAAATAACCTGGTTGGAACTGGATCTAACATCCAAGTTGAAGACTTAGATGTAGACTGGATCAAAGCAGTCTAAACCCGGTCCAGATTCTATGGCTACCTCAGATGCTGCCTCAACTTCCAGAGATAAACGAATAATCTGCTCCTGTTCAGAGGATTGAAGCGTTACCCCAAACCCAACCCCCCCCCACACACACACACATACACACACACACACAAAGGATCAGATTAAGGTTTCATGTTTTCTACAGTAAAGGAAAAGGCAAACATTGGGCCCAGTATGTTTCTGAGTTCCCAGTTTGAAGCCCCAGCAGTGACCATCAGATTAGAGCTACATGAACCGTGGGAGATAGTTCAGCTGTTATTAGTAGATAATCCAGACCCTGATCACCCGAACTGCCTACAGCGTCAGCAGAGATGTTTGCTGAACAAACATGTACCCTTAATGGAAACCAGCTTCCAGTGCTTTTCACCAACCGGTAACCTCTAATGACCCACATGCAGCTAATGTGCAGCTAACCGGACATCCTGGAGCTGGCATCACCAGCCAGACTTAAAACTAACCATCAAAAACCTGTGTAGAGGAACGGGTCACAGAGAACATTCAAACATCTGGAACCGAGGGCTGGAAGACATCAGCCGAATCAGAACCTCTGATTTAAACAAAGGGACCATAGAGCAGATGTTCGGTGGAGCTGCAGTTTATCCACAGTCTGTTTGTTTTATCCGCCTTTGGGAAAAACTTAGCAAGTATGTCCATCATGAACCGGAGTGACCTGCTGCTTAGTGGAAACATTCTCCTATCCGTGCATTAATTAATCAGTAGATGGGCAGCTTCCAACGGGGTGGGGGGGGGGGGGGGGTTACTGTTCTTTTATCATTGCAATTTAAAGAGGACAAACAGCAGGATCAGACTTTACAAAGTCTTGGTCTCTTGATAAACGTTAAGTAAATTTGCCTTTAGAAGGGTTTCCCTTGTTGGTGGGCTGGTCTACAGACTACTGAGAAATGCTAATGGACAGATCAGCGTTTTGAGGTTAGAGTCAAAGAGGCTTTGGTTGGACCATCAATGTTCTCAATCTGTAGGATTTCTCCAGCTTCTCTAAACTGCCTCATCTCTGCCTTGGCCTTGTGGGAACCAGCCACACATGCTAAGACTCTCTCCTTGTGTCACGATTCAGAAGAGAAGGACCCAGTATTCAGGCAAGATAGACCTTGGGATCAATTCAAAAAGCGTTTATTAAAACTAAACAGTCTGCGGATCTGCAGCAGCAGCGGCTATGGCATCTGAGGCAGAAAGCTGTGGAGAGGAACCACAGGTTGGTGACCAGGACAACATGACAGAGGATGATTTGAATACATGAGTCACTAACCTGGTTTAGAATAAAGTCTCTGCCCAGAGAACGAGGTGATATCAGCCGGTCAGCTGACAAGATGCAGCGGCCGCCGCACAGAGAGTTAGAGATGCAGAAGCCTTGAAGTCTATGGAACTGACAGAAGATCAGATCCTAGCAGATGAAGGAAGGCAGGATTATTCAGGGGGTGAAGTCAGGAGGCAGATCCAGGTACGGACCACTAGTTTAATCCAGCAGTAATCCGACGACAGGTCAGGAAATCAGATCAGAACAGGGACAGGCAGGATAAAAGGTCCAAAGACAGAAATGGGTCTGGGTTAGGCAATCAGTACACAATAATAAAAGCTAGAATGATTCTCACACCAAAGGCTCAAGAATAACCTGGGCTGATGGCTGGGAGCAAGCAGTTTAAATAGAAACTGGAACAGGTGGATATAATGAGACAATTCATTCAGTTTATTTCTATAGCTCCAATTCACATCATGTCATCTCAAGGCAATTTACAGTTCATCAGATCATCCAGTCAGATTGATTCAAAGTTTTCTATCTAAGGAAAACCAGCTGATTGCATCGACTCATTGACTCTTCAGCAATCCCTCACACTAAGCATGCTTGTAGCGACAGTGGAGAGGAAAAACTCCCTTTGAACAGGAAGAAACCTCCAGCAGAACCAGGCTCAGTGTGAGCGGCCATCTGCTGAGGCCCACTGGGGTTCAAGGAGACAGAAGCAGACATAGAAAAAGAAGCATAGATACAAAAGGCAACCAGCTCCACAGGCGGCCCCGTCCAGGAAACACACAGCCAGGCAGACGAGCTCCGAGCCAGCTCCCATGTCTGGGCGGAGCTAGGCAGGAGAATGAAATAAGTAATTAAGCCAGTCCAGAGTGATGTATAAAAACTTTGTGTTATATTTACAGTTTACACATTTAATGGAGAATGTTTAGTATTCTTTAACTTAGTAAAACTTTTCCCAGAGTGGAGTAAATATACTCTCTACTGAAATGAAACATTTCGAGTAAGAAATCTCAATAACATCATATTAAGGATCTGTTTCATTGTTTTTTTTATGATAATTGGAAATATAACTGCAGTGATTTGAGAAAAATGATTGTGTTCATAATTCACAGCAGAACTAAAGGTGGCAGTAAACATTTATATCACATTGGAACCAAAGTAAGGACATTTGTGCTCAATCAGGTTGTTTTCCTGTAGAAATGCTTCTAGGCTATAAATCTTGAAATTCTGTTTATTCCTATTTAGAAGCTGAAAATGGATTTGTTTTCTTCTCACAAGGAGTTTTGGATGGATTTGCTCCATAATAGCACCTCATCCAGAAATTTGGCTTTTATACCTTTGAGGATTAAAGGCTCATTGCTGAATAAATAATAATCAAACATGGTGCTCAGTAAGCGGGAGGAGGTGGCTGCTAACCTCATAACTTCAGACCTAAAGAACAGAAGTGACCCTGGCAGACTGTTTATATGTTAGAGTGTACTTAGAGCCGAGGAAGGAGATTTAAAAGAAAGCAAAGTCTAAGGAAGAAATACTCTGATAGTTCCTGCAGTTGTGTTCTTGCTTCCACACCTTTGGTCTGCAGTTTGCACAGCTCTGAGCAGATGAGGAAAAATCCACCATGAATTCACGCCTGTGTACGCATTAGTTGTTTTAAGCATTTTATATCCCCTGTTATTAATTATCTCTCCATGAAAGGTTTTAAATTCATAGCTAAATCCATGAATGTTGTTCCTCTGCTTCAAACAACTTAAGCACGGATCTTAAAACTGATGTGAATTCCAGAACAAGTAGACCCTGTCCAACATGTGCCTAACTCACCAGTGTGGACATCTGCTGATGTAAACATGGTGTTATGGTTTCTACTGAGACTCTGCTGAGGGGGAAACAGCGATAATTCAGAGACATATTTGCTGTGATGAGATGAAGCAGCGATTTAACCGACTGTGGCCCCCCCACAGTCTGCTGGCCCTGTCAGCCCCAGCTGACAGCGGAGCTAGCGGAAAAGGGTTTACCCAGAACTCGGATGGTTGTTGGTGAACGGAGAAACTGACTGCCACTCAGATTTCCTGCTGTACTTGAACAGGTCGTAGTGGAGATGATTCCCTTGCTCAGAGAGTAAACTCAACGTCCTCTCAAGGAAACTGGATCCAAACCTCCAGTTTGAATCCCCAGCTCGGTTTGAGGCTCAGTTGATTCCTCCAGGGAGAGAAGGTCCGAAAAGGTCCAATTTGCAGGATGACTTCCTGCTGAGAGGCAAAGACAAAAACGAAGTTAAAACTCAGGTTGACAAGAACTCAGTCTTACTCAGCAAAACTCAGCTTGGCTAGAGTTCCAAAAACTGGCCAACACTCTGGCATCGAGGTAGTGGCAGTCAGCAGCTTAAGAACGCTCCGTTAACGAGGAAACCATCAGCAGGTGTGTGAGGCGGACCGGAACCAGGCGCCTCCTGCTGGTGGAAGGGAGAACAACACAAAAAACAAACACACAGACTGGAGGTCTGACAATTAGACCTTTATAAAATGAAAAAGTCTGTGTTAGTCCAGTAAGTAAGTACGTGACACTTAAATTAATTTAGGATCATCTGACACACATCAAAAAGTTCTTTATATGAAGAAAAATGACAAAACATTACGAAGGCCTTTTCTCATCTGCTCTTCTTCCAGCGTCCAGCATTTTTTTTATTTTTTTTCATTACACTGTCACATGTACAGAGCAACAAAATTCACTATCTGCACTTAACCCATTGGGCTGCCATTGTGCGGCCCCTGGAGAGCAGTGGCAGTCTGTGGCAGTGGGAGTCAAACTCAGAACTGTTGGGATCTGGGGATGTATCATCCTTCTCCAGCAGAGTGCGCCGTGGGTCTCCTGGGCTGGAGCCCTCCAGCACACCTGGAGCTCATCTGCTCATCAGGAGACCTTCCCTACATAAGCAGCTGCCAGGCCTTCCTTCAACGCCGCAGTGTTGACCTAGTTTGGTTAGCAAACCTGAGCCTCTGTTACCTGAAAGAATCTTAGTTGTCTCAAGAGAGAAACAAGATTCTAACCTGCCTCTGTCGTTGCTCACAGGAAACCTGTCTCAAGTCTGAAGCTCTGGATGAGCTTAACCTGCCTGCCAGCCCTGGTGAGCCAAACCTGAAGATTCCAATCTGGATTTCTCCTGCTGCTCTCAGAGAAGAGCCGGAAACTCTGATCAAGGTCTGCCATTCAAAGTCAGAAGCTAGACGCTGCTGCTGCTTGTGCACTCTGCTGAACCAACAGTCTCTGGACCCAACGGTTCCCTCTCTCGCAAGTAAAGCCTGGACTTCTTCAAGGTAGACTCTGAATTATCTAAGGATTCAATAAATCATCTGACTGCCTGGCTAATAAAACTGTCCGTCTCTGCAGACATCAGTGAACCCAACCCGGACCAGTATCTGAACCAGTTCATGTCTTTGTGTGAAAACCTTTGTCAATAAACTCTGTTAAACTTTTACCCAGCCTCCGTTTGTGTTCTGCATGTGGGTTTAGCCTTAAACCAATCATGACAAGAACCTTTGGATTCCAAGCTATGTCCTAACCATTAGGCCGCTACTCAGCAAAGCAGGCATTAGTGTGAAGGGTCTTGCCTAAGAATAGGGGTTACGAACCCAGGCTTCGTGTTTGCAGGAGGAGTGACTTACCACTTGAGCTATAAGGGTCGAGGAGCAGAGGCCTTTTCAGAGAATGCCAGAATTTCCTCTTCCAGACACCTCAAGCAGTTCCTCTTGGAGAAGCCCGAGGTGCTGTAGGGCCAGCAGAGAGACTTAGTCCCTCCAAAGTGTCCTGGGCCACCGCCTGGGAACGGTTCGTGTGTCCTTTGGTACATGGCCACACATAAAGAATAAATAATTTCCATTAATTCCAAGTCTAAATGATTTTTTTTTTTTTTTTAAAAAGGACCGGATTGTGTTGGTTATGACTAACTCTTTTTTTTTTTTTTGCATCCTGTTTTGCTGGGAATAGATGTCCTACAGCTAGCTGTTAGCTGCTAGCTCCTAGCCCAACAGCTCTGCTTCCTCATTAAGATCATTCTGACTGTAATTATAATGATCCGATTGATACCTGTAGATGAAACTTGAACAATATTTAGAGAGTAAAATCATATAACAGACACAAAAAAGGAGATGGGAAAGAAAGAAGGGTTAAGAACTAAGGGGAGAGAGAGAGTAAGAGTTAGAGAGAGGAAAGAGAGAAAATAAAACAGCAGAAATAGACACATTCAATATTATAGATGCTAGTCTATCATTAGAAGTCTGCTTCACACCTGGATGAGACGAGAGGAACAGAAAACAAAGAACAACTAAAAGAAGAAAATATTTAAAAACAAAGTAAAACAAGCAACATTTAAAAAAAAAACATTTAAAAACAGCTTCCAGAGCAGCAGGTATCCTGAGATCAGTGTTTCCAACCTTTCCTGACTTGAGTTCCCTTTGGGTAATTGGTCGCACCATCAGTTCCCCTCTCAGTCAAAAGTATTGATGACTTTCCAAAAGTGGAATGTAAAATAACTGAAATAAAGATTATTTTACTTAATCTTTTAATTTGAGCATTTAATTTTTATAATTTTATGATTTCCATTTCAAATAAAACAACAACATGTTTATTTTGCCTAGAAGTTAGTAGGGAATCTGTTAGGGTTCCAGTTTGTTTCTCCGTGCATCCACCAGATGGTGCCATTGGTTCTCTGTTGGCCTGGAGGGCCTCTTCCTTCTCTCAACTACTCACACCTCCAGTTGTTGATCATCACAGTCTGAGGAGTATATGAGCAGCAGACTGTCACCATCTCCTCGCCAGAGTGTTTGCCAGTATTGGGTACTCTAGCCCCTCTGAGTTTTGCTGAGTCAATACTTTGAGTTTTTTTTTTTTCTGAGACCTCAAGTTCTTACCCAGTTTTTCTCTTGTGAATCTTTGGCAGGATTTCTACAGATCCACTGGATAAAGCTGGTCCTTCAAACCCTTGAAGGAATCCTCTTGTCTTGCTGAGAAAGAAACTTTTCACCTTATCGGAATGCCACTCACCTCAGGAAAACTAGTGACAGTCTGCTCCACTGCTCCTCAGGACCACCATAAGTCTGCCTGTCCGCCCTCCAGCTAAGTAATCTCCAAAACAGTTCAAGCCTCCACAAACAGGAACCCTGGAGCAACCTCAAAACCACAACAGTGAGTCCAAGCCAGTTTATATTAAAGTCATTGGCCTGTTTTCCCACCGACATTGAACTCACCATTTGTTATCTCTTCCTAGAGCCTCCGCTTCCGGTTACCAGACAGCTGGATCCCCCCCAAGCTGAGAAACCAGTTGTTTAGTCACTTTGTTCACCTTTGTTCAAAAAAACTGTTAAACTTCTTTCTGCGATGTGAGTGTTTCTGCATGTGGGCAAAACATATAAGACCCAACATGACAGAATCTAAATAAATACAAAATATAATCCTATTATAAACCTGTATTTATAAAACTGGAGCTCCTCTGAGTAACTCCCTGATAATCACATTTAAACAGGAGGAATTCGGAGCAAAGATTATAGTCAGACTGACTGAATTAGTTTTGTTTTCATCCAGACACCTGAGATGCTTTGATGAGCTCTGATAGCTGAACTCAGTTTGTCCTCTACATCCAGACTGTTCTCTACATCCAGTCTGTTCTCTACATCCAGACTGTTCTCTACATCCAGACTGTTCTCTACATCCAGTCTGTTCTCTACATCCAGACTGTTCTCTACATCCAGTCTGTTCTCTACATCCAGTCTGTCCTCTACATCCAGACTGTTCTCTACATCCAGTCTGTTCTCTACATCCAGTCTGTCCTCTACATCCAGACTGTTCTCTACATCCAGACTGTTCTCTACATCCAGTCTGTTCTCTACATCCAGTCTGATCTCTACATCCAGTCTGTTCTCTACATCCAGTCTGTCCTCTACATCCAGACTGTTCTCTACATCCAGTCTGATCTCTACATCCAGTCTGTTCTCTCAGCCAGTCTGTCCTCTACATCCAGACTGTTCTCTACATCCAGTCTGTTCTCTACATCCAGACTGTTCTCTACATGCAGTCTGTTCTCTACATCCAGTCTGTCCTCTACATCCAGGCTGTTCTCTACATCCAGTCTGTCCTCTACATCCAGACTGTTCTCTACATCTGTTCTCTACATCCAGACTGTTCTCTACATCCAGTCTGTTCTCTACATCCAGTCTGTTCTCTACATCCAGACTGTTCTCTACATCCAGACTGTTCTCTACACCCAGTCTGTCCTCTGCATCCAGTCTGTCCTCTACATCCAGACTGTTCTCTACATCCAGTCTGTTCTCTACATCCAGTCTGTTCTCTACATCCAGACTGTTCTCTACATCCAGACTGTTCTCTACATCCAGTCTGTCCTCTGCATCCAGTCTGTCCTCTACATCCAGGCTGTTCTCTACATCCAGTCTGTTCTCTACATCCAGACTGTTCTCTACATCCAGTCTGTCCTCTACATCCAGTCTGTTCTCTACATCCAGTCTGTCCTCTACATCCAGACTGTTCTCTACATCCAGTCTGTCCTCTGCATCCAGTCTGTCCTCTACATCCAGACTGTTCTCTACATCCAGTCTGTCCTCTACATCCAGTCTGTTCTCTACATCCAGTCTGTCCTCTACATCCAGACTGTTCTCTACATCCAGTCTGTCCTCTGCATCCAGTCTGTCCTCTACATCCAGACTGTTCTCTACATCCAGACTGTTCTCTACATCCAGTCTGTTCTCTACATCCAGACTGTTCTCTACATCCAGTCTGTCCTCTACATCTAGACTGTTCTCTACATCCAGACTTTTCTTTACATCCAGTCTGTCCTCTACATCCGGACTGTTCTCTACATCCAGTTTGTCCTCTACACCCAGTCTGTTCTCTACATCCAGACTGTTCTCTACAGCCAGTCTGACTGAAGCAGTCTTGGAATCTGAACCGGGTTTAGACTGCTTTGATCCAGTTGAACTTTCAGAGTTAGCAAAATTATTGTCTTCATCTAAGCCTTCAACTTGTATGTTAGATCCAGTTCCAACCAGGTTATTTAAGGAGGTATTCCCTTTGATCTCCTCCTCCATTTTAGATGTGATTAATCTATCTCTGTTACAGGGATATGTACCAAAGGCTTTTAAGGTCTACATCTATGCGGTTCTCTACATCCAGTATGTTCTCTACATGCAATCTGAACTCTACGTGGGCTTTTTCTGGAATTTTCTCATAACATAAAGTTTTTAAGATTGGTCTACAGTTGACATCCTCTCCACATAGCCCTTCTGAAAACCACAGCTATGTGACAAAACCAGTATATTCTAAAAGCCGCAGAGCCCCAGATCCTCCTCTACGTATCACGGAACGTGCTTGTGCTCGGGACCTTCAGATAACTTCTCCGTGATACACACCGGGCCCTGGCAACACGCTTATCAGACATAACAGTTTCCAGCATCAGCTTGGGCCTTACACTGGAGATTATGGAATATCTGTGATGATACATGGCAGAAATAAGAAAAACAAAATGGGAACAAACAGGAACAGACACTTAAGAGTCATAAACTGTCAGATGCAGCCTGCTACAGAGACAACATCAACCACTAATTCATATAAACTGGCTTTATTAAACATTAGATCTCTGTCAGGAAAATCCCTTTTAATTAATGACTTTATTATTGACAATAATGTCGATGTTATGTTTTTAACAGAAACATGGTTACATGGACTTAATGAAGCACATATTCTGTCGGAGTCGTTTCCTTCAAACCAGTCTGCTCTGTTTTCTGAATGCAGACTGTTTATGTCCAGTCAGGTCTTTACATGCACACTGTTCTGTACATCTAGACTGTTCTCTACATCCAATTATCTTCTCTACATACAGTCTGTTTTCTAAATGCAGACTGTTCTCTACATCCAGTCTGTTCTTTACATACAGGCTGTTCTTTACATCCAGGCTGTTCTTTACATCCAGGCTGTTCTTTACATCCAGTCTGTTCTTTACATCCAGGCTGTTCTTTACATCCAGTCTGTTCTTTACATCCAGGCTGTTCTTTACATCCAGGCTGTTCTTTACATCCAGTCTGTTCTCTACATCCAGTCTGTTCTTTACATCCAGTCTGTTCTTTACATCCAGGCTTTTCTTTACATCCAGTCTGTTCTTTACATCCAGGCTGTTCTTTACATCCAGTCTGTTCTCTACATCCAGTCTGTTCTTTACATCCAGTCTGTTCTTTACATCCAGTCTGTTCTTTACATCCAGGCTGTTCTTTACATCCAGTCTGTTCTCTACATCCAGTCTGTTCTTTACATCCAGTCTGTTCTTTACATCCAGGCTGTTCTTTACATCCAGTCTGTTCTTTACATCTAGGCTGTTCTTTACATCCAGGCTGTTCTTTACATCCAGTCTGTTCTCTACATCCAGTCTGTTCTTTACATCCAGTCTGTTCTTTACATCCAGGCTGTTCTTTACATCCAGTCTGTTCTTTACATCCAGGCTGTTCTTTACATCCAGTCTGTTCTTTACATCCAGGCTGTTCTTTACATCCAGTCTGTTCTCTACATCCAGGCTGTTCTTTACATCCAGTCTGTTCTTTACATCCAGGCTGTTCTTTACATCCAGTCTGTTCTTTACATCCAGGCTGTTCTTTACATCCAGTCTGTTCTTTACATCCAGTCTGTTCTCTACATCCAGACTGTTCTCTACATCCAGTCTGTCCTCTGCATCCAGTCTGTCCTCTACATCCAGGCTGTTCTCTACATCCAGTCTGTTCTCTACATCCAGACTGTTCTCTACATCCAGTCTGTCCTCTACATCCAGTCTGTTCTCTACATCCAGTCTGTCCTCTACATCCAGACTGTTCTCTACATCCAGTCTGTCCTCTGCATCCAGTCTGTCCTCTACATCCAGACTGTTCTCTACATCCAGTCTGTCCTCTACATCCAGTCTGTTCTCTACATCCAGTCTGTCCTCTACATCCAGACTGTTCTCTACATCCAGTCTGTCCTCTGCATCCAGTCTGTCCTCTACATCCAGACTGTTCTCTACATCCAGACTGTTCTCTACATCCAGTCTGTTCTCTACATCCAGACTGTTCTCTACATCCAGTCTGTCCTCTACATCTAGACTGTTCTCTACATCCAGACTTTTCTTTACATCCAGTCTGTCCTCTACATCCGGACTGTTCTCTACATCCAGTTTGTCCTCTACACCCAGTCTGTTCTCTACATCCAGACTGTTCTCTACAGCCAGTCTGACTGAAGCAGTCTTGGAATCTGAACCGGGTTTAGACTGCTTTGATCCAGTTGAACTTTCAGAGTTAGCAAAATTATTGTCTTCATCTAAGCCTTCAACTTGTATGTTAGATCCAGTTCCAACCAGGTTATTTAAGGAGGTATTCCCTTTGATCTCCTCCTCCATTTTAGATGTGATTAATCTATCTCTGTTACAGGGATATGTACCAAAGGCTTTTAAGGTCTACATCTATGCGGTTCTCTACATCCAGTATGTTCTCTACATGCAATCTGAACTCTACGTGGGCTTTTTCTGGAATTTTCTCATAACATAAAGTTTTTAAGATTGGTCTACAGTTGACATCCTCTCCACATAGCCCTTCTGAAAACCACAGCTATGTGACAAAACCAGTATATTCTAAAAGCCGCAGAGCCCCAGATCCTCCTCTACGTATCACGGAACGTGCTTGTGCTCGGGACCTTCAGATAACTTCTCCGTGATACACACCGGGCCCTGGCAACACGCTTATCAGACATAACAGTTTCCAGCATCAGCTTGGGCCTTACACTGGAGATTATGGAATATCTGTGATGATACATGGCAGAAATAAGAAAAACAAAATGGGAACAAACAGGAACAGACACTTAAGAGTCATAAACTGTCAGATGCAGCCTGCTACAGAGACAACATCAACCACTAATTCATATAAACTGGCTTTATTAAACATTAGATCTCTGTCAGGAAAATCCCTTTTAATTAATGACTTTATTATTGACAATAATGTCGATGTTATGTTTTTAACAGAAACATGGTTACATGGACTTAATGAAGCACATATTCTGTCGGAGTCGTTTCCTTCAAACCAGTCTGCTCTGTTTTCTGAATGCAGACTGTTTATGTCCAGTCAGGTCTTTACATGCACACTGTTCTGTACATCTAGACTGTTCTCTACATCCAATTATCTTCTCTACATACAGTCTGTTTTCTAAATGCAGACTGTTCTCTACATCCAGTCTGTTCTTTACATACAGGCTGTTCTTTACATCCAGGCTGTTCTTTACATCCAGGCTGTTCTTTACATCCAGTCTGTTCTTTACATCCAGGCTGTTCTTTACATCCAGTCTGTTCTTTACATCCAGGCTGTTCTTTACATCCAGGCTGTTCTTTACATCCAGTCTGTTCTCTACATCCAGTCTGTTCTTTACATCCAGTCTGTTCTTTACATCCAGTCTGTTCTTTACATCCAGGCTTTTCTTTACATCCAGTCTGTTCTTTACATCCAGGCTGTTCTTTACATCCAGTCTGTTCTCTACATCCAGTCTGTTCTTTACATCCAGTCTGTTCTTTACATCCAGTCTGTTCTTTACATCCAGGCTGTTCTTTACATCCAGTCTGTTCTCTACATCCAGTCTGTTCTTTACATCCAGTCTGTTCTTTACATCCAGGCTGTTCTTTACATCCAGTCTGTTCTTTACATCTAGGCTGTTCTTTACATCCAGGCTGTTCTTTACATCCAGTCTGTTCTTTACATCCAGGCTGTTCTTTACATCCAGTCTGTTCTTTACATCCAGGCTGTTCTTTACATCCAGTCTGTTCTTTACATCCAGGCTGTTCTTTACATCCAGTCTGTTCTCTACATCCAGGCTGTTCTTTACATCCAGTCTGTTCTTTACATCCAGGCTGTTCTTTACATCCAGTCTGTTCTCTACATCCAGGCTGTTCTTTACATCCAGTCTGTTCTTTACATCCAGGCTGTTCTTTACATCCAGTCTGTTCTTTACATCCAGGCTGTTCTTTACATCCAGTCTGTTCTTTACATCCAGTCTGTTCTTTACATCCAGTCTGTTCCCTACATCCAGTCAATTGTATAAATGCAGACTGCTCTCTACATAGAGGGTGTTCTCTATGTCCAGTCTGTTTTCTATGTAGCAGTGTCAGTATGGTGCACATATTATAATTGCTTTATTTCAAATTTTTCATTTTGTTGAACACTCTCAAAACCTATGAGTAATATTTTCAATGTTAAATCTGTGTTAAATCTAATGTTTTGTTTTCTTATTCTGTGTCACCTGTTGTAGCGGTGGGGGGGGGGGGGACTTTAGTTACTGATACCCAACAATGTGACAGTGGCGTGGCTCTATCTGCCAGAGAAAACTCTAGAAGCTTTTGCACTGGTAAGGTGTCCTGCTGTGCTCTCTGTCTGTTGGCTGAGCTAGCATAATTTACAGTGTCTTAAACTGGATATAAACGTAACCATATTATTTCTAAAGCATTGCAGAATATATTTATGTTTGTTTTGGCTGGTGAAAATCACTGTTTTATTATTTAAATTTGCTACTCCCGTAGGTGGGTTATATTTAAAATGTTCTTCTGAGTTCTGTTAAGTATTTTTTTTTCTTTTTACTGAAGCGCTGCATAATTTATGTTAAGATAAGCCACATATTAGAAATGTTTTGACTGTTTTGTTAGCTTTTACTTAATATTTTACATGTTACAGGGGCACACATTATTTTGGTGTGTATATTTTAATTGAAGTAGTTGTAAAAAAAAAAAAAAACCTCTGGAAGCTTTTGCACTGGAGACTGAGAGAGCACCTAACAGCCTGTGTGTGTACTGACTGTGTCCCCGCTACCCCCATAGGTGTGGTGAAATAAAAGTGCAGATCCTGATTCTTGGTCTAAATGGTGGTATCCATTTTAAAGCAACCAGATTAAATCTGCTACATCTACATCCACATTGCTCTTTATATCCAGTATGTTCTCTTCATCCAGTCTATTTTCTAAAAGGAGACTGTTTGCTACATTCAATTCAATTCAATTCAGTTTATTTCTATAGCGCAAATTCACATCATGTCATCTCAAGGCACTTTAAAGTTCAATCAGATCATCCAGTCAGATTGATTCAAAGTTTTCTATCTAAGGAAAACCAGCTGATTGCATCGACTCATTGACTCTTCAGCAATCCCTCACACTAAGCATGCTTGTAGCGACAGTGGAGAGGAAAAACTCCCTTTGAACAGGAAGAAACCTCCAGCAGAACCAGGCTCAGTGTGAGCGGCCATCTGCTGAGGCCCACTGGGGTTCAAGGAGACAGAAGCAGACATAGAAAAAGAAGCATAGATACAAAAGGCAACTGTCAACCAGCTCCACAGGCGGCCCCGTCCAGGAAACACACAGCCAGGCAGACGAGCTCCGAGCCAGCTCCCATGTCAGAGGATGAAGAGAGCACATCCAGTTAGTCACAGTCAGAGAAACAGGACTACACTGGAAAACAGGCCAAGCTCCAACATCTAGAAACAAAGGTGTTGATGGCAGCAGCACGGCGTTATAGATGAACTAACAGATTCTGCAGAGTGGGAGAATAGAGATAGAATGAAGTAGAATGATGAAAAAGGGTCCCTATGTCCTCCAGCAGTCTAAGCCTATAGCAGCAGAACTATAGAGATAGATCAGGATAACCTGAGCCACTCTAACTAGAAGCTTTATCAAAAAGGAAAGTTTTAAGCCTAGCCTTAAAAGTAGACAGGGACTCTACATCCAGATTGTTCTCTACACCCAGTCTGTTTTCTAAAAATGGCTCCTCTCACCAACTATTGAATTTTACGATGGAAAAACCTTATATACACAAATGTTTTCCATATAATTTATGTTCCAATTAGATGTTTTTGTGGGACTTTCCTATACTGTCACTCACTATTTGAATGCTCTTCCATTTGGATTCCATTAGAATCAGTGGTAGCTAAGTGCTGCCACTAGAGGGTGCTACTGCCGCTGTTGGTGAGACGTATCGTGTTCACTTCCTGTTTGGACTGTTGAGCAGTGTTGATGCTGTCCAGACGATCTCCCTCTGAAGTTAAGTTATTTTTTCGGTAATATCTCTGTATCTCAGTAACTCTAACTGACCAGAACTACTTTAAAACATAGCACCTTCTGCTGCACTTTTCTGCTGGGCACTTGTCAGTTTTATTTCTGGTAGCAAGGAGTAGCTAGCCTAGGCTAGCGCTAGTTTAGCATTGCTATGGCTTCTCTCTCTCTCCCTCCCTTGACTCTTTGCCAACTCTTCTTCCTCATGCTCAAAGGTAACCTGTGGAGTACCACAGGGATCAGTGCTAGGACCAATTCTCTTTACTTTATACATGCTCCCAATCGGTAGAGTTATTAGACAGCATGGGATTAATTTCCACTGTTATGCTGATGATACCCAGCTATATCTGTCTATAATCCAGATGAAGCTAACCCATTACATAGATTACAGGCATGTCTGAAGACAGAAAATCCTGGATGACTCTTAACTAGGGTGACCAAACGTCCGTATTTCCCGGGACATATCCGTATTTCACATCCTGTCCCGGGCGTTTTTTAGAAAGTGAGGAAATATCCTGATTTTTTAAATTACCTTCATTGGACCATTAAATTTATAGGCGCTAGGGCACTGCGCTGTGTGTGACGTAATCCCTGAGCCGCGGCAGTGCGGGCCGCCCTGTTCTTAATCAGAATATATAGCGTGGCTGTCAGTATGCCAATAACATGCAAAAACGCAAATGTATGTTTACCGACGATTTACAAAAGAGTTTCCCCGCTTTCAGACGGGGTCGAGACAAACGAGAGGCCTTGTACACAGCGTGCAAAGCAGGCACATATGTCTCAGTGTCCAATGGAGGAGCAAGGGATCTGAAAAGCCACCTGGACTCCGAAAGTAAAGATAGTCTGTTGATGTTTGTTCATTTTTGGTAAATTTTGAATAATTTTTGCTACACAAGAGGTATTTTTTGTTAATTAGCTCATTTGTTAATTTATTTTTTCCAATAGCCTACAGAACAGACATTATTTCGTTCCTTGCTGAGGCTGAGTATCATCTGTTATTGGGAGATGAGAGTTATTGTTAATTTTTATTGTTAAGTGAGGGATGTTTAGAGGAGACATTATTTCTTTCATTGTGCTATTCATTCATTACAGGAATTGGTAAGCATTTTTAATAAATACATTTTGAATGAAATTATCGTTTGTTATTGGAGTTATTGCTGTTGACTTTTACTGAAAAGCATTTTTAATAAATCTACTGTAAATATCATGTGATTGTAGGATTACGTAGGCAGTAGTACAAATACTTTGTTACTGTATTTAAGTACACTGTTTAGGTATCTATACTTTACTCCATTACTTATTTTCCTTCCTACTTCTGACTTCTACATTTTTACACAAGTATCTGTACTTTTTATTCCTTACATTTTTTAAACAATCATTACTCGTTACTCTTGGCTTCGGTTTAATGTTTCTAAATCTTTATTTCCCGTCATGTTCTCCATCCAATGCAGATCATTGGCTCCACCCACATCTAGTGAAAACTAGTGTGATTGGATGAGTCATAGAACGCAAACACTCATTGGTTAGCTAAAGGAAACCATCAGAAGCAAGCAGGTGTTCTTCAAACTGCTAACGTGAATTGTCTATGCCATTCTGCAATGTGGGATTCAGAAAAAGATGTTGAAATGTCTGAAAGGTCGGACACAGGCGAGAGCGTATCGGGAGACGGAGACCAAAGAAGCTGATTAGCCAGTCACTTCATTTGGATTAAACTGATTTCAGATAATAAAGTAAAAAATCTTGGTGTTGTTTTTGATCAGGACCTGTCTTTTAAATCCCAGATCAAAGAGGTTTCTAGAATTTCCTTCTTTCATCTGAGGAACATTGCAAAAATGAGAAATCTCCTGTCCAGGGGTGATGCTGAGAAACTAGTCCATGCATTTGTTACTTGAAATACATCTCCGATCGACGACGAAGGAGCAGCTCTAAAAAACATTTAATATATTTTATAATTAAATTTTTATTAGTACTTTTATGTATTAATCAAGGTCCCTGGGTGGGGTGCCTTAGCGCCCCCATATTGGCCAACTGTTACAATTATATACAATCAGAAAAAAGTTGTAGTGATTGCTTTCCCAGCTAAACTTATTAGTAGATGAGTAATACACCTTATGTCGAAAATGATTGATGACTTATGACCTATGACCTCCCCCCTTCCCCCTTCCAGTCCCATCCCCCACAAATGATTTATGACATCACCCCTCCCCACAAATGATTTATGACCTCACCCCTCCCCACAAATGATTTATGACATCACCCCTCCCCCCTTCCAGTCCCATCCCCGACAAATGATTTATGACATCACCCCTCCCCCACAAATGATTTATGACATCACCCCTCCCCACAAATGATTTATGACATCACCCCTCCCCCACAAATGATTTATGACATCACCCCTCCCCACAAATGATTTATGACATCACCCCTCCCCACAAATGATTTATGACCTCACCCCTCCCCACAAATGATTTATGACATCACCCCTCCCCCCTTCCAGTCCCATCCCCCGCAAATGATTTATGACCTTACCCCTCCCCACAAATGATTTATGACCTCACCCCTCCCCACAAATGATTTATGACATCACCCCTCCCCCCTTCCAGTCCCATCCCCCGCAAATGATTTATGACCTTACCCCTCCCCACAAATGATTTATGACATCACCCCTCCCCCACAAATGATTTATGACCTTACCCCTCCCCCACAAATGATTTATGACCTTACCCCTCCCCACAAATGATTTATGACATCACCCCTCCCCCACAAATGATTTATGACCTTACCCCTCCCCACAAATGATTTATGACATCACCCCACCCCCCTTCTGGTCCCATCCCCCATCCTTCCGGATCCCCCAAGATTAATGCTTCCCTCATAAGACATCAACCACACATTTCCCTAAAATTAGGCTTTAAAATGTGTTTAAACTATTCCATTTTCCATTAACCATCATTTTATTTTAAATACAGATGTCCTTTCAGCAAGCCTCCGTTTACTTTCCTTGTTTAATTCATCATTAAAGTCAGTGTTACTCACAAAAACACAAACACCGGATAGGACCAATGTTTAATTCAACATTGAAGCCCATGCATCAAGATTTAGAAATCACTGCTATGTTCATAATATTTGCTAGTCACAAACACAACCTGACTTCCTCGTAGGTTTTGTTACTTAAAGGGCTTTAAAATGTGTTTATATTACTCTATACCTTTTCCATCCACAAAGCTTGCTTTAATTTAAATACAGGTGTCCTTTCATTAAGCTTCTTTTTATTTTTCTAAATTAATCTACTGTCACTTTCAAACTAGGATACAAACATTACTATTCAACCTGTTACAACCATAGTCTAGTCTGCTAGATATTGCAAAAAAGTAAAAAAACAAAATAAATGGAAAGCTCTCCCTAGTTATCCAAAACAAAACTTGATTAGATCCATATCAGGTAGAAGCTTTTTTTTTTTTTTTACCTTCTTGGTTTTCAGAGTGAGAGAACCACAATCAGTTTAATCACAAAACAGAAGATCAGTGTTTTACGATGGAGTAGATCCGGTGAGATACGTGTTCTCTGGTAAACTGTAGGACCTCTGCATGGTGTTGACCACATCTATCTTCACAGGGCTCCTTTTGTCAGGATCAAATTTCCTTCTTTGCTGTTCATTTGAGGGGTGGGTGGAGTTAGGGGATGGATGTGTGATGTTTGTTGCTGAGAAGTTGAGCCTCTCATGCTCGCAACTGTTTTTACCCTATGAAAGATTTGTGTTGATAAGAGCATGAACTATCAAACAATTAGAACTTTTGCTCTATCTGTTGTCTTCGCTTTGAAGCAGAGTTTATGCTTCATGACATGTTTGTAAGTAAACCCTTTAAGTTATGCAAATACAAGGAGTCCATCTATGTGTGGATGATCAGCCTTCTGGGGCTAGTAGCTGTCATCTTTGCAGCAGACCGTCTGAGGAGTAGAACTTTGAATATTTTCCACCCAGTTATCTGTTTTCTATTCCCTCCTAGCTTCTTCTTTCAGTCTTGTTGTAGAGTGAGTTCCTCTCTCTCTCCGTCATTGCATGAAATGCAGGAAGCAGCCAGCGCTACTTGCTACTTCACTGCAGTTTTTTAAACATATCTGCAGTTTACAAACCTCGTTTTGCAGTAAGATAATCTGCCTAAAACCTCGCTTTCATTTTTGAAAAAACGTCTTTTTATTTCGGTATTAAATTTTTGTAATTAAAACCTATGGATTTAATTAGAATCCATAGGTTAATCACAAAATAAAAGTCAATAAATTTTTCTCCTTATTTTCAATTGTCCTTGATCTCCACCACACTCTTTTAACAGAACACAAGAATGAACAAATAAATGTTCTGGTAGTAATATCACACTTGGAAGAAAGTTTGTGGCTTGAAAAATAGTCAATTTAAAACAACATCAACAACAAAAAAAACTCACAGAACGGACTGTTTCTCTTAGAACTTTTTCTGTTTATGAATTGACAGATTTATTTACTTTTGCATCTAATAAGTAACTATGTGTTCATCACTTTACCGTAAAATTTTCTCTTTTTTTATCTTTTCATGTCGGAGAATTTCTTTTTCTAGCCCATTTTGGGAAACATCTACTTTTCATTTTCCTAACTTTTCTCAATACAAGCAAGCACAAAATAAAGTTTTTAGATAAATGAATTACTCTCTTGAACCATTCTTTTGGAGACATACTAGTTTTTAATTTTTTAGCTGATACAAATCTAAAAGAAAAGCAAACTATTGCAGAATTATCCAATACTGTCTGAATCAAACGTTGGTTGAATGAACATGTAGGAAAACACAGCATTACTCACTATTATTTTAGTTGTAAAAAACTTACAAAAAACACTTTAGGAACAGATTAGTGGGACATTCACTGTACAGTTAAAATGTAAACCTAATATTAGAAACTGCACAGTTTCTACAGATGCTACAGCAGTTTAGCTTAGATCACTTTTTAGCAATTGTTCAGCTTTCTGTCTCCTTGTTCAGTAGGTTGTTGGGCTGAACACAGTTGACCAACTGTGAAAAGTGTTGCAGATTTTCTTTTTCATCTTGTTCCACCGCTATTTTTTTAGTAATCATCATTTGTTGTTTTATTCCTGATACTTTAATTTTGCTTGTCTTTTTTTTACTGAAGAAACTCCATATCATAACTAAAACAAAAATCAAACCAATCTCTCAGAAGTCTTAAACATCAATGCTTTCAGTGATCATACCATCATTTCTGTGTATAACTAACCAGTATATTCATGTGAATATAATGTTTTTAATTACATTATTTGGGTTATATTCTTACATTGAAACCATCATGTTTGTACTCTCTAATGCAAGTCTGTTATCAATACTGTAGGTAGTTAACCCTTAAACTTAATATAACAACTGTGCCCAACCCTTTACCTAGAACTACAGGTGCTGGTCATAAAATTAGAATATCATGAAAAAGTAGATTGATTTCAGTAATTCCATTTAAAAAGTGAAACTTGTATATTATATTCATACATTACATACAAACTCATATATTTCAGATGTTTATTTTGTTTAATTTTGATGATTACAAATGACAACAAATGAAAATCTCAAATTCATCATATCAGAAAATTAGAATATTGTGAAAAGGTTCAAAATTGATGGCCCCTGGTGCCACACTCTAATCAGCTAATTAACTCAAACCACCTGCAAAAGCCTTTAAATGGTCTTTCAGTCTAGTTCTATAGGCTACACAATCATGGGGAAGACTGCTGACTTGACAGTTGTCCAAAAGACGACCATCGACACCTTGCACAAGGAGGGCAAGACACAAAAGGTCATCGCTAAAGAGGCTGGCTGTTCACAGAGCTCAGTGTCCAAGCACATTAATAGAGAGGCGAAGGGAAGGAAAAGATGTGGTCGAAAAAAGTGTACAAGCAAGAGAGATAACCGCACCCTGGAGAGGATTGTGAAGCAAAACCCATTCAAAAATGTGGGGGAGATTCACAAAGAGTGGACTGCAGCTGGAGTGAGTGCTTCAAGAACCACCACACACAGACGTATGAAAGACATGGGTTTCTGCTGTCGCATTCCTTGTGTCAAGCCACTCTTGAACCACAGACAGCGTCAGAAGCGTCTTGCCTGGGCTGCTGGTGAGTGGTCCAAAGTCATGTTCTCTGATGAAAGTAAATTTTGCATTTCCTTTGGAAATCAAGGTCCCAGAGTCTGGAGGAAAAGAAGAGAGGCACTTCATCCACGTTGCTTGAAGTCCAGTGTAAAGTTTCCACAGTCAGTGATGGTTTGGGGTGCCATGTCATCTGCTGGTGTTGGTCCATTGTGTTTTCTGAGGTCCAGGGTCAACGCAGCCACATACCAGGAAGTTTTAGAGCACTTCATGCTTCCTGCAGCTGACCAACTTTTTGGAGATGCAGATTTCATTTTCCAACAGGACTTGGCACCTGCACACAGTGCCAAAGCTACCAGTACCTGGTTGAAGGACCATGGTATCCCTGTTCTTAATTGGCCAGCAAACTCTCCTGACCTTAACCCCATAGAAAATCTATGGGGTATTGTGAAGAAGAAGATGCAATACACCAGACCCAACAATTCAGAAGAGCTAAAAGCCACTATTAGAGCAACCTGGGCTATCATAACACCTGAGCAGTGCCACAGACTGATCGACTCCATGCCACGCCGCATTGCTGCAGTAATACAGGCCAAAGGAGGCCCAACTAAATACTGAGTGCTGTACATGCTCATACTTTTCATGTTCATACTTTTCAGTTGGCCAACATTTCTATAAATCCTTTGTTTTTATTGGTCTTCAGTAATATTCTAATTTTCTGATATGATGAATTTGAGATTTTCATTTGTTGTCATTTGTAATCATCAAAATTAAACAAAATAAACATCTGAAATATATGAGTTTGTATGTAATGTATGAATATAATATACAAGTTTCACTTTTTAAATGGAATTACTGAAATCAATCTACTTTTTCATGATATTCTAATTTTATGACCAGCACCTGTATATTGGTCTGCAGATGATAAAACCATGTAAACAAACAAACTACAAGATCGGGATTTCAGCTGTGTTGGATCCAGTAAACATTCAAGATTATAACTTTGACAGTATTCTACAAAGAATTGTATGACATCTTTTAACTAGATTTATCAGTGAACACTGGTTAAAAGGTTCTCCTCTTTGTAACTTGTAAGTGAATTACATCTCAGA
Source organism: Cyprinodon diabolis (assembly GCA_030533445.1). Taxonomy (NCBI): domain Eukaryota; kingdom Metazoa; phylum Chordata; class Actinopteri; order Cyprinodontiformes; family Cyprinodontidae; genus Cyprinodon; species Cyprinodon diabolis. Next base: position 49,395,163 of record CM060068.1, on the reverse strand, counting down.
ATGCAATGTGATGAAAATCAAGTCACAATCAATAATCAATTGTATTATGAGTAATGCTTTTTATTAAGAGACCATTCATAAACAAGTATATTTCTGAGAAGAACTTTTACCCTGCATTGTGTGCTGGTGCTCATAAAACCAAACTCTCACCTCTGCTGTAGATCCTCACTGCTTGTTCACACTTTGCTCCATCTGCAGGCTCAAGTCTGCTCTGCATACCCCCAACCAAACTCTATTTTCTTTTAAGTTTATCAGCATTTTTGTTTTACATGGTTTGTTGATGTACAAAACTTTACTTTTTCTTGTTACTGAAAATGCGCTATAGAAATAAACTGGCCTCACCTTAAACCTCCTGGTCCTGAATCTGGGCTATTCAGCCACAGGCAGGAAAATCAGCTGTTTCACAAAAGCTTTTGGTTATAATGTGAACAGTTAGGTTCCTGGTAATGCGGCTGTTTTTAATGCTTTGAAAAGAACAAGGCTACGGTCATCTTGAGTTACTCAATCACAAAACCATATGTAAGTGTTTTGCTGTAGACCATCTGCACTGCATTGGTCTACAAAATAGACCTTTTTAATTTCTCCTATAGCCCAATCAAATTTTTTTTTGCGTTAAACCTAAGGTAATGTTTTGTGCTAACAATAGGGAAACCATAGTTGTTACAACTAGAACTATAGATGAATTGGTGCCAATTTTAATTTTAGTCAAACTTTGTTTTCTTGTCAGACAAAAGACAAGAATAATTTAGAATTTGTTCACATTCATATCTGATTACACTTTTTTTTTGTTTAAATCTAACCGTTATTCCTAATCTCCCCAAAACACATTCTTACTCTTTCTACCATAAACTCTATACTGATGACCCAGAATTTTAAAATAAGGCTCTGACTATTGATTTATTCTCAGTGGGCGATCAACATCTAATTATTTTTGTTTGCTGTTGGTGCTCTATGAAATGTTTCACTAGTTGGTAAGATCTTTGCTTCTGAGCTTAGTTAAATTCTAATAAATAAAAACAAGGAAGGACCATTGCTGTGATGCAAACATGGAGTTGCCTAATCTTTATAGTCAGTCTTTAAATGTTTTAATGATGACTCCAATTTTATCGTTTCATAATTGATAATGATTTTTTCAATGATTATTGTGGTAATGCTCCACAAGAAAGAAAGAAAGAAAAGTCAGGAGATAACATGACTTTCCTCCATGTTTGCATCACAGCAATGGTCCTTCCTTGTTTTTATTTATTAGAATTTAACTAAGCTCAGAAGCAAAGATCTTACCAACTAGTGAAACATTTCATAGAGCACCAACAGCAAACAAAAATAATTAGATGTTGATCGCCCACTGAGAATAAATCAATAGTCAGAGCCTTATTTTAAAATTCTGGGTCATCAGTATAGAGTTTATGGTAGAAGGAGTAAGAATGTGTTTTGGGGAGATTAGGAATAACGGTTAGATTTAAACAAAAAAAAAGTGTAATCAGATATGAATGTGAACAAATTCTAAATTATTCTTGTCTTTTGTCTGACAAGAAAACAAAGTTTGACTAAAATTAAAATTGGCACCAATTCATCTATAGTTCTAGTTGTAACAACTATGGTTTCCCTATTGTTAGCACAAAACATTACCTTAGGTTTAACGCAAAAAAAAATTTGATTGGGCTATAGGAGAAATTAAAAAGGTCTATTTTGTAGACCAATGCAGTGCAGATGGTCTACAGCAAAACACTTACATATGGTTTTGTGATTGAGTAACTCAAGATGACCGTAGCCTTGTTCTTTTCAAAGCATTAAAAACAGCCGCATTACCAGGAACCTAACTGTTCACATTATAACCAAAAGCTTTTGTGAAACAGCTGATTTTCCTGCCTGTGGCTGAATAGCCCAGATTCAGGACCAGGAGGTTTAAGGTGAGGCCAGTTTATTTCTATAGCGCATTTTCAGTAACAAGAAAAAGTAAAGTTTTGTACATCAACAAACCATGTAAAACAAAAATGCTGATAAACTTAAAAGAAAATAGAGTTTGGTTGGGGGTATGCAGAGCAGACTTGAGCCTGCAGATGGAGCAAAGTGTGAACAAGCAGTGAGGATCTACAGCAGAGGTGAGAGTTTGGTTTTATGAGCACCAGCACACAATGCAGGGTAAAAGTTCTTCTCAGAAATATACTTGTTTATGAATGGTCTCTTAATAAAAAGCATTACTCATAATACAATTGATTATTGATTGTGACTTGATTTTCATCACATTGCATTCTGAGATGTAATTCACTTACAAGTTACAAAGAGGAGAACCTTTTAACCAGTGTTCACTGATAAATCTAGTTAAAAGATGTCATACAATTCTTTGTAGAATACTGTCAAAGTTATAATCTTGAATGTTTACTGGATCCAACACAGCTGAAATCCCGATCTTGTAGTTTGTTTGTTTACATGGTTTTATCATCTGCAGACCAATATAGTTCTAGGTAAAGGGTTGGGCACAGTTGTTATATTAAGTTTAAGGGTTAACTACCTACAGTATTGATAACAGACTTGCATTAGAGAGTACAAACATGATGGTTTCAATGTAAGAATATAACCCAAATAATGTAATTAAAAACATTATATTCACATGAATATACTGGTTAGTTATACACAGAAATGATGGTATGATCACTGAAAGCATTGATGTTTAAGACTTCTGAGAGATTGGTTTGATTTTTGTTTTAGTTATGATATGGAGTTTCTTCAGTAAAAAAAAGACAAGCAAAATTAAAGTATCAGGAATAAAACAACAAATGATGATTACTAAAAAAATAGCGGTGGAACAAGATGAAAAAGAAAATCTGCAACACTTTTCACAGTTGGTCAACTGTGTTCAGCCCAACAACCTACTGAACAAGGAGACAGAAAGCTGAACAATTGCTAAAAAGTGATCTAAGCTAAACTGCTGTAGCATCTGTAGAAACTGTGCAGTTTCTAATATTAGGTTTACATTTTAACTGTACAGTGAATGTCCCACTAATCTGTTCCTAAAGTGTTTTTTGTAAGTTTTTTACAACTAAAATAATAGTGAGTAATGCTGTGTTTTCCTACATGTTCATTCAACCAACGTTTGATTCAGACAGTATTGGATAATTCTGCAATAGTTTGCTTTTCTTTTAGATTTGTATCAGCTAAAAAATTAAAAACTAGTATGTCTCCAAAAGAATGGTTCAAGAGAGTAATTCATTTATCTAAAAACTTTATTTTGTGCTTGCTTGTATTGAGAAAAGTTAGGAAAATGAAAAGTAGATGTTTCCCAAAATGGGCTAGAAAAAGAAATTCTCCGACATGAAAAGATAAAAAAAGAGAAAATTTTACGGTAAAGTGATGAACACATAGTTACTTATTAGATGCAAAAGTAAATAAATCTGTCAATTCATAAACAGAAAAAGTTCTAAGAGAAACAGTCCGTTCTGTGAGTTTTTTTTGTTGTTGATGTTGTTTTAAATTGACTATTTTTCAAGCCACAAACTTTCTTCCAAGTGTGATATTACTACCAGAACATTTATTTGTTCATTCTTGTGTTCTGTTAAAAGAGTGTGGTGGAGATCAAGGACAATTGAAAATAAGGAGAAAAATTTATTGACTTTTATTTTGTGATTAACCTATGGATTCTAATTAAATCCATAGGTTTTAATTACAAAAATTTAATACCGAAATAAAAAGACGTTTTTTCAAAAATGAAAGCGAGGTTTTAGGCAGATTATCTTACTGCAAAACGAGGTTTGTAAACTGCAGATATGTTTAAAAAACTGCAGTGAAGTAGCAAGTAGCGCTGGCTGCTTCCTGCATTTCATGCAATGACGGAGAGAGAGAGGAACTCACTCTACAACAAGACTGAAAGAAGAAGCTAGGAGGGAATAGAAAACAGATAACTGGGTGGAAAATATTCAAAGTTCTACTCCTCAGACGGTCTGCTGCAAAGATGACAGCTACTAGCCCCAGAAGGCTGATCATCCACACATAGATGGACTCCTTGTATTTGCATAACTTAAAGGGTTTACTTACAAACATGTCATGAAGCATAAACTCTGCTTCAAAGCGAAGACAACAGATAGAGCAAAAGTTCTAATTGTTTGATAGTTCATGCTCTTATCAACACAAATCTTTCATAGGGTAAAAACAGTTGCGAGCATGAGAGGCTCAACTTCTCAGCAACAAACATCACACATCCATCCCCTAACTCCACCCACCCCTCAAATGAACAGCAAAGAAGGAAATTTGATCCTGACAAAAGGAGCCCTGTGAAGATAGATGTGGTCAACACCATGCAGAGGTCCTACAGTTTACCAGAGAACACGTATCTCACCGGATCTACTCCATCGTAAAACACTGATCTTCTGTTTTGTGATTAAACTGATTGTGGTTCTCTCACTCTGAAAACCAAGAAGGTAAAAAAAAAAAAAAAGCTTCTACCTGATATGGATCTAATCAAGTTTTGTTTTGGATAACTAGGGAGAGCTTTCCATTTATTTTGTTTTTTTACTTTTTTGCAATATCTAGCAGACTAGACTATGGTTGTAACAGGTTGAATAGTAATGTTTGTATCCTAGTTTGAAAGTGACAGTAGATTAATTTAGAAAAATAAAAAGAAGCTTAATGAAAGGACACCTGTATTTAAATTAAAGCAAGCTTTGTGGATGGAAAAGGTATAGAGTAATATAAACACATTTTAAAGCCCTTTAAGTAACAAAACCTACGAGGAAGTCAGGTTGTGTTTGTGACTAGCAAATATTATGAACATAGCAGTGATTTCTAAATCTTGATGCATGGGCTTCAATGTTGAATTAAACATTGGTCCTATCCGGTGTTTGTGTTTTTGTGAGTAACACTGACTTTAATGATGAATTAAACAAGGAAAGTAAACGGAGGCTTGCTGAAAGGACATCTGTATTTAAAATAAAATGATGGTTAATGGAAAATGGAATAGTTTAAACACATTTTAAAGCCTAATTTTAGGGAAATGTGTGGTTGATGTCTTATGAGGGAAGCATTAATCTTGGGGGATCCGGAAGGATGGGGGATGGGACCAGAAGGGGGGTGGGGTGATGTCATAAATCATTTGTGGGGAGGGGTAAGGTCATAAATCATTTGTGGGGGAGGGGTGATGTCATAAATCATTTGTGGGGAGGGGTAAGGTCATAAATCATTTGTGGGGGAGGGGTAAGGTCATAAATCATTTGTGGGGGAGGGGTGATGTCATAAATCATTTGTGGGGAGGGGTAAGGTCATAAATCATTTGTGGGGGAGGGGTGATGTCATAAATCATTTGTGGGGAGGGGTAAGGTCATAAATCATTTGCGGGGGATGGGACTGGAAGGGGGGAGGGGTGATGTCATAAATCATTTGTGGGGAGGGGTGAGGTCATAAATCATTTGTGGGGAGGGGTGATGTCATAAATCATTTGTCGGGGATGGGACTGGAAGGGGGGAGGGGTGATGTCATAAATCATTTGTGGGGAGGGGTGATGTCATAAATCATTTGTGTGGGATGGGACTGGAAGGGGGAAGGGGGGAGGTCATAGGTCATAAGTCATCAATCATTTTCGACATAAGGTGTATTACTCATCTACTCTTATTTACAATAATTGTGGTAAATTGGATCATCCTCCATGTTTTCAGCACATTCCCTCTGCTGCAGGAGCTCCTCAGTCCTGAGGAAAATTACAACCTGACACTATTACCATCACAAGTACGCAGAGGTCTGCTCTAGTCTCAGCATAGCTTTGTAGTTATGCATGAAGTGATGCTGACGTCTTGGATTTACGCACCTTTGCAGAAACTGCTTACAGCACTCAACCTGAACACTTTAAATTATGAACCACGGCGCTGCAGAGAAAGCTGCTGATAAGAGTTAGGGCTTAGTTAAACAATAAAACTCACCGTTAATCATAACAGAAGATTACCTCAGATGGAGGTAAATCCATCTTAGACCTTAGTTTAAACTATAAATGCAATGCTATAGATTAAACAAAATAGGAAAATAGTAAAATCTTGTTGTTTTTAAGAATTAACTTGAAGCCTTTTGGGTTCCTCGGTCCTCATGATGCTCCTTGTTCAACAAACAAACCTCTGAGAAAAGCTGAATTCATACAGAGATCAATGTACACTAAAGTGAACTCTAATTGGACTGTGATTTATGGTATTGCCACTGCATTTTATTAAGGGTTACCATAGCAACAGGAGGTATATATAGAAAATACTTTTATTATTAGCTTTACTTTATTTACAGTTTTGTTAATCATGTATGATTTTCATTCTGTCCCCTGAAATCTGGAACAAACACAGTTTAAAACATTTTTTGAGAAATATACATAGGTGTGAATACTTTTAATTTTATTAAAGGATACTATGTATTGAGCAAAAATACCCAAGCGAATAAAAAATGCATGGAGAGTTTTTTTTTCAAAATGCTAGATTTGTTTTTCTTTGTGTTTTGTAATTTTTTGCATAAAATCAGGTACTTATAAATATATGCTCAAATGGAATTACAATGAAAATCTGAATATTTTCATACTTTTTCAAATGTTTTTAAGATGTTTATTAGAGTTTAACGAGGTAATGGATTGGACCGGCATGGAAGCTCCGTGACCAGAGATTATATTGGACATTGTCAGGAGGAACTAATGAGTTTATTTAGTGTTGCTGATTGCTTACAGTTTCCTTTGAGTGAGGAGAAGATGGGGAGAAGGTAGATGAACCCGCAAGCAGTGAGTTTGGCTGAGATGGAGAAGCAGCTCAGGAGATCCAGAGGGTGGACAGGCAGGGGGGGCGTCCGAGGAAGGATCCAGGAGAAAAGCGTAGAGAAGCAACTTGGGGGCGACCAAGCTGCAAGGAGAGAAGGAGGACAAAGGATGTAAGTCTTCAATAAGCAATATGGGGTCAGATAGTGACAGTTCTACTCCAGCATGGCGTCTGTAGCAAGAGTGAAGGTGAAACCTGTGAATCTGACTTATAGTAGCAGATTCGAAAAGATGGATTATCCTATCATAATATCATCGATCATAATCATAGGGTTAAGCTAACCCTATGACACTGTACAGAAGTGTTTAAATTTGGTTTTCACCATTTGTTTTAGATCCACTGGAGAAAAACTGAGAGTGCTGAGATTTCTCATGTGAGTCATAGAGCTCAGTTTCTCTACTTTATTCCAGAGTTACTTATATATATAATATGGAAGAATTGCCAAAAATAAGAACACCATCTGACGTTACATCCTCTACTAGAGTGGCCACTTTAAAACCCATCAGTTAGGCCTGATGTGACTGCCGCCTCGGCTAACCTTCATTCTGATCCTGTAGTCCACTTTTATCTAAAACCATCAGAAAGAGATTTCAGAAAAGCTCCCAGAGTGAAATCTGTCCCTCTGATGAAGTGTTTCCGTGGATCCATCACACCCTCATTAAAGTGTCCCCCTACAGAAGCACTTTGTTATCTTCTCAGCCTGCTGGATGTTGCTATGACACCCTGGCAACCTTGGTACCAGCAACATTAAAATTCACCTCACAGAGGAAGAGTATCAGTGAGTCAAGAAGTCACATGAAGAGATTATTGCTCTCACTCCTCTGCACCAAACTGTACAGCTTCTTCTGTTTTAATCTAAACACCAACATCAGATCCCAGGTAAGTCAGGTGACTAAATGGTCAACTTTGAGATTTACTCCAATTTTTTAGATAGTGAAGTATTTGAGTTATCTTTAGAAGAAGAAAAACTAGATCCTTAATGCCACTGTTCTTTGGTTACAGCCTGCATGAAGGATGTTAGTATGGACTACTGCACACATTAAACTATTACAGAACCATTAGCCCCATTTAGACTACCGTCTGAAAACCGAACCATGCCGAGTTCAGAAGGATATTGGATCGGGTAACTGTGCCGAAATCGGTTCCTTACGACCGATTACACGCCACGTTGGCACGGTTCCTCGCTTCCTAGTGGTGATCTACGGTACTACTGCTCTCCAGAGGTAAACAAACAAACCAATATGGTGGCGCCCGTAACATTCAGGAAGTTTGGTTATAATTGTTATATTTGGTTGTTTGCGGAGAGTCAGGCAAAGAAGGCAGCTTTAGGTGAATTTACCTGACAGTCGACTTTTGGGAAGTGGATACGAAAAATGAGCCATTGAGGTTCATCACACTGCTAAGCAGAATCATCTTTGGAAATCATGTGGCGCGGTAGGGAAGCTAAGATTTTTATAAATGTGTGAAATTTCGTGACTACAGACGCTTATCTGTTGCTTTCATCAGTTGTTCATGTTTTGTTATATTATGTTTTCAGTTTTATTAAAGTTTTCCTTATTTTTGTTGTGCTTACAGAAGTATTTGAACGAGAGAGAAACACTGGTGGATGAATATAGTAAGACAGACCTTTAACCCTCAGCAATGGATCAAAACCTAAGGTAATAATTGCAGAAATAAATGCTGATTTTATCCCATGTTTATATGGTAGGCTGTTGTGTTGTTTAGGTTATTAATACTTCAACGGATAGGCCAATTTTTTTTCCAAAAAGCAATGACTTTAATGACACCACTATTGTTTTTAATTGCCAGCCGAGTTAATAAAGGGAAATATATACAAAGACCCATGTGTAATAACTGTAAGAATAATATTATGAAATTTCATTTTCTTTGAATGAGCTACAGAACCTTCCAATGTCTTAGTGAGTCGATCAGGCCTTATACCTCCATGGCAGAAATTAGGATGCAACGGCCTCTTCCTGTGGAGCAGAAAGTTGATGCTGTATTGTTGTTTCTTGGAACCACATCAGAGTATCAGACCATTTGTCACAATTTTGGAATATCCAGAGCCTCACTGTGCATCTTTGTCAAGGATGTTTATGAGGCAATATGCAGTCGACTGACACCAGAGTTTGTGAAGCTACCCACTGATAGAGAGGCTACAAATATTATGGAGTCATTGAAAGAAAAATGGGGATACCCTGCTTACATAAGTGCTATTGATTGCTCACGCATACCCGT
>CM060068.1:49273658-49381158 GCA_030533445.1 Cyprinodon diabolis | reverse complement strand
ACTTTTTGAATTATATAACACAAGACATTTGACTTTAAATACTACATTTGGAGTCCTGGGTCTCCGCCTTGGCCTCCTTTCAGTGGGACGCGCCTGTAACACCTCACCAGGGAGACGTCCAGGAGGCATCCTAATCAGACCTCAACCGGCTCCTCTCGATGTGGAGGAGTAGCGGCTGTACTCTGAGTTCTCCCCAGATGATTGAGCTCCTCCCCCTATCTCTAAGGAAGAGCCCAGACACACTATGGAGAAAACTAATTTCAGCCGCTTGTATCCAGACCTCGTTCTTTCGGTCATGACCCAAAGCTCATGACCATAGATGAGGGTAGGAACGTAGATCAACTGGTAAATCGAGAGCTTTGCTTTTTGGCTCAGCTCTCTCTTCACCACAACAGACCGGTACAGCAAGCGCTTCACAGCAGATGCCGCACCAATCCACCTATCGATCTCCCGCTCCATCTTCCCCTCATTTGTGAACAAGACCCCAAGATACTTAAACTCCTCCACTAGGGGCAGTATATCCTCCCCAACCCGGAGAAGGCACTCTACCCTTTTCCGGCTCAAGACCATAGTCTTGGATTTGGAGGCACTGATCCTCATTCCGGCTGCTTCACACTCGGCTGCGAACTGCTCCAGTGAGAGCTGTAGATCACGCCCTGATGAAGCCAATAGAACCACATCATCTGTGAATAACAGAGATGCAATCCTAAGGCCACCAAAACAGATCCCCTCAACACCTTGGCTGCGCCTAGATATTCTGTCCATGAAGGTAATGAACAGAATCGGTGACAAAGGGCAGCCCTGGCGGAGTCCAACCCTCACCGGAAACGAGTCCAAACGAGTCAGGCTCTGACACCGGTCATACAGAGACCTAACAGCCCCTATTAAATGGTCCGGTACTCCAAACGCCCAGCGTACCCCCCACAGGACCCCCCTAGGGACACCGTCGAAAGCCTTCTCCAGATCCACAAAACACATGTAGACTGGTTGGGCAAACCCCCATGCACCCTCCAGAAACCTGCTGAGGGTGTAGAGCTGATCCAGTGTTCCACGGCCAGGACAAAAACCACACTGCTCCTCCTGAATCTGAGATTCGACTATCCGACGGCCCCTCCTTTCCAGAACCCCGGAATAGACCTGGCCAGGGAGGCTTAAGAGTGTGATTCCTCTATAGTTGGAACACACCCTCTGGTCCCCTTTTTTAAATAGAGGGACCACCACCCCAGTCTGCCAATCCAGGCCCCTGATGTCCACGCAATGTTGCAGCGTTAACCAACACAGCCCCACAACATCCAGAGCCTTAAGGTACTCAGGGCGAATCTCATCCCCCCCTGGAGCCCTGCCACCCAGGAGCTTTTTACCACATCAGTGACTTCAGCACCAGAGATGGGAGGACCCAAGCCGGAGCCTTCAGGCTCTGCTTCCTCAATGGAAGACGTGTTAGTGGGATTAAGGAGGTCTTAGAAGTACTCCGCCCAACGACATACGACGTCCCGAGTTAAGGTCAGCAGCACACCACCCCCCACTATAAATAGTGTTGGTACTGCACTGCTTCCCCCTCGTGAAATGCTGGATTGTGGACCAGAATCGCTTCGAAGCTGTAGGGAAGTCTTTCTCCATGGCCTCTCAAACAATTCCCACGCACCTCTGGTGGCTTCTATGTGACTTGCCTGTGGCTGCTGTGGCTGAAAAGGGGGGCTGCAGAAGTCCTGGATGACTCTTAACTTTCTGCTTCTGAATGCAGACAAAACAGAAGTTATAGTCTTTGGACCAGAGTCTCTGAAAAAGAAGCTGATTAGCTGATTAGATTTTTGATCAGGACCTGTCATTTAAATCCCAGATCAAAGAGGTTTCTAGAATTTCCTTCTTTCATCTGAGGAATATTGCTAAAATGAGCAATCTCCTGTCCAGGGGTGATGCTGAGAAACTAGTCCATGCATTTGTTACTTCAAGGCTGGACTATTGTAATTCTTTACTATCAGGAAGTCCACAAACTGTAGTTAAAAGCCTTCAGCTGATCCAAAATGCTGCAGCCAGAGTTCTGATGGAAATGAAAAAGAGAGATCATATCTCTCCTATCCTGGCTTCTCTTCATTGGCTTCCTGTTAAATCCAGAATAGAATTTCAAATCCTCCTTCTCACATATAAAGCCTTAAATGGCCAAGCTCCATCTGATATCAGAGATCTGATTGTTCCTTATGTTCCTAACAGAGCACTTCGCTCTCAATCTGCAGGTTTACTAGTGGTTCCTAGAACTTCTAAAAGTAGAATGGGAGGCAGATCTTTTAGTTATCAGGCTCCTCTCCTGTGGAACCAACTACCAGTTTTAGTCCATGAGGCAGACACCCTGTCTACTTTTAAGACTAGGCTTAAAACTTTCCTTTTTGATAAAGCTTCTAGTTAGAGTGGCTCAGGTTATCCTGATCTATCTCTATAGTTCTGCTGCTATAGGCTTAGACTGCTGGAGGACATAGGGACCCCTTTTTCATCATTCTGCTTCATTCTATCTCTATTCTCCCACTCTGCAGAATCTATTAGTTCAATCTCTAACGTTCTGCTCTCTCTGCTTTTTCTCATAGTAGCTTCATCTGGTCTGTTCCTCTTTGGCTGTGACTCCATCCTGGAGAGAAATATCAGCTGTGCTGCTGCCATCAACACCTTTGTTTCTAGATGTTGGAGATCGGCCTGTTTTCCAGTGTAGTCCTGTTTCTCTGACTGTGACTAACTGGATGTGCTCTCTTCATCCTCTGACATGGGAGCTGGCTCGGAGCTCGTCTGCCTGGCTGTGTGTTTCCTGGACGGGGCCGCCTGTGGAGCTGGTTGACAGTTGCCTTTTGTATCTATGCTTCTTTTTCTATGTCTGCTTCTGTCTCCTTGAACCCCAGTGGGCCTCAGCAGATGGCCGCTCACACTGAGCCTGGTTCTGCTGGAGGTTTCTTCCTGTTCAAAGGGAGTTTTTCCTCTCCACTGTCTCTACAAGCATGCTTAGTGTGAGGGATTGCTGAAGAGTCAATGAGTCGATGCAATCAGCTGGTTTTCCTTAGATAGAAAACTTTGAATCAATCTGACTGGATGATCTGGTTGAACTGTCTCTGTAAATCCCTTGAGATGACATGATGTGATTTGGCACCATAGAAATAAACTGAATAGAATTTAATTCCATGATAGCAAAACTCTGGAAATCTCTTCCTTTGACTAAGATAGAATTTTACTGTCACACATTTATTAATTCATTAATTCATATCCTCATCATAATTTTTCCAGCAAATGTAGCATTTTTTGTATTTTTTAAAAAAGCAAAATATTTCAAAGAAAAATTGAACACATGACTGTTGATCAATGTCTATAGCCGTGGATTATTGTAACAGTGGATTATTGTTTTGTGTAAAGAAATATAGAGGATGATCCTGAAGTGAAAATGAAGGTTTGGAAAATAAATAAAGTGTCTGACTCCATCTGGTGGTCGAAGATGTTATATATTAGTGCTGAAAGGTTTTTTTAAAGGGTGACACTGGAAGTCACTAAAAGTCCTCTTTATTAAATTTATAATTGGTCCCTGCCTCTCTGAAGTCAGAGTGCTCCCTTAATGATTTTACATTTATTTTAGAATTTGAGGAATTCTACAAATTTTCTTAAACTGAAATCATCTCTAGATCTAGTCGTCTTTGCCAATATGGGCCAGGATTCTTCCACCAGAGAGGGATTTACACCTCTAATTATAATATTAATAATAAATAATAATCCATGTTTTATATTTTAAATCGTTTTTATCTGCTGCTCTAATCAAAGGAGTTATAGCTGTTTTTATTTCTTATATTTGTATTTTTTATTGTAGAACGCTTACTGCTGTGTTTTTTTTAGGAAGACAGTTTTAAGATCTTTCCAGGGAAAACAGATGAAAAAACGCCTTTGGCTAAATCTGGTGCATTTGCAGGGATGCTTTTTAATGTACACTGTCCCTGTCAAATAAATCAATAAATTAAATTAAAGGTAAGAATAAATTGTTCTAAAAACATAGTTAAATATAATTTACTATTAATTATAATTAATTTTTTGGTCGGCTTTCCTTTCACTCATCTATCTCTTGTTGTATAACTAATTATTTATCTGCTGCTGGTGAATGCTGTTAATTCTTCCCATATTATTGGGTTGAGCTAATTGAATACAAATTTAAATATTGTTGGATTTTGCATTTGTTGCCTCAACTAATCTCTCATCTTTATCTATACAGTTGTTTTCTGTAATTCATTGAAGTTTATTAATCTGGAGAAATTTACCTCTGCATATGACCCTTCCCCTTGGGGAGCAGTGGGCTGCCATTGTGCAGCGCCCGGGGAGCAGGGTGGGGTTAAGGGTCTTGCTCAGGGACCCAGAGTGCAGGCTGTGGGTTTGAACTGGGTGCTTGCAACCTTCTCAGAGAACAAGTGCACTGCTCTAAGCACTAGGCCATCACTTTTATATTAGGGTTAGAGTAGCGTAGAGTCTGAGAACTTTGGCCTTTAGGGTTAAAGGTTCCTGCATGTTTGGGTGAATAAATCTTCAGCTTTTCCCTTACATTACTCTCCACAATGAGTCATCTGACTCCGTCTAACCTGATCTTCTGCATCTCTTCTGTCAGACCAGCTAGCTTCATGCTTCATGTCCTATTTAGCTCCATCCATGAGCCTCCTCCTCCAGGCCTCCTCCTGTTCCAGCTGAGGTTCTCCTTTAAGCACATCCAAGCATCCTCATTACGGATTCTATCAATCGTCATCTCTGCCACCTCCAGCTCTGCCTCTAAACCAGACTTCATGGCTAGTCTTTTCAGATGCTCGAAATCTTGGATCCAGTATTCAAAACAAACAGGTCTGGATGAGTTCAAAAAGTCTTTATTGAACACTCAGCGTGCGGCTGCTCGTCAGCTGGAGCGGATAAACCATATCCTCTGGTTCAGAGTTCAGTCGATCCCCAGAGGAAGGAGATGAATCCGAGATGGAGATGTCCTCAGCTTGCAGAGGGCGCCGCCCCTGAAGCTCCGAGTGATGAGCAGAAGACAGCCGACGCCGAGGAGCCACAGTGCCAATGAGAGAACATCCAAAGTCGTAGCAGAACCAAGTTTACGAACCAGAAGATCAGAGACCGATGAGGTACAGAAGGGGAATCCAAGCCGAGGTCAGTAGCACAGTCCAGGTTCGATAAACCAGCGGAAACCAGGAATATAGTCCAGAACAGAGCAGATAAACAGAGCAGACAGGGGCAAAGCAAAACTCGGGATCCACAGGGCAGAAACAGAACCAAGATCAGAACGCTAGAGTTACTCACACAGAAACGCTTGAATAATCTGGCAGTGGTAGCTAGAAAACACACAGCATATATAGGAGTTGGAAACAGGTGGATCAGATGAGCGGTAATGAAAAACCGGGCAGAGTTAAACAGGTGAGTGGAATGAGCAATCAAGCCAGCCTTCAGTGATCATGAAAGGTCTCACCACCATCTTTCATTGATATTCTTCTAGCACCTCACGCCTTTCTTCCCTCATTCCAACATCCTTGGACATCTTTCCTTACCTCTTTTCCAAAACCCTTCATCTTTTTGTCTTCCTGTGACCCCATGGCTCCACTCCTCTCATTCACACATTTATTCTACCTCTCTATGGTACCGATAAATCCATAATAAGGCTGTAGTAGAATTAAAATCAAATTGAAACCAAAATGGAATCAACTTTACATGAAAAACAACAATTTGTGCGGCTGTTTTCTAATACCAGTCATTTCCACAGAGATGGCTGTAATTTATCAGATGGCAGCTTGTTTCTGTCATGTATCTGGATTAAAACCAATCCTGTTAGATGGAATCATCTTATATTAAATCTTGTTAGATTAAATCCTATTGGATTAAGTTCTGTTAGACGCCTACATGGTGAAAAGTAGATGACCACTGAAAGTTGTATGATGACTACATACGCAGAAATACAACATCTCCAGCATGTAAGAGCAGTGTGCCGCTATTAGAAGCGGTGTGGCCATCAGTGGTCTGGAATTCATAGGTGGTAAAGATCTGCTGTTCATTCTTGAATAATGCAGCAGTCGTAGGATTTTCAGGATTTCCAGGTCCATATGTGTGGAACTCAAAGTGATAAACTCCCTTCACTGGTGCCGTGAACATCCCTGCGGAGCATTACATCACAGAAAGAATGCCTCTCTTCATTACATCTATTTTTAGAAATAACACAGGGGCACCTGTGTTTGGGTTGTAGGCATTCCCGATGTTGGTGACAATGTGCCTGAAGACCAGAGTTATGTGTGTATTAAACGGTCCAATGTTTGCTGAACCTGAAGCCAACAAAGATGCTGAGAAAGCCAGTCGCTTCACTGAAAGACAGAAATGGACACCAGGAACATGCAGTTATGGGATGGAAGGGTTAGAAAACCTTATTATTTGTCTTGTAATTCTGAATTCAAGTTATTCACAGAAATAGAGATTACTTTTTTTTTCTTTTCAGGCATGTTGATCAATCTTTGCGTACTTTGGCCAGGTACCAGGAGAGTCATTGGGTGAGTCTGGATATCCCATCCAGATTCAGTTCATCAAAGGATTAGTTATTTAGACACCGTTTGGTATTTTGGATCAATCTAAGAACTTCTTGGCAAACTTAACTCCATTAGTTAAGTCCTGTGGTGGTAGATTAATCAGAGACAATTTGAATTCAAGGAAATTAAGATTTTTTTGATCTACATCTGAATTTTTTATATTATTTTTTGTAGATCCGCCTATGCCCCATAGTTATATGGGGCATAGGCGGATCTGCTGGGGTGGCATAGGGGGGAAAATGCCCCCCTAAATGACAGCCTTGCCACCCCTGCTGCCACCCCAGTTGGCGGTAGGGGTGGCGAGGCTTATAAATTATGGATAATTTGAGAATTACGACCGCTGATTTCTAATGTCGGACTGCAGTGAATGCAGCACGAGATGACAGAGAGCGACTGAGACTGATTGTTTTGAAAACCGAATGAGGCAAAGCGAGGGAGCCAGGGGTCATGGAGAGAGGAGACACGGGATGAAACAGGTAAAAACTGATTAACTATCTATGGAGAAATGAAATCATAATGAAAGCTCAATGTTGCTAGCATAGCTGCAATGCTGATTTACAGATGATAAAAATCAGGCTGCAGAACGTTATTTCTCTATCTATGATGTTAGTTAGGCCTGATGTCTCAGGCTCATAAAGACATATTTTCAGTCAACTATGACAGAAAGAGACGATCAAGTTTGGTTGAACTCAAATCAAAACGCACAAAGGCTTTGGATCTAAATAAAGTTGTGAAGCGTTTTGCTGAGCAGCATGGAAATCACTGCATTCAGCTGTTATAGTCATGTTAACTTTATGTTTGCTCTCTGCTGAGCCTTTACAGAGCTGCTACATTTTGCTTTGGCACCTGAGAAAATCTGATGGAGGACCAACTCTGCCATATTTAAAAATAAATACAGAAATAAATAAATGCTCAATAAATAAATAAGCATACAAATAATTGCCACCAAAAATACAAACAACAAATAAATGTAAGTAGAAATTAAATTATACAGTGAGACATAAATGTATATAACTCTTTTAATTAGCCTTTGCCTTTGTAATATTTACCATATGTAGTTTTTTGTCATTTATAATCTTCAACTTTATTTTTTAATTACTTATATTTCTAAGTATTTATTTATGTGCATGTTATTTTTTTCTGTTTTATTCTTCCTTTGTATTTTTTTCCCCTTGTTATTTCTTCGCCGCTATTTATTTCTGCCTGCCCTTATAATATAATTTCTACTTACATTTATTTTTTGATTGCATTTTGGTGGCAATTAATTGTATGCTTATTTATTTATTGAGCATTTATTTATTTCCGTATTTATTTTTAAATATGGCCGAGTCGGTCCTCCATATACAGCTCTATCTACAGCATATCTACATGCATGAAATGTCCCTTTCATGTTGCCGTAACTGCTGTATGTCAAGTTCCTGAGGAACAAATGGGGTAAATGTGTGTTCAGAGTAAACATTACATGGATGTCTGGTACCTTGTTTGGTGCCTTGACCCATTTATTTCTACTGTGTAGTTCTGCTCACTGTAGTGCAGCTCAGTCCATAGATCTATGATGGGAAACTTTTTCTTTCTATAGTTTCTTCTTGGTCAAATGCTGCAAAGCTGCCTCTCTGACAGTCAATCTCACACATCTGCACCTCAGCACCTGTGTCTTACCTTCATACCTGTGATAAGGCCCCTCTAGAAGTAGTGTTATCATTCTTCTATCTCCTATTAGATCACATTGTACGATGTATTACTAATATGAACTGTTTCACATGAAACACTTACTGTACATTAGAGTCCTGCAATAGGTCGGGTACCCGCTCGTCCCGACGGGTCACCCACTAAAATGCTCTTTTGCGGGTGAAAAATACATAAATAAAAATAAACGAGTCGGGGGTCGGGCGGATATTTTTTTTTTTTTACAGTGTCCTGTCTGGCAAGGTGGCAATAAGAATAATTGTCTTGATGCCAAAAGGATCCCAACAGATTTTACTTTCACAAGTGTAGCAGTATGGCAATTGCCATACTGCTCCACTTGTTTCATGCATATAAATTGCTTTATTATAATTATGCAGGGAGTTTTACAGTTTATATTGACACTGCATGTAAGTAGAGCAGAAAAACAGAAGAAGAAAAAGGAAAAAGAAAAAAAAAAGGACAAAAGATGAAAA
Source organism: Cyprinodon diabolis (assembly GCA_030533445.1). Classification (NCBI taxonomy): domain Eukaryota; kingdom Metazoa; phylum Chordata; class Actinopteri; order Cyprinodontiformes; family Cyprinodontidae; genus Cyprinodon; species Cyprinodon diabolis. The sequence continues at coordinate 49,372,430 of CM060068.1, read as the reverse complement.
GAAAGAGCAGACCGCAGTCGGCGCAACACACCGCCCGGACCAACACACACCAGCGCCGCGCCGCCAGCAGGACCCTCACCCAGCAGGCCCGCCCGCCCCCCGAGAAAACCGACATGCCAATCCCCCCCCCCCCAAAAAAAAAAAAAAAAAGGAGCCCCCACAATGCGACAGTGGACACCTGACACCGACCCGCCCGCAACCGCTCCCCCCCACCGAGGAAGAAAAATAAATGAAAATAAAAAATAAATAAATAAGTAAATAAATAAATTCATTAATAAATTAATAATTACAATTAAAATAAATATGCAAGAGGAGACCAGGTGGCTCGCTCTTCCTCCAGGCCCCAGACTCCGGACGGCAGCCGGAGAACAGGGGTGTGAGAAGACCCCGATCCTCCCTGCGCCCGCTCGAATGTGGTGTTGTTGCGTGTTGCTCTCAGATGTAATTAAAACTTGGGAGTACCAAGAGGGGGTGTCCGGCACAGTCCACCCCCCCTCCAGGAGATAGACGGTGTCAGCACACCCCCCCCTTCGACAACCCTGAACCCTCAATGTCTAGATACGAGAGGGGATGAAGGAGGCCGACCGTGGTGAGGCCCATAAAATAAGCCCCCCCCGGTGGCCCTGACCCCCACCCCCGAAAATGCCCTACATAGATGTGTGTTGTAAAAATGTTGTAGATTGAAGTGTCTAAAATGCAAAACACAAATTGGGGTGGGGGACGTCATCAGAAGGTGGGGCCCTCCAGTAACGACCCCCTCCCCAAAAACCTACATGTGTGGCAGAGTGATGGAGCAGGCAGAGGGAGGATTTCGGGGATGGGGGGCAAAGGACTGGGGTGCTTGCTGCACTCCCAGGGAGCCAGCTCCCCTGCTGACTCCAATAGGCACCCCCGTTCCCCGAGAGACCCTCCAGAGAGGGGGGCCCCACCAGTTTCACCACCGTAGCCCGGGGGGCACGGGAGCGGCAGCATGACCCACCAGCCAGCCGGGCACAGAGCCAACACCACCACCCTCCCCCCGTCCTGTCCATCCAATAAAAAAAATAAAATAAAAAATAAAAAAAATAAATAAATAAAAAAAATAAAAATAATAATAAATAAATAAATAAATAGGGGGGGGGGGCAACCCCAGCTGGCCAGCCCACGCGCAACACGCAGAGCCCCCACCCAGGACGAAGCCCCACCAGGGGGCAGCACGGACCAGGACCAAGACAGGGAGCCAGACCCGAAGCCCTTCCAAGATCTTCTTCCCACTATCACCACCCCCCACCCCCTCTTCGGAGATCTAATCCCTCCCCTACAATAACAGTCAAGCTACTCACTACACAAGCGACAGAAGACATCCAGGCCGAGATCATTCCTACTCCCCCTCCCTCCCCTTCCCCCATTTACAGAGTGCAAACCCGTGAGGGGGTAAGCATTGCCATAGGTGTTAATGCCCATATCCACCCCCAGCCCAACAGGCCCCGAGGCACCCCGGCACACCAGGGCGGATATTTTTTTAGTGCGGGCGGGTAGTTGGTGATTTTTTTTTATGCCTGTGTGTTGTTATGGACATCAGAAATGTTCTATTAATCAGGCACTGGGGTCACCCTTGAGAGCTTAAAGCCCTGCCGGCAGTGTGGGCTTCCCTCCAAAAAGGCCACAGTCAGTGCGTACACGTCTGCTGCAGTGTTAATGGCGCTGTTCTGCAGCGCAGCGTACTATAGCCTATTACTTGGTGTGTTAACGGGTCGGGTTGCGGTTTAAATATCAACGGGTCGGGTCGGGGTCGGATTTGAATTGAAGAGATCCGCGGGCGACGGGTTGGGTTCGGTAGTCATCCTAACGGGTTTGGGCGGGTGCATGTTGGTAAAAAACGACCCGTGCAGGACTCTACTGTACATACTATTCTCACCAAACTGTGATAACTGTGATTAAATTCAGTGTAAACAAATGCCATATGTTGCCATCCCTCAGAAATTCCTGCCGCCCCCCTTGCCACCCCATAAATATTTTTCTAGATCCGCCCCTGCTATGGTGTAAAGTTCAGTGACATCAGAGCATCTAAGTCAGTTGGAAAATCAACTGACAACAGAAAAATCCTGTAAAAACCTGAGTGTTTATATGCAAAACATGTTGGAGCTACTTAATAGTGAGCGTTGGTCTCAGAGCAAACTTTTGTTTAAGCTTTAATCTACAATGTTGGGTTGATTCCAAACAAATTGGTCACTTCTGTCCAAACCGATTTATTCAGTTCAAACTCAGGGGGAGGTTGTAGGAAAAAAATCAACTTACAGGATTCAACCTAGCAACCTTTTGATTACTGTCGGTGTCCCTTTGCTTCAGATTAATGTTTCCTCAGTTGGATGAATAACGGCGTCGTTGGTCATAGAGATATGAGGCGTCTGTCGGGAGAATTTTATTTCTCTTGAAATTATCTGTTGGTCTGAAATCGTTAGTTTGACATATTGAGATTTTATGGGGATTTGACACAGAAGGATGAGGAAATAAAGTCCAACCCATCTGAACAACCAGTTTTTTTGTGACCTTATGCCTCATTTTCAGTCTTAGGATACCTGCTGTCACGACTAAACATACATTTATTTCCTCACTACAAATCCAATCACGCTGGGGAGTGTTGGCCTAGTGGTCAGAGCAGAGCTCTGTGCTGTGAGAAGGTTGCAAGTTCCCGGTTCGATCCCTACAGACTGCCACTCTGGGTCCCTGAGCAAGACCCTTAACCCCACACTGCTCCCCGGGCGCCGCACAATGGCAGCCCACTGCTCCCCAAGGTGATGGGTTAAATACAGAGAGGGACATTTCTCCAACGTGAGATCAATAAAGTTAAATTATTATTAGTAAATCAAAGTGACAAACATACACAAAGATCAATGATGAACAGATTAACGAATCAAGGAGGAAAGAACTAAAATGGCTTCAACTAAACATCTACATCAGAGTAAAACAGAAAAGAAGCCATAAACCTCAAAAATGAATGAATCACATCACAGAAAGAAGGTTATTCCCAAAGGTTTTATGTGTTTTGGTCTAATCTTCACGTTTTTCCTGAAAAACATTTTGTTTTGTTTTCTATCTAACTCTGTCTGAAGAAAAAATTGACACTCAGGGAAAACAAAATGACTTTTGATTTTGAGCAAAGACTTTAAAGAGACATTCAAAGCATATTTTTGAATAATACACAAACATATTTTTCTTTCGTGTCTCTCCCGGGTCACAGAGAGGACTTCCCTCCATCCAGACTCCTTCTCCAGCAGACAGATTAGTCCCTCCATGGTGTCCTGGTCCTCCTTTCAGGACACCATGGAGGACACCTCTATCCACTATCCTGGTGCATTCTGAGGAGAAGCAGCTCTACTCTGATCCTCCCCCTGATGACCCAGCTCCTCCCCCTCTCTTTGAGGGAGAGCCCAGCCTCCCTGCAGAGGAAGCTGGGATCCAGGATCTGGTTCTTTGGGTCTTGATCCAGATTAATGACCAGAGGTGAGGGAAGGAAGGTAGAGCGAGCGCTAAATCAGAGCTTTGCCTTTTCTCTCAGCTCTCTGATCCAAGGCAGGCGGAGCAGCGTCTGGATTATAGCAGCAGCACCGACCCGTCTATAGATCTCCACCTCTCTGAGGGACAATTCAATTCAATTCAATTCAGTTTATTTATATAGCGCCAAATTCACAACACATGTCATCTCAAGGCACTTTACAGTTCAACCAGATCATACAGTCAAATTGATACAAAGTTTTCTATCTAAGGAAAACCAGTTGATTGCATCGACTCATTGACTCAAATACAATCCCTCACACTAAGCATGCTTGTAGCGACAGTGGAGAGGAAAAACTCCCTTTTAACAGGAAGAAACCTCCAGCAGAACCAGGCTCAGTGTGAGCGGCCATCTGCCGAGGCCCACTGGGGTTCAAGGAGACAGAAGCAGAGATACAAAAAGCAGCTGTAAAAGGCGGCCCCGTCCAGGAAACACACAGCCTGGCAGACGAGCTCCAAGGCAGCTCCCATGCCAGAGGATGAAGAGAGCACATCCACCCAGCCACGGCCAGAGAAACAGGACCACACTGGAAAACAGGCCGATCTCCAACATCTATAAACAAGGGTGTTGATGGAAGCAGCACAGCTGATGTTTCTTTCCTGGATGACGTCACAACCAAACAGGAACAGACGAGGCAAAGCTACTCTGAGGAAAAGCAGAGAGAGCAGAACGTTAGAGATTGAACAAACAGATTCTGCAGAATAGGAGAACAGAGATAGAATGAAGCAGAATGATGAAAAAGGGGTCCCTATGTCCTCCAGCAGTCTAAGCCTATAGCAGCAGAACTATAGAGATAGATCAGGATAACCTGAGCCACTCTAACTAGAAGCTTTATCAAAAAGGAAAGTTTTAAGCCTAGCCTTAAAAGTAGACAGGGTGTCTGCCTCACGGACTAAAACTGGTAGTTGGTTCCACAGGAGAGGAGCCTGATAACTAAAAGATCTGCCTCCCATTCTACTTTTAGAAGTTCTAGGAACCACTAGTAAACCTGCAGATTGAGAGCGAAGTGCTCTGTTAGGAACATAAGGAACAATCAGATCTCTGATATAAGATGGAGCTTGGCCATTTAAGGCTTTATATGTGAGAAGGAGGATTTTAAATTCTATTCTAGATTTAACAGGAAGCCAATGAAGAGAAGCCAGGATAGGAGAGATATGATCTCTCTTTTTCATTTTCATCAGAACTCTGGCTGCAGCATTTTGGATCAGCTGAAGGCTTTTAACTACAGTTTGTGGACTTCCTGATAGTAAAGAATTACAATAGTCCAGCCTTGAAGTAACAAATGCATGGACTAGTTTCTCAGCATCACCCCTGGACAGGAGATTTCTAATTTTTGCAATGTTCCTCAGATGAAAGAAGGAAATTCTAGAAACCTCTTTGATCTGGGATTTAAATGACAGGTCCTGATCAAAAATAACACCAAGATTTTTTACTTTATTATCTGAAATCAGTTTAATCCCATCCAAATGAAGTGACTGGCTAATCAGCTTCTTTTTCAGAGACTCTGGTCCAAAGACTATAACTTCTGTTTTGTCTGCATTCAGAAGCAGAAAGTTAAGAGTCATCCAGGTTTTTATGTCTTCAAGACATGCTTGTAATCTATGTAATGGGTTAGCTTCATCTGGATTATAGACAGATATAGCTGGGTATCATCAGCATAACAGTGGAAATTAATCCCATGCTGACTAATAACTCTACCAATTGGGAGCATGTATAAAGTAAAGAGAATTGGTCCTAGCACTGATCCCTGTGGTACTCCACAGGTAACCTTTGAGCGTGTTGAAGATCTATCATTAACATAAACAAACTGAATTCGATCAGATAGATAGGATTTAAACCAGTCTAGTGCTATTCCTTTAATTCCAACAAAATATTCAAGTCTTTCTAAAAGAATATTATGGTCAATTGTATCAAATGCAGCACTAAGATCCAACAGGACGAGCACAGATACAAGTCCATTATCTGAGGCCATGAGAATATCATTAGTGACTTTCACCAGAGCTGTTTCAGTGCTATGATGAGCTCTAAAGCCAGACTGAAACTCTTCAAAAAGTTCATTATGGTGTAAGTGGTCGCAAACTTGTTTGGCAACTACTTTCTCAAGAATTTTGGATAAGAAAGGAAGATTGGATATAGGTCTATAATTAACCAAGTCATCTGGGTCAAGAGACGGTTTCTTAAGCAGAGGTTTAATTACAGCAACCTTAAAAGCTTTAGGTACATATCCCTGTAACAGAGATAGATTAATCACATCTAAAATGGAGGAGGAGATCAAAGGGAATACCTCCTTAAATAACCTGGTTGGAACTGGATCTAACATACAAGTTGAAGGCTTAGATGAAGACAATAATTTTGCTAATTCAGAAAGTTCAACTGGATCAAAGCAGTCTAAACCCGGTTCAGATTCCATGACTACCTCAGGTACAATCGCGGACAGAAGCCCAGGATACTGGAACTCCTCCACTGGAGGCAGGAACTCTGATCTAACCTGAACCTATTTCATGAAACCAAATATTTACCATCAAATTGTTATGAAATATACTTGGAAGCAGCATGAACAGCAGGAGAGTTAATGACTAAGAGATGCCAGGTTAACAAGAACACGGCGAAGGAAACATGGAGCAGAAAAAGGATCCAATAAATACCAACAACAAACAGAAGCAACGGAAAACAGGTTAAAACAAAAGAAAAGTGATGAAACACAGTGCAGTAAACCTGTTAATTATTTGATGCATATGACCGAAGGAGAAATGTTCAAACTGGATAAACAGGAAAAATTCACTGTTATAAACTAAAACGCAACAAAATAAAAATAAAAAACTTAATAATAAAGCAGGATGTTAAAGAGTTGCAGGCATTTTGTTTTCTAATCATGTCAAGTTTGAATGCTTAAAAGAAATTAAAGATAAAGATGGAAGATGGATCCTGATGAGGGGAAACCTGGAAGACCAAATGGTCGCATTGCTTAATATGTCTGCACCACCAGAATCAGATTTTATAAATCACTGTTTGATATCAAAAGGAACTCTAGTGTTCTAGTGTTATTTTGAAAAAAGCAAAAAGGGTGCAGGACTTCCAGATTCCTGCAGAGGAAATAGAACCAACAGGTTTTAGGTCAAAGAAGCAAGGAGAAAAATGGACAAATATTAACAGAAGAAGTGGAAAAAATGAGATTGCTCTATATTTAAAGTCTTTAGCCAGGCAACCCAAAAAAACTCAATATCATCAATAAAATTAAAGACTCTGAGTGCAACCAGAGGAAATGGAAAAAGTCTTTGAAGAATTTTACTCAAACTCAACCAGAATCTGCAGAGGATGAAATTAGGATGTAACATCCTTAAACGCCTTAAATCTTCCAAGTACATAGAAAACACTAAATGCTGATTTGTGCAGAGATTACAGAAAAGGTTTAGAAACTACAAAACAAGAATGAAATTGAGTAAAACTCCAGGAACTGATGGATATCCTATAGAATGGTGAAGGATATTTAGAAAGAGCTGCTTCTCATGATGCCATCATCCTGTAATGAAACATTGAGCGGATTCATCCTTCATGGAGAGAGAATATAAATACTGCTATTCATAACGACGGCAGAGACAGGGAGCTTTGGGAAAGTTAGAGACAAATATCAATATTAAACTATAAAAACAAAATCACCACATCAATGAAATCGATTCCAGACATTCATTTCAGGACTTATAGATGAAGATCAGTCAGGATTCATTAGAGGACGACATCAGAAGGACTTTCCATATAACAGAGGAAAAACCTCAACAAAAGGAAAGAGCTTTTCTTTTAGGTTTAGATGCAGACAAAGCATTTGATTCTGTTAGGGGTGCTTTCTTTATCCCTGCTATAAAAGGTTTGGATTCAACTCACAATCAATCAACTTTGTTCAAGACTAATATTAAGACCCAAAGTCTGGCAAATTGGTTCAGATTGGAAAGATCTACGAGGAAGAGCTTCTGCTTGTCTCCCAACTCGTTAGTCACCTTCATTGAGCCTTTAGCCCCAGCAATTAGAAAAGAACAAGAAACAGAAAGATTAAAAATTAGAGAGTCAGAAAACAAGATTGCGATGTTCGCAGATGATGCACTAAAATATGTAAGGCAACCACATACATGTTGAAATATATGATTAGCCCTGTTAAACTATTGTTTAGGGTTATAAAGTGAACATTGATGTTGCCCATTAACTATAGTTTTATAATGGAAGCAGAGATTCCAATCTTTATTTATTTGAAATTCTGTTTGCTACAGCAAAAAAAAGACCATCGCATAGAACTGTCCTAACCTTAAAACCTACAGTTAAAAAGCAATTGTCATGATCTGGCCTGATTGCTCTACCCTTATTGGTTATTTGTTTCACCTGCCGTTTTCCGTCCCTGCCGCAATTATCATTTATTTCTCTCACCTGTTTCTTTTGGTTTATATTCTGTTCAGCCTGTGCATTCAGGGCCAGATCATTATTTGTTTTCTGTTAAGTCTGTTCAGTTTTGTTTATTCCAAGGTTCATGTCCTGGATCCTGGAGGCCAGAGGGTTTTTGTTTCTGTCTCGTCTCCTGATCATCCACCGTTCCTCCCCTGCTTAGTCCACTGGGTTTTGGGCTCTGTACCCAGGGAGGTTCAGTTTTTATTCCAGTAAGCCTGGCTCTAAGGAGGAGACCAGTTTAAAGGTCCTGCTCAAGTTCTGGTTCCACGTCCTGTCTCTGCTATCCTCCACCACTGAGCCTGCCTGTCTGCACCTGATCCCATCTGTTCCTGATCCCGTCTGCACCTGATCCCGTCTGCTCCTGATCCCGTCTGCACCTGATCCCTTCTGCTCCTGATCCCGTCTGCTCATGATCCTGTCTGCCCCTGATCCCGTCTGCTCCTGATCCCGTCTGCACCTGATCCCTTCTGCTCCTGATCCCGTCTGCTCCTGATCCCGTCTGCACCTGATCCCTTCTGCTCCTGATCCCGTCTGCTCATGATCCTGTCTGCCCCTGATCCCATCTGCACCTGATCCCGTCTGCTCCTGATCCCGTCTGCACCTGATCCCGTCTGCTCCTGATCCCATCTGCACGTGATCCCATCTGCACCTGATCCCATCTGCTCCTGATCGCTTCTCCCCTGATCCCGTCTGCACCTGATCCCGTCTGCACCTGATCCTGTCTGCTCCTGATCCTGTCTGCACCTGATCCCGTCTGCACATGATCGCGTCTGCCCCTGATCCCGTCTGCCCCTGATCCCCTCTGCACCTGATCCCATCTGTTCCTGATCCCATCTGCACCTGATCCTGTCTGCACCTCATCCCGTCTCCTCCTGATCCCGTCTGCTCCTGATCCCGTCTGCACCTGATCCCGTCTGCTCCTGATCCCGTCGGCTCATGATCCTGTCTGCCCCTGATCCCATCTGCATGTGATCCCATCTGCACCTGATCCCGTCTGCTCCTGATCCCGTCTGCTCCTGATCCCATCTGCTCCTGATCGCGTCTCCCCTGATCCCGTCTGCACCTGATCCTGTCTGCTCCTGATCCTGTCTGCACCTGATCCTGTCTGCACCTGATCGCGTCTGCTTCTGATCCTGTCTACACCTGATCCCGTCTGCACCTGATCCCGTCTGCTCCTGATCCCCTCTGCACCTGATCCCATCTGCTCCGGATCCCGTCTGCTCCTGATCCTGTCTACACCTGATCCCGTCTGCACCTGATCCCGTCTGCTCCTGATCCCCTCTGCACCTGATCCCATCTGCTCCGGATCCCATCTGCCCCTGATCCTGTCTGCACCTGATCCTGTCTGCTCCTGATCCCATCTGCTCCTGATCCCGTCTGCTCCTAATCCTGTCTACACCTGATCCCGTCTGCACCTGATCCCGTCTGCAACTGAGCCTGTCTTCACCTGATCCTGTCTGCTCCTGATCCCGTCTGCTCCTGATCCCGTCTGCTCCTGATCCTGTCTACACCTGATCCCATCTGCACCTGATCCTGTCTGCACCTCATCCCGTCTGCTCCTGATCCTGTCTGCACCTCATCCCGTCTGCTCCTGATCCCGTCTGCTCCTGATCCCGTCTGCTCATGATCCTGTCTGCCCCTGATCCCATCTGCATGGGATCCCATCTGCACCTGATCCCGTCTTTTCCTGATCCCGTCTGCTCCTGATCCCATCTGCTCCTGATCGCGTCTCCCCTGATCCCGTCTGCACCTGATCCCTTCTGCACCTGATCCTGTCTGCTCCTGATCCTGTCTGCTCCTGATCCTGTCTGCACCTGATCCCGTCTGCACCTGATCGCGTCTGCCCCTGATCCCATCTGCTCCTGATCCCATCTGCTTCTGATCCTGTCTTCACCTGATCCTGTCTGCTCCTGATCCCATCTGCTCCTGATCCCGTCTGCTCCTGATCCTGTCTACACCTGATCCCGTCTGCACCTGATCCCGTCTGCAACTGATCCTGTCTTCACCTGATCCTGTCTGCTCCTGATCCCGTCTGCTCCTGATCCCGTCTGCTCCTGATCCTGTCTACACCTGATCCCATCTGCACCTGATCCCATCTGCACCTGATCCTACCTGCTCCTGATCCCGTCTGCTCCTGATCGCATCTGCCCCTGATCCCGTCTGCACCTGATCCTGTCTGCACCTCATCCCGTCTGCTCCTGATCCTGTCTGCGCCTGATGCCGTCTGCACCTGATCGTGTCTGCCCCTGATCCCGTCTGCACCTGATCCTGTCTGCACCTCATCCCGTCTGCACCTGATCGTGTCTGCCCCTTGTAGTGAATTAATACTGCACCAATGATTTAGAATATAGTGGATAAATGTTTCACAATAAATACATTTGTGTTATAAAGGCCAAAGAGTCCAAAGAGTGTGCAGCAGCATGGATAAAAATAAAACACTGTGCAAGGCCAGGTGCAGCTTGAGAGATGAGAGCAGGAGGGAAAAGGACAGGTTATGGACGGGAGACAGAAGTATTGGACTGAGTCCAAGGCTTTTGATGCTACAAGGTGGCAGAAATGAGGCCTGTTTGTAAGACATACGCATTGAGAATGGAATATTCAAGGTTGCACAGCCCAGCTGTACTAAATTGTGATATATTGAGTGTCATGATGGGTTCTTAGAGTTAAGCCCAAAATGCAGATCACACACGGAAACTGGGTAAAAGTTTAACAGAGTTTATTATGGTTCACAAGCACACGATAAAGAATATGATCTGGAACAGGTTCAGGGCTGGTTCACTAGAGTCTTGACTGGGACCGGAGACTGTTGGTTAGCAGAGTTTATAAGAAGCTAAACATCTAGCTTCAGGCTTAGCATAGCAGACCTTGATCTGAGCTTCCAGCTCACTGCAGAGAACAACAGGGACCATCCAGATAGGATTCTTCAGGGTGATTCCACATAGGAACCTTCAGGTTGGCTCACCAGGGCAGATTAGCAGTTTAAGCTCTCCCAGAGCTTCAGACCAGAGACAGGTTTCCAGTGAGGCAGCTCTTCCTGAGCTTCAGACCAGAGACAGGTTTCCTGTGAGACACAGACAAAGGAGGGATTACAATCTGATCTCACACTAGAGACAACCAAGATTCAATCTGTAACAGAGACTCTGGAAGCTAACCAACTAAGATCAACACTGCGGCGTGGAAGCAAGGTCAGACAGGAGCTTATAAAGGAGCAGTCTTCTGATGAGAGGATTAGCAACAGGTGTGCAGGAAGATTCCAGGCCTAGGGGAAAAACACAGAGCAGAAGAGGATCCTCGGTGCCCTCTGGAGGGCAAGCCTGAGGATCCTAATATTGAGTTGTCATATCAAAATAAAACAAAGTGATACGGCACGGTACTGGCCGACACAAAAGTGATGTGTTACTGAAATTTTGAGCATCAAGGTTATGCTGAATTTTTTTAATGAGATCTTATGAAAACACAGTCACACTGGATGAAAGTGTAAAGAAAAGGCTTTGATAGATCAAAGGAAAGGCTTTAAAAAAATGCTCCTCGATTGAATATAAGTGGGACTGTCAGATGTTTACCGGTATGCATGTTCTGAGCGGACGATTGGCAAAGGGAAGCCATAAATCCGAAACATTAAAGTACGCGTGTTAAGTGGGAGTATTAGCGATTAAGCGATAGTCAGCGTGCTCCGTGAACTTGTGTTGTATTAGGTATTGAGAGGCTAAGCGATAGCCAGGCTAAGGGATAGCCAGAATATTACTGACTAAGCGATAGTCGGAGAAATAGTACCGCTCTACCGGATGACGTCTATCCATTTTCAGTTATCTGAGTGGGTCCGGGTACCAGGGAAAACGCGTGTGCCACTGTAGGAGACAGTGAGGAAAAGTAAAAGTGCACTGTAAATATATAATCATTTGTCTATGTGTCTTTGTCTGTGTGAAGAGTGAAAGAGTTAATTACTAAGGGGGAGTAAGGGGCGAATAATAATAATAATAACGATAATAATAATATTAATAAAGCTTAAAAGGTATAGTAATAAATTAACAGAATTAATTATTATAAAAGTTAAAAAAGTAAAAGAAAAATTAACAGAATTAGTAACTATAAAATACATAGTTAAAAGAATAAAATAAATTAACAAGGTCCCAATTTAAAATTACGAAATAGGTTATAAGTGAATATAAAATTATGTTACACATAAAATAGATTATAGAGTAACCAAACAGAATACTTAGTAAAAAGTACGAAAATAATATTATAAATTTGTTCTATTAGAGATCCCAACATAAATTGTAGAGATCTAAAAATTAAAAAGTAGGAAAATTAAAACAAAAAGAGATCTGTATTGGAGAGAGCAGAACAAGTTAAATTAAAACATTAGGGACTATGAAGGTTGGTGGATAAGCACAAGACCGCGAGGGTTGAGTGACTGCTGGTTGCCATGGGAGCCAATGTGAGCAAACAGACTGAGGGGCTGACGCCTGCCAAACTGGTAATAATGACACACCCATCCAATAAGCGCAAAATTCAAAAATGCATGACAGAATGGCATGAGATAACATCTGGAAAAAATCGCTGGCCTAAAGAAGGCAGTTTTGATCTATCATGCTGTGATGAAGTAGAAGAAAAATTGAGGGATAAAGATAAAAAACGAGACTGAATGCATTTGCATAAAAAACGGAAACATGCTGAACAGAAAGACATCCTGCGATATTTTAAAGTTGAAAACCATAAGAGTCCAACAGCTCCCAACTATACCGATCATAAGCGACCACCTTATCCCCCAACTATCGTAGGACAATATCCTGTATGTGAGAAGCAGAGCAGCAAGGGAAAAATTACAGGACAACTCAAATTAGTGTTAGAAGAAGAGGAAGAAGCAGAGACAGCAGTAGGGAGCCAGCAGCAGGAAGAGTGTGAACATAGCAGTGAGGAGGAAGAATCAGATAGATCCTTAGCTGAAGCAAGGAGAAGATCACGCTATAGCCGTTCACTACCCCCAAGACGTCGCAGACAAACACCATATCAGAGGGACCCCACATGCCAATCAGAACCAAGAATCAGGTTGACCTATATGGAAGAAACCGAATCAATGAAAGAGCAAATAGACAAGGAGCAGGAGGAACTGAGGAAAGAATTTTCACAAATTGTCAGCAGAGAAGAAAAGGAGAAAGAAAAAGCACAAGTGAAATATCAAAGGGATATGAGAGAGACAATAAAAAAAAACAAAAGGAAGAAGAGAAGAGACTAAGGAAAGAAATCGAAGAATTAAAGAAAATGGAGGAAGAGCAGCTTGTAAAAGAAGCGGCCAATGCTGATTACCCAGACCAGCCAAGTCCACAGACTGACCCTGATCAATAAAGCAGGAGTGAAAGAGGGAGAAGAGACGGGATGTGAGGAGGAAGGCTCAACAGAAAGTGATGCAGCAGAGTGGGAGGATGTTGAAACGCAGGATGAAGGCCCGGACAAACTGTCGTCAAAAAAAACATTCTATGAGGGGTCCAAGGAAAAAAGCAGGCCAGTGGCAAAAAGACAGAAGCCACTCGCAGCTGAATGTGACGTGGACCTAAAAATAGTAAGAAGCGACCCTCACCCCATGCGAACCAGGTTCCAAATACGACAGCAGAAGACAGAACAAAATCAAGGTGGGGCTTATATAGCTCCCTTGCTGTCTAAAGGACCTCATGAAGACAGATATGTGTCATGGTCATTTATGGACATGATCACACTTGCTGGAAGACTGACTCCATTGGCAGATGGTGCTGACAGGTGGATAGAAAAGCTGGAAGAAATCACTGGAGGCATCAATCTGGCAGCTGGAGACATCAAGGCGCTGCTAATCAAAACAGCAGGACACTCAGCAGCCAGAGAGGTGTTCGACGAAGCCCAGCTTCCAAGGGTCATGACCTCACACCAGTATGACAAGATACCATTCAACCACATAAGACCTAAGGTGTGGGCAGCCTTGAGGAACAAATACCCCACCTGCAATGATCCAACTAAGCTGAGACAATGTCTAAAGGATGATGAGAGCCCAGCCCAGTTTCTGCACAGGTTTCAACAGAAATGGAAAACAGAGACTGGAAGTGATGGGAATGAACAGAAGACATCTGGCCCCCTGTTCAGAACCTACATCAGGGAGACCATGCCCAAAGAAGTACAAGCCAAACTGGGCGGAGTTGTGGGGCTCATGAAGATGGACTGGCCTCTGTTCTCTGAGCATGTTATACACTATGTAAACATGCATCAGGCCGAGAAACGGGCCTTTGAGGACCAAAGCAAGATAGTGGCCACCAAGTTAACCCAGCTGCAGATTGGGGAATTGTCCAAAGAAAGAAAAAGAAAAGCCCAAAACATCAAGCAGCACTGACTGTGGCAGCCACACCCCCGACCGAGGGTGCACCTACAGGGGAAGCGGTCATACAAGCACCAGTAGTGTCACCTGTCATCCCTCCGCCCACACAGCAGATGCAATATCCAGCAGCACCACCTGTGGGAGGAGCCCTGCCACAGCAGACCCAATCACAACCAATCCCTCCTATTCATGTGCATCTAAACCAAGGAGGAGGCCCCCAACAAGCAGTGTTTGGAAGAGGACAAGGGGGGCCACCCATGCGAGGAAGATGGAGGGGACCACAAGGAGCCCCAAGAAGGCCCCCTCAAGGTCAATACCAGCAGATGCCCCAGGCAGGTCCAGACACGGGACAACAGCGAGCGAGGCTGCAATGCTGGGGATGTGGACAAGTTGGACACATGCAAAGGGACTGCCCCGCTAAGCCATGGATGGGACCTCAGCCCCCTACTGCTGGACCAACCACCTATGGAGCAGGACAAGAGGCTGGTTTGTTGTCATTTCTTTGCCCTTGTTATGTCCATTATGGTGGTCAACAGTGACCAAATTAGACCAATTTGGCATCCCTGTGATGAGATGTGCTACTAAACCACCCAGACTTTTGGACCTGTTAACTTCCTGTTTGGATTAACTGAGTGTGCAGCTGTTGCAGCTGTCCAGAGGAACTCCATCTGAAGTTAAGTTATTTTCTCTGTGATATCTCTGTATCTAAGTAACTCTAACTGACTACTTTAAAACATAGCACCTTCTGCTGCACTTTTCTACTGAGCACTTGTCAGTTTCACACGGTTTTATTTCTGATAGCAAGGAGTAGCTAGCCTAGGCTAGCGCTAGCTTAGCATTGCTATGGCTTCTCTCTCTCCCTCCCTTGACTCTTTTCCAACTCTTCCTTCTTCCTCTCCTCTCTCCTGCTCTCTGTGTCAGATGTTCAGTTATTCCTCTGCCTCCTTTAGTGATAATGGGATGTGTAATAAGTGTAGTATTTTTGTAGCTTTGGAGGCGAGGGTGTCAGAGTTAGAATCCAGGCTTCAGGCTGTTGAACATCCAGGAGTTAAAGTAGGCCCCCCACGTAGCTGTCCTCCAAAAGTGCCTGAGCAGCCAGGCGATTGGGTAACTGTACGCAGAAAGCGTAGTCGTGGATCTCTGCCCACTAGTCACCACCAACCCGTTCACGTTTCTAACCGGTTTTCCCCACTCAGTGACACACCCACTGAGAAGCCCACTCTGGTGATTGGCAGCTCCATAGTCAGAAACGTGGCATTAGAGACACCAGGGACCATAGTCAAATGTTTGCCGGGGGCCAGAACGGGCGACATCAAATCCTACCTGAAACTACTGGCTAAGGATAAGGTTAAATACAGTAAGATTGTTATTCACGCTGGTGGTAATGACACCCGGTTACGCCGATCGGAGGTCACTAAAATTAGTGTTGCTTCGGTGTGTAAGTTTGCCAAAAAAATGTCGGACTCCGTAATTTTCTCTCGTCCCCTCCCTGATCTGACCAGTGATGACATGTTTAGCCGCATGTCGTCATTCAACCGCTGGTTGTCTAGGTGGTGTCCTGAAAACAACGTGGGCTACATTAATAATTGGCAATCCTTTTGGGGAAAGCCTGGTCTGATTCGGAGAGACGGCATCCATCCCACTTTGGATGGTGCAGCTCTTCTTTCTAGGAATCTGGCCACATTTATTAGTCCTCCAAAACCCTGACCACCCAGGGTGCAGACCAGGAAGCAGAGTTGTAGTTTAACACACATCTCTGCAGCTTCTCTACTGTTACCCACTCTTTACTCCATCCAGACAGTGTCTTGCCCACGACCAAAATCTAATAAATTAGCAAAGATTCCCAAAGGAGTAAATCATGATAATCTAATTAAAATCAAAATAACTCCAATTGGGGAAAAAGTTAAAACAATTAAATGCGGTCTGTTTAACATAAGATCGCTTTCCTCTAAAAGTCTGCTAGTTAATGACTTGATTTGTGATAATCACATTGACTTGTTTTGCCTTACAGAAACCTGGCTGCAGCAAGAGGATTATGTGAGCATAAACGAGGCAACTCCTTCAAGCTATTTAAATTTTCACATACCCAGAAGTTCTGGGCGAGGAGGAGGAGTAGCAACAATCTTCCAGTCTGACTTACTGATTACTCCCAAAACAGTTAATACCTACAACTCTTTTGAACATTTAACCCTTAATTTCCCTCATCCAAATTTCAAGGCAAGAAAACCTCTTCTTTTTGTAACTTTGTATCGTCCGCCAGGTCCTTACTCTGAATTTTTAGATGAGTTTTCAGAGTTCCTTTCTGATTTGGTATTAAATACTGACAGGGTCATCATAGTGGGAGATTTTAACATCCATGCTGACATTGAAGGCGATAGCTTAAGAGCAGCCTTTAATGCTATCTTAGACACTATTGGCTTTGTTCAAAATGTGAATAGTCCCACACATTCTCATCTTCATACTTTGGATCTTGTGCTGACATACGGCATAGAATGTGAAGAAATAACAGTATTTCCTCACAACCCTGTCCTCTCTGACCACTTTCTAATAACCTTCAGGATTACTTTAACAGAGTTCTCCTCCCCCAAAAGAAGGTTACATTTTAGTAGATCTTTATCAGATAGTGCAGTTATACATTTTAAAGAATCTGCTTCACTTTCTCTCTCCTCTGTGTCGCTGAGCAGTGCTGCAGAGTGCAAAAGCATAGCTTATTCCCCTTCACAGGTTGATGATTTTGTTGATGGGGTTGCTAGTTCTCTGCGTACTGCCTTAGACAACGCAGCTCCCTTGAAAATGAAAACCGTTGAAAATAGAAAGCTTGCTCCTTGGTTAAATTTAGAGCTGCGTACTTTGAAGCAAAATGCTAGGAAACTGGAGAGAAAATATCGCTCCACAGGCCTGCGGGAGTCCTTCCTAGTCTGGAAAAATGGTTTACTGCTGTATAAGAGGACCCTTTGTAAAGCAAGAGCAGCATACTTCTCCTCATTAATAGAGGAGAATAAGAATAATCCTAGATTTCTTTTTAATACAGTTGCCAAACTCACCCAGAGCCATAGCTCTGTTGAACCGTCCATTCCACCTGCTCTTAGCAGCAATGATTTTATGGGATTCTTTATAAATAAGATTGATCTTATTAAAAATAAGATCATAAGCAGTCCTCTATCCGCAATTGTACCTGAGGTAGTCATGGAATCTGAACCGGGTTTAGACTGCTTTGATCCAGTTGAACTTTCTGAATTAGCAAAATTATTGTCTTCATCTAAGCCTTCAACTTGTATGTTAGATCCAGTTCCAACCAGGTTATTTAAGGAGGTATTCCCTTTGATCTCCTCCTCCATTTTAGATGTGATTAATCTATCTCTGTTACAGGGATATGTACCTAAAGCTTTTAAGGTTGCTGTAATTAAACCTCTGCTTAAGAAACCGTCTCTTGACCCAGATGACTTGGTTAATTATAGACCTATATCCAATCTTCTTTTCTTATCCAAAATTCTTGAGAAAGTAGTTGCCAAACAGGTTTGCGACCACTTACACCATAATGAACTTTTTGAAGAGTTTCAGTCTGGCTTCAGAGCTCATCATAGCACTGAAACAGCTCTGGTGAAAGTCACTAATGATATTCTCATGGCCTCAGATAATGGACTTGTATCTGTGCTCATCCTGTTGGATCTTAGTGCTGCATTTGATACAATTGACCATAATATTCTTTTAGAAAGACTTGAATATTTTGTTGGAATTAAAGGAACAGCACTAGACTGGTTTAAATCTTATCTATCTGATCGAATTCAGTTTGTTTATGTTAATGATAGATCTTCAACACGCTCAAAGGTTACCTGTGGAGTACCACAGGGATCAGTGCTAGGACCAATTCTCTTTACTTTATACATGCTCCCAATTGGTAGAGTTATTAGACAGCATGGGATTAATTTCCACTGTTATGCTGATGATACCCAGCTATATCTGTCTATAATCCAGATGAAGCTAACCCATTACATAGATTACAGGCATGTCTGAAGACATAAAAACCTGGATGACTCTTAACTTTCTGCTTCTGAATGCAGACAAAACAGAAGTTATAGTCTTTGGACCAGAGTCTCTGAAAAAGAAGCTGATTAGCCAGTCACTTCATTTGGATGGGATTAAACTGATTTCAGATAATAAAGTAAAAAATCTTGGTGTTATTTTTGATCAGGACCTGTCATTTAAATCCCATATCAAAGAGGTTTCTAGAATTTCCTTCTTTCATCTGAGGAATATTGCAAAAATGAGCAATCTCCTGTCCAGGGGTGATGCTGAGAAACTAGTCCATGCATTTGTTACTTCAAGGCTGGACTATTGTAATTCTTTACTATCAGGAAGTCCACAAACTGTAGTTAAAAGCCTTCAGCTGATCCAAAATGCTGCAGCCAGAGTTCTGATGAAAATTAAAAAGAGAGATCATATCTCTCCTATCCTGGCTTCTCTTCATTGGCTTCCTGTTAAATCCAGAATAGAATTTAAAATCCTCCTTCTCACATATAAAGCCTTAAATGGCCAAGCTCCATCTTATATCAGAGATCTGATTGTTCCTTATGTTCCTAACAGAGCACTTTGCTCTCAATCTGCAGGTTTACTAGTGGTTCCTAGAATTTCTAAAAGTAGAATGGGAAGCAGATCTTTTAGTTATCAGGCTCCTCTCCTGTGGAACCAACTACCAGTTTTAGTCCGTGAGGCAGACACTCTGTCTACTTTTAAGACTAGGCTTAAAACTTTCCTTTTTGATAAAGCTTATAGTTAGGGTGGCTCAGGTTATCCTGAGCTGTCTTTAAAGTTATGCTGCTATAGGCTTAGACTTTTGGCGGACATGGGGACCCCCATTTCATCATTCTGCTTTATTCTCTCTCTGTTCTCCTATTCTGCAGAATCTGTTTGTTCAATCTCTAACGTTCTGCTCTATCTGCTTTTCCTCAGAGTAGCTTTGCCTCGTCTGTTCCTGTTTGGCTCAGACGTCATCCAGGAAAGAAACATCAGCTGTGCTGCTTCCATCAACACCCTTGTTTGTAGATGTTGGAGATCGGCCTGTTTTCCAGTGTGGTCCTGTTTCTCTGACTGTGACTAACTGGATGTGCTCTCTTCATCCTCTGGCATGGGAGCTGCCTTGGAGCTCGTCTGCCTGGCTGTGTGTTTCCTGGACGGGGCCGCCTTTTACAGCTGCTTTTTGTATCTCTGCTTCTGTCTCCTTGAACCCCAGTCGGCCTCGGCAGATGGCCGCTCACACTGAGCCTGGTTCTGCTGGAGGTTTCTTCCTGTTAAAAGGGAGTTTTTCCTCTCCACTGTTGCTACAAGCATGCTTAGTGTGAGGGATTGTATTTGAGTCAATGAGTCAATGCAATCAACTGGTTTTCCTTAGATAGAAAACTTTGTATCAATTTGACTGTATGATCTGGTTGAACTGTAAAGTGCCTTGAGATGACATGTGTTGTGAATTTGGCGCTATATTAATAAACTGAATTGAATTGAATTGAGGCGTACTGGCTATAGGGGTGCCCAGAGAAACCTGATGGAGAGGCCATTCTACCGGTATTAACCCAACACCCACAAACAGAACCCACCATTGATGTCATTATATATGACAGCCATCATCGCTTCATGATTGATACAGGAGCGGCCTACTCCTGTATAGGGAAAAGTGGAATTGGCCTGCCTCTCTCAGCATCAAAGATTCGAACAGTAGGTTTCTCTGGGAAGACCCAAATAATACCCATGACTGAGCCAGTTCCCATGATCATAGGTGAAAAGACTGTGTATGCACCACTGCTGTACTCAGAAGATACGCCAATTAATCTGCTGGGTAGAGACGTGCTGTGCCAGCTCAATGCTAAAATCAAATGTACCCCTAATGGAATTTCTTTTGAAGCAACAGACAAGAATGAAGCCTACATGATGCCACTAGGCCCACAAATGACCCCCCAGGCAACAAGTCATGAACTAGAAAACCAAGTATTTTGGCTGAAACTCACGTCACCAACTTCCTTCTACCAACTGGAGTGGGAAACATGGAGACCCCTGATAATGAATAACTACGACATATCTAAAGAACCTTTTCCCCCTCTCCATTGTACCATGTTTTATGACAAAGGCAAAACACACGAAGACTACGAGAAAAGTTGGGATGAAGAAATTAACAACAAAACAACTGTCATCCAATACGCTGACATAATGGTTGGACCACAAGGAGCTGCAGCTGTTGTCACATTTCCTGATAAAGATGTAGCAGAATGGTTCCAGGTTACTAATTCAGCACCACATGTCACATTGCTGATTGCAGACATGTATGAGTCACATGACCTAGGACCCATGGTTCAAGAAGCCAAGCACGTCACCGAATGGGTTGACACAGCCTGGAACCGCATTAGCATGTCAAAAAATGGAAGGTTTTTCAAAATCTCATATTCACAAACTGACGAAGTAATAGCAGAACACATTAAAGTTCCTGGGAAAAGACAAATGGCAGTGGCCAACGAGCATGAACCATTATTAGAACAAGTTCCAGAGCAGGTGTGGTCTAAAAGTAAAACAGATGTAGGATTAGTAAAATCAGCTGACCCCACCAAATTCACTATCAAACTAAATGTTAAATTACCCTTCGAAAGACAGTACCCACTAAAAAGAAAAGCGATAGAAGGAATACAGCCAATCATTACAGGATTAGAAACAGCAGGAGTCCTTAAACCAACAGTAAGTCCCTGTAACACACCAATTTTTCCCATCAGAAAGCCCAACAGTAATGACTACAGACTAGTCCATGATCTAAGATTAATTAATGCTATTGTAGCAGAAGAAATACCAGTAGTACCAGACCCCCACACACTACTGAGTAATACACCCCCAGGCACAAAATGGTTTACTGTGATAGATCTGTGTTCTGCATTTTTCAGTGTACCGGTCCATCCAGATTCCCAGTATTTGTTTGCATTTACGTACAAAGGCCAACAATATACTTATACGCGTTTACCACAGAGTTTTGTACACTCGCCATCAATTTTCAATCGTGTACTGGCAAATGACTTAAATCACCTTGACATACCATCTACAATGTTGATGTATGTTGATGACATTTTGATTTGTTCTGCTTCTAAAGAGCAGTGTGAGAGAGACTCCATTACAGTGTTGACTGCATTGGCAGAAGGAGGACACAAAGTAAGTAAACAAAAATTGCAATTCTGCCAGCAAACAGTGGAGTATCTCGGCAGGCAACTCAGTGGGGACAAGAGGTGTATTGCACCGTCCCAACTAGAAGCCATAACTCAATTGCCCAAACCTCGGACTGTTGGTCACATGTTGTCTTTCCTTGGCATGGCAGGTTACAGCAGACCGTGGGTGTGTGTTTATGCCATCAAAACGGCTCCACTGAGAGCACTGATTAAAGCCGCGGGTCAAGGACACCAGTCGGCTCAATTGCAATGGACAGACGAGGCAGAGGGTGCGTTCCAGCTGCTGAAAGAAGATCTCCAAACTGCTCCTGCTCTGGCCAATCCAGATTACGGCAAACCATTCCATCTGCATGTGGCTGAGCGACAAGGGTATGCATGTGCAGTATTGATGCAAGACACCCCAACAGGTAAACAGCCAATTTCTTATTATAGCACAAAATTGGATGGTGTCAAAGAAGGCCTGCCTCCCTGCTACAAGGGCTTGGCGGAAGCAGTCTTCGCATATAAAAAAGCCTCAATTATTACTATGGGCCACCCTGTTATTTTGTATAAATCACATCAATTACATGCACTGCTCACAAGCCTGCGCTTTGTGATAACTCAAGCTCGTCAAACTGGTTATGAAGTTCTGCTTTCAGCACCTGACTTAACAATACAACGCTGTACCACAATCAACCCAGCCACAATAATGGTATTGCCCACAGAAGGTGAGCCCCATCATTGTCTCCAGGATACGGACACCTTCATGAAGGTAAGGGAGGACTTATACAATCATCCAATCCCATCTGATCTGACTCTGTTTGTAGACGGATCATGCGTCAGAGGTGAAACAGGGAATAGAGCTGGATATGGAATAGTCCAACTTAACCCCGATGGGACCTATACCAAGGTGCAGTCGGTGAGCCTTGACCAACCTTGCTCTGCCCAATTGGCAGAGATAAAAGCATTAACAGCTGCATGTAAATTGGCTACTGGTAAAAGAGTGACCATCTATACTGACAGTGCATATGGCTACGGGGTATGCCATATAAACGCAAGCATCTGGAAACATCAAGGATTTGTTCGAACAGATGGTACCCCTGTAACACATGGGCAAGCTATCGTGGAATTAATACAAGCTATGCAACTTCCATCTGCGTTAGCTATTGTAAAATGTGCTGCTCATCAGACGGCTAAAACACCCATCGCCATTGGAAATAACTTGGCAGATGAAGCAGCCAAAGAAGCTACAGGACCTGCAGTGCAGGGGGAGATGGTTCATGTAGCTGAATGTGAACCTATTACTAATCTAGCTTCGTTAATAGAAGCCCAGAATAGAGTGTCTGAAGCGGAAAAACGTCTGTGGGTGCAAAGGGGGGCGACACGCTTATCACGCCCCCACGATGGGTTGTGGCGTAGTTTTCAAGGGCATTTTGTACTACCTCTGTCTTTGTTACCAACCGCCATTAAAATAATGCATGGACCTGATCATTGTTCACGAGCCCAAGTTATCGAAAGCTACAGGCAGTCTGGTGGTCACCTTATATGACACCTATGGTAGACAGAGAACTGGCCTTATGCCCGCATTGTCCTAAGTATAATGTGCGTAAAATGTTCACACAACCCTTAGCACATATCCTCATGCCAGACGGTCCGTTCCGCCATCTGATTATGGATTACGTTGACATGATAACTCGTGTTCAGGGAAAGAGGTATATGCTGGTGGTTGTTTGTAGGTTTAGCAGATGGGTGGAGGCATGCCCCACTGCTAGGAACAACCACAAAGCAGCAGCAAGGTTTTTGTGTAAAGAAGTTTTTCCCAGATTTGGCATGCCTGATATCCCTATATCATCTGATAACGGACCTCATTTTGTTTCACAGGTGATCCAGCAAATGTTCCAACAGTTGTGCATAAAACAGAAATTTGGTTGTGTGTATCATCCCCAGTCACAGGCATCGGTGGAACGAGCTAACGGAATTCTGAAATCGAAGATAGCGAAGATACTTGCTGACAGCAACAACCGTTTAACATGGGTTGACGCCTTGTGTTGTGTATTAATCTGCACTAATCATAAGAATAAAATAAAGCTAATGTTTTATAAGTTTAAAGTTGTTTTCACAAATACTGTTATAAGAGCCATTCAAGGCCAAGAGGAGAAAAACAGAGCAATGAGTGTGTGTAACTGTTGCACCTGGCTCTAGAGGAGTGGAATCTGCAGGAAAACGCAGGGTTGAGGCCCTTAGTGATAGGAAAGCACCCTCATAAAAAATGAAATATTTGACATGTCAAGGTTGCCCAGCTCAGCAAAATTTGGCCATACAACTTGTGATAAATAGAGTTGTTATTTTCAAGGCACACTGTGCAGTACTGGTCACAGAAAGGGTGATGCTTTGACTGGGACACAAGGGGGAACACTAGGCCAGACTGACATGGCTTGAAGTAGGGAAAGGATTAGTTTCAACATGTTTGTGATTGAACTGTCATAAGTTTCTGATTTAAGTGCACCAGATGTCCTCATGGCCTGAGAGACTGCTCTCACAAGAATGTGATGTGGCTACGAATGTCATCGTGATTTGCAGATAAATGATAATGTGACCTTTACCAAAGACTGACGTTTAAATATATAAAAAATATGTTCTGAAGAAGTTTTCCATTGATAAGAAATGTATAAAAGGGAGCTGTTTTCATCATTTGTTAGCTGATGCTCACCGGTGACCAGCTCAGTGTGAATGTGCTGTTTTTGGCAATAAAGACCCTGGACCTGGACTCAGCTGCCTCTGCCTGAATTTTTGGATCTTTGTTTGAGACTTTTGCTGCTTTTTAAGAACTTTGAATTTTACAAAACTTAGCTTCAATTTTAAGTCGTCAAGAAGACAATAATAGACGACACTTGCCTGTTGCACTGATGGCAATGCGTTCTCAAACTAACCGAATAACCCATCTTACCCCACATGAAATGCTTACAGGTCGACCAATGCCTCTCCCACAGGTTCGAGGACCCCAGCAGGAGGAGGTTTCCTTGGCACAGCTCGAGCGTGAACTGGGGGATTACCTCAGATCCTTAACCCGCATTCACAGACTTATATTTCAACAGGTGAAAGCAGCTCACAGCCGAGACGAGACACACATTCCAGTGGACGTCAGGGACGTTCAAGTTGGTGACAGTGTGTTCATACGAGTCTTTAGACGTCAGTGGAACGAACCTCGTAGGGAAGGCCCCTTTACAGTTGTACTTACCACTCCCACTGCCCTGAAAGTTTAAGGTAAGCCCTTTTGGTTCCACAAAAACCACTGCACCCGGCATCGGCCGCCAGACCCACCTGGACTTGATCCAGGACCGACGGGCTCTGCGCATGCTGACAGGGCAGCAACAAGTCTCCCTCCGCAGCACCCCACCACAAGCTCACAGACGTTGGGATCAGGCACTGATGTACTCTCACCGCCGACCACTTCAGATGGTCAAAGGCGTTCGGCACGCATGGCGGCCCGACGGTCTCCAATGTCAGGGGACTCTGAGGATGACAGTGTTCATTCTTATGCTCCCGCGTCGCCTTCTGACTCTGGTGGCAATGATGATGATCCTTCTGCCGCTCAGAGCTCTGATGGGTCTGACCCAGATCCATCCCTTGTTCAGGCACTGGACGAACTTCTTCCTTCTGACCCACCAGATGCTGGTGGAGTCCTGTCCCCTTCACATCCCTCACCTGCACCTTCCCCGTTCCTCCCTTCCCTTTCCCCTTCCTCCTCCTCGGCGAGTGGGCCGTCGGTCAAATAGGTCCCGCCCACTCCATCGCCGTCTGATCCTGTCTGCACCTGATCCCGTCTGCACCTCATCCCCTCTGCACCTGACCCTGTCTGCTCCTGATCGCGTCTGCCCCTGATCCCGTCTGCACCTTATCCCCTCTGCACCTGACCCTGTCTGCTCCTGATCCCATTTGCTCCTGATCCCATCTGCTCCTGATCCCGTCTGCTCCTGATCCCGTCTGCACCTGATCCTACCTGCTCCTGATCCCGTCTGCTCCTGATCGCGTCTCCCCCTGATACCATCTGCACCTGATCCCATCTGCACCTGATCCTGTCTGCTCCTGATCCCATCTGCTCCTGTGTGTGTCCGCCTGGTCACGCTTCCGGAATCTTTCAGACTCTGAACCTGCCTGGAGCTTTCGGATGCCTGGATCCTGCCTCTTCTGTCTGTTCTGAATCCCTGTCCAGGATGGGCTCCCTGCAAGTCCTCTGAAGCTGCAGCATCTAATAGTGGCATTCTTGTCATCTAATTATCACGTTAAATTTGAAATTCACCCACAACAAGCACCAATTTCGCCGCTTTTTTCGCCGTCTTTTACCAACAAGGGTGTATCCAGAAAACAGGTGCTATGTGACTAAGATGTCACATTTAATTGTAACAGCAGTTGGTCGTATGAGGAGAAAGGCTGCCTGTTCACATTTCAGCACCTTTCTGCCCCCCACTAGAACAGCAGTATCTTTTATTAACAGAACATGACCAAATGGGTGGCTCTTAGGACAGAAGACCCTGCAATGATTATCTAGCTGGATGCAGGTTATAAAACAGCACGAACCTGCTTTATGACCAGCTGGCTGGAGGCAGGTCATAAAGTGAAATGATCCTGAAATGACCCTGTAATGTCTAACTGGAAACACCAGCATCTTTCAATTTATATTGTATGCATAGAAGTAGGAATATGAGTACAAACATAACAGTCTGTTTTGTTAAAATCTTCAGCAACGCGCTTGGAATGCTGCCACCACATATTGGCACTGTAGGATGACTTGCTGTGGATCCATCAAAGACCATTCTGTTCCTCCTTTGTTTCAGACAGTCAGTTTGAGTCCCTAGGAACACCAGTCCAACGGTCATCACCAGCAGCAAAACCACTTTGGTTTTTCCCATCTTCACCAGTCCCTCCAAGGAAGCACCCACTAACCAGGACTCTAAAAGACTGGGTTAGGTTGATTTCTTAACCAGCGTTGAGACGATTGGTCCTAAAAAACCAAACCCCTTTGAAGCTGGACTTCATCACAGATCCCTACCTTAGTTTTGGGGTCCCTGTGAAGGTAACTGGGCTTCTCACTGAGGAAAGTCTTTAATTAGCTTACAATGACTCTGTTGGATCCACGTGTCTCTTTCCTGGATCTCTTCACAGTGGTGGAGGTTCCAACCTCAGAGCAGCCCAATTTTTCCTTTTGGTGATTTTAATCAGCACTCGGTCTCCAGGCTTCCGGCCTTCCTGTGGGGAAACAAAAGGAGCTCCGGGCAGATTACATGTCTTTTGAACAGTTCTGTATCTGAACAGCTTCAGAATTCACTTAGTTAATGGGTCAATGTCATCTTGTTCTTTTTCTACCCATGGCTGTCCTTCCCATAAAGGTAGAACAAAAGGTCTCCCATTCAATATTTCAAAAGGGGTCAAACCATCAGATGTTGGAATAATCCTCATGAGTAATTTTACCAAGTGCAAACACTCTGGTCATAGTTTTCCTGTTTCTGCCATGAACTTTCTCAATCTATTTTTAATTTCTCCATTAATTCTCTCCACTAATCCTGAACTCTGTGGATGGTAGGAACAGTGATGTTTCAAAGTTATGTTTAAATGTTTGGACATTAGTGATATCACTTCATTCACAAAATGTGTTCCATTATCACTTTGTAAGTTTTTTTGGATACCATGCTCAGGTATGATATGTTTACACAAAGCTTTTGCTACTGTCGGCGCATTGGCATGTTTTGTGGAAACAATTTCTACCCATTTAGAAAAATTGTTCACTAGGACTAGGCAGTACTTGTACTGTCCACTTGGGGTCTGCTCAATGTAGTCCATGCTAATTACTTCAACTGGAGCTGTACCTCTTGGTGCCTTTCCTCACTTAGTTTTCTGATTTCCTTGTGAATTGTATTTACAACATGTGAGACATGCAAAAAAAAAATTTAAAAGCAGTAGTAGTTACACACCTGTGTGTGTTACTATACTATATTCATCATAACTCCTCCCTGTTTGAGACATGATAATTTAATGGATTAAAATAGCTGCTGGTTTTAATCAGAATCAAAATACTTTAATAATTCCATAGGGAAATTACTTTTGTTACATGCTCATGTTACAGTTATTATATATATATATATATATATATATATATATATATATATATATATATATATATATATATATATATATATATATATATATATATATATATATATATCCAACTACACAATATAATAAAGAGAAAACAAATAAGAATATGGGGCAACTAATGTTTCCATAGGTCCCTTTAACCCTTAGAGTAAGACACTATAGGTTTAAGCTTATCACCATGAGTCTGTAACAACACAGAGGTTAAACAGTTTTGTTTCATCCTGTGGATCTGACAATGTGCTTCTAGCATAGTGCATATAAACACAAGATTTTGTTGAAACGCTATTTATATGTTCCAAACATTCAGCCTTCATGCCCCCCTGTTTGGGAAAAATTGCTTAATTTTCCCATCAATTCCCATCCTAACAGATTATTTGGGTTGAGTTGGTGATATTACTACAGAAACATAGAACCTTGCAATTTTTTTCCTGTTTGAGGTTTTCTATTTTTAAAGGTATTCCATTTGACCATTTGCTGATTTTACAAAAATTAGCATTTTAGATGGTTTTAGTCCTACATTATCTTTAATGCTAATTTTACAGGCTCCTGAATTGCATATAAGTCTAACTGCTTGTCTAATAATTGTTAGAACTATTCATGTTTTTTCCTTTAATGCATTTAATATCCCCCATGCTTCATACACATCTACTATTTTAATGGCTCCCCCATTTGCTCAAACACCTATTCACACTCAGATGAAGAACTGCTTCTGTGGACTCTTCCTTCCTGGTCTGCTTTTACTGGTTTGGGCTGAAAGCCCCCCTCAAGTTCTAGAACCGCCCCTATAACCTTGATGCCTTTTGAAATTTCACGTTTTTGTTAGTGCAACAATCTCTGCAGTTTACACAGAATATGATGATTTTAAGGCAGCACTGTAAAGAGTTTTTTGATCATTTACAATTGCAAAACCGACTAAATTCTTTCCTCCTTCTGATTTGGAAGCTGACCAATAACATACAAATTTTTATAACCCTCCTGCGGTTCATCTTTTCCCCTGGGTGGTTAGATCCAGGTAGTAAAACGTTTTTGGGATGAGCCTGAATGTATCACATGTGTGTCAGCTGCTTTTAGCTCTGGAGTCCTGATAATGGATTCTTGACATTTTACCCACGACTGAACTATCAGTCACTAGGTGGATTTTAGTCATTTTGTTTTTAGTTTCCCAATCCTGAGCATGCAAAGCATATTCCATCAATGTGTTAAAATTTGCAGTTTTCCATCCAACCAAATGTTTTTCCAAATGACCTCTAATTTCTGGACGGAGATTTAGTTAGAACGGGAGGTTGTCTCCACAGACGTTGGGCTGCCTCACAGACCGCATTAACCTGTCTTTCTAGGTCCCCATGCCCCAGAGGCAAAATTTCAGCTGGATTAAAAAACGGACAAACACATTAGATCAATTTATTTAGGTTTTCATCGTATCTACTTTGTACATGTATCATACCTACACCTCGCCATTTGGAGCTTATCTATTTATTTATCTATCTATTTCTTTCTTTCTTTATTTATTTATTTATCTATTTTTGCTACTTCCACACACCATCTATTTCATACTTTTACTTCCACTCCTACAAGTATTTTAAATTACTTGGATAAATCTGACATAAACTTTTCATCGCTTTTAATTATTTAATCTCCTTGCACTCTAGTTATTTTATTCTTAAGGTCTATTATTTATTATTTTGGATTAGAGGCGTCCCTCAAACCCATATTTTTTTAAAACCATATATTCAAGCCTTTATTTTTTGTTGGATCCTGCGCTTCTACAAACTTCTAATCGTAGATTCTCAATTATCTCTAATTTTACTTTGACGTTTACCCATTTTAAAGAATTCAGTCCAGTACAAACACCTAGGGTATTCTACGCACTGGATTTTTATTCAGCAAGACAGTACCCAAAAACTGTTGTGGTAATTTCTTCTTCTACCTTTTCAGGTGAGAAATTCTTGCCTCTGCATCCACAAGAGCTATACTGTATTAATTCCTGCTGTTTTAGTATGAAAGAACGGAACCTAAAGGTTCGATTGTTTCCTCACACACTTCCACACAGTCACACTTTTGAAAGCCTATTCCAATAATGATTTTTTTTATTTTAACCAATATAGACGCAAAACACCTATCGTTACGTGTACACTTTGGAGTCTCAAACTCCAGGCCCTCACACGCACCGGATACCCGGATGCCACATCTGTCAACAAAACTTGGTATCGTCAAATATCCCTGCTGCGGCAGCTGCAAACCTTACTTAGCTGTGTTCTTATCTAAAAGAAGACAGAGGGTCCCAGACCCAAACGCACAGAATACCGATCCCAGATCTATCACAACAAAACCCTGTTTGTCAAATATTCTTGCGACTACAACCAGTGATTATCTAGCTGTATGCAGGTCATAAAACAGCATGACCCTGCTTTATGACCAACTGGCTGGAGGCAGGTGTGGAGTAAAAATTGAGCACTGAGAGTAAGAAGAAAAGGTTTTATTTTCTTTGCAAAGGAGAATCACAGAAAAAGCTGAACCCAGCTCCCAATGTGATTCTGAAGCATTCAGAATCACACCCCTCCATTTAAGAAGAACCCACAGCATACACACACATGAACATTGAATCTTCCCAAGGGTAACACTTCATCAAAAGACATAAATATACTTTTGGATAAGCATTCCAGACAACTGCTTTCTGTTCTCACCAGAGACAGGACGGGAGAGCATATATTTTAACCATAGCATGGAGGCTTTGTAAACTCATTATTTCTCATGACCTTTCCTTCAACCTTGTCTAGAGTAGAGAGGGAAGGCGCCTGTTTTCTGTCCCCCTAAACAGCATAGCAAAGTGAATGGTACAGGATCTTTCTATCATTAATTCTGTTCAAACATTTTATCACAAAAAATAAGTAAAGGAAAAACTTTGATTCCACACAGGTCATAAAGTGAAATGATCCTGAAATGACCCTGTAATGTCAAACTGGCTGGAAGCAGGACTTCAATATTTCATATGCACACACATCAACTTTATAATCATCACTGAATAATCCTAACATGCCTATTAACAGAATCACTTATCAGCAATGAGATGAGTGTTGTTACTTTGTTACTACTGTGGACATTTAAAGCCAGTTTATTTGTATAGCACATTTCAGTACAAGAACAAAGCATAAGAAAGAAAAAAAATGAGGACAGCATGATACTGTGCCATAATAGAGGCAGGTAAAGAAAAATTGCAATGCAAACACACAAACTAATAATGTTGTGTCCCACAGCCATGAGAGAACCATCACAGTGGTGGAATATTGAGCATGGATTAGACAATACTGTATTATTGTTTTCAAACTAAAGCTAAAATCCTTTCTGGACACTGAAAAAACGAGGAGCTTCCAAGAACATCATGGACTGCTGGGGTCATCAGTATAGAAACTCTTTGTCCAAACAAATAAGTCTCAATTCTATTCCGTTTATTTCTATAGCTCCAATTCACATCATGTCATCTCAGGTCACTTTATAGATCCAGACCAACCAGATGATCCAGTCAAATTGATTCAAAGTTTTCTATATAAGGAAAACCAGCTGATTGCATCGACTCATTGACTCTTCAGCAATCCCTCACACTAAGCATGCTTGTAGCGACAGTGGAGAGGAAAAACTCCCTTTGAACAGGAAGAACCTCCAGCAGAACCAGGCTCAGTGTGAGCGGCCATCTGCTGAGGCCCACTGGGGTTCAAGGAGACAGAAGCAGACATAGAAAAAGAAGCATAGATACAAAAGGCAACTGTCAACCAGCTCCACAGGCGGCCCCGTCCAGGAAACACACAGCCAGGCAGACGAGCTCCGAGCCAGCTCCCATGTCAGAGGATGAATAGAGCACATCCAGTTAGTCACAGTTTATTACTCATTCACTTTTAGAGGAGGTTTTATGGAAATGATAATGATAATCTACCAAAAGGGCACTTTTGGGCAAGAAGCAACCCCAACACACCCCACCCCCATCCACACACACACACCCATTCCCCAACACACGCACACACACACTGCATGTGTATTTTATGGTTTATTTAAAAAAAATAATAATAATTTTAAACCAATACATAATGCAGTTTAGTTTCGCCTAATTTTTGTCGACAATCTTTATAAAGAAAACTCTTTTGATTTAAATGGTGAAAAGCAGATGACCACTAAAGGTGGTATGATGTTCCATATTGTCCCAAATCCAGGAATTTGCCCACATACGCATAAATACAACATCCCCAACATTTAACAGCAGTGTGACTCCATTAGAAGTCTTCTGACTACCGGAGGGCTGATTTTCAAATGTTGCAATGATTTGCTCTCCATTTCGGACCAAAACAGCCGATGTTGGGCTTGAAGAACTTCCATGCCCAAATATGTGAAACTCAAAGTGGTAAACTCCTCTCACTGGTGCAGTGAACAGTCCTGTGGAGCATAAACAGAAATATCAGCCTCTTCTAAGCTTTTCTGTCTTTACAAATAAATGTAAAATATCCAGGGAAAATTTCAGCACCTGTACTTGGGTTGTAGGCATTTCCAATATTAGTTACAACATGCCTAAAGACCACAGTTGTGTGTGTATTAAATGGTCCAAAGTCTGCTGAGCCTGATGTAAACAAAGATGCTGAGAAAGCCAGGCGTTTTACTGAAAAGAAGAGATAGATACCAGATAAATGTAGCATCAACAAAAATAAACATTAAACACATCTAATATTTTCTAATGAGTCTATATGCATGAGAACAAAGGCATGCAAAATATCTCTCTAGAAATCTAAGAAAAAGTAGAAAAGCATGTGATATCATTATGAAACATGCTAACCTGTCTCCAGGATGGAAATGCTGCTAACATGCATCGCTTAGGTGTTAATTTCACAATATTCGTGTTGGGATCTGGAGGTCTGTCCACTTTCTCCACCAGAGGGCAAACGAGATCTCCTGGAGCTGGAGCCTATTGCACCACCTGTCGCTCATCTGCTCATCAGGAGATCCGTATTTAAGGAGGCAGAGGACTTCTCTCCAGTGCCACAGTGTTTGCCAGTAACGGTTAGCAAGCCTGAGCCAACCAGCCTGTCTGAACCTCTGACTCCCAGAAAACCTGAACCTGATCTGTTTTCTCCTCTCTGCTTCCTAGATTGAACCTGTCTGAAACCTGAAACCCAGAAGAGTTTCTCTGCCGGTGATCTGCCTGTCCGTTCTCAGAAGAACTCTGGAGAATTATTCCTGTCAAAGTTCTGCCTGCCCGCTCTCAGAAGATACTGGAAGTAAACTCAAATCTGTGATCTGCCAGCACTCAAATTAAGCTCTGCCTCCGCCTAGCCCTCAGCCTGCCGACAGCCTCTGGACCCTCAAGGTCCCCCCCCCCCTCTGCCACTCTGCTCAACTCCAGAACAGGTACAGCCCTGCACACTCTCATCCTGCAAAATACCTGGACCTCCACTAACTCCTCTGTCCCCCTCTGCAGTGAACCCAGTCGTGACCAGTCCTGTATCTGAATTATCTGTGTGCTTTTCAAAACCCACTTGTGACCAGACGAGTTCCCCTTTGGATCAGTTCATTTATTGTGTTCAATCATCTCAATAAACCTTTGAACTTTTCTCCTGCCTCTGAGTGTTCTGCATGTGGGTTAGATTCGTTAAACCAAACATTACAATTCGGCCAAACAAGCTAAATTAAATTTATATAATTTTCTTTGTATTTAAGGACCAGATGTACAAAGCATGCATATGCATAAAGATATTTTATGTTCCACTTGGCATGTACATAAATTAAGTTAAAAATTCAATTCAGGTAAATCAAAAAATACTTTAATTAATCCAAAGGGAACTTTGATATTGCAGTAACTCCTAGTTCTGTAGGTGTTAATAGCTGTAGGCAGGAAAGCTCTTAAGCAGCATTCTGTCTGTCTTGCACTGGATCTGGAAAAGCCTGCGCTGAAAACACCTGGTTAGACAGGAGATGATGGAGGAAGAGATCAGACTGATAGAAGATCTGCAGCCTCAGAAGGACCTCAGCTTCCTCTAGAAGTCCAGTCTGCTCTGTCCCTTCTTGCAGACGGCTTCCCAGATGTGTCTCCAGTCCAGGTTGTTGTCCAGGTGAACACCAATTGATTTCTACTCCTCCTCCACTTCTTCTCCCAGGATGTTAACAGGATTCAACTTGTTCCGAGAAAATATGCACTAGCAACGCTGTCAGGGCTCCTGTCTGTGTGTTTTGTTTTGTGTTTGTCTGCCTTCCTCCACCAGGAGGCGCCTGGTTCTGGTCGGCCTCCTCACACACCTGCTGACGGTTACCTCATTAACAGAGTGCTCTTAAGCTGCTGATTGCTACTACCTCGACGCCAAAATGTTTGCCAGTTTTTGGTACTCTAGTCAAGCTGAGTTTTGCTGAGTAAGACTGAGTTCTTGTCTACCTGAGTTGTAACCTTGTTTTTGTCTTTGCCTCTCCGCAAGAAGTCATCCTGCAAACTGGACCTTTTCGGACCTTCTCTCCCTGAAGGGATCAACTGAGTCTTAAAGTGAGCCACAGATGCAAACAGGAGGTTTGGCTCCAGCCTCCTTTGAGGACGTTGAAATTACTCTTTGAGCAAGGGAATCATCTTCACCACGACCCGTTCAAGTACAGCAGGCAATCTGTGTGGCAATCAGTGTCTCCGTTCCCCTACACCGTCCGAGTTCTAGGTAAACCCTGTTCCGCCCTCCACCGAGTCAGACAAACTCTGGAAAACCAACACACAGATTGGAGTCAAGGATCCTTCACTTCTCTGGAAACGTGAGTCAACAACCAGATCCTCAGCTTCAACGAATCAAATTTCCCACTGAGCCTGAACTAATAGTCTGTCTTCCCCTTATCTTCCAGTTCCGGCCGAGCAGAGTTCAGAGAAACTCTGCACCGAGCTTAACATCTTCAATAAAATCCGTCAAACTTTTCATCCGTGTCTCTTTGTTTGGTTTCACTGCATGTGGGTCTGAGCCTTAGATAAAACCATGACAAACGCAAACCTTTAAAATTAAGAAATAAACTATAGAGCCCAAAAACTCACCCAATCACACTGAAATATGATTCCATTCATATTTTTCATAGAGCTAGCCAAGATCTGGAAGATTGGCTAATAGTTGACCAACTTCTAGAGAAAACATATGGTGACCAGCTCAGGGATAAACTGTTGCTAGAGTCAGACTCCATGATACTAAAGGATGCCAGAGGTCTGCAGGTCACAGCCCTGACCGTTACCCGATTCCTTCACCCCCCAACCATGGGCTGTTCTCCCTGCTGCCCTCTGGGAAGAGGCTTCACAGCATTCAATGCAGGACCAGCAGGTTCTGCAGCAGCTTCTTCCCCACCGCCATGAGACTGATGAACTGTTGAGACTCTAAATCATGTCTCAGACTCTGCATCACACTGACCATATTGATCACTCTTTGTATACAAAATGATGTTAAAAGTTGTCTAAGTCCTTGGTGAATGTTGAACAGTTGGAAACTGCATAAATTTAATTGTGCGTGTTTGACCACATTGAGTATGATCCTGTGACGTCATCATCGCCAGCAGTTCAGAGTGCCAGGTTAGTGACATTTTGGATGTACAGAGAGTAGGAATGGGGCCCAGGGAGATCTGCACCAACAGTGGCGGTTCCAAGTATGCAACAATAGCTCAGTAATGCCATGCTCAGGGTAAACACTTTCGTCACTGCAGTACTATAAATTGAACTATTTTTTCCTGCTGCTGTCATTCCCCTCCATTCTGTCACTAGTGCTGTTCACATTAAGTCAATATGCAGTTTGTAGCCCACTCCTAGTGGATAGAGGGGCAAAATTGTCATCCCTGAAGGAAAGCACAAAGCGTTTCTTCAGTCATGTTGCTCTGGAGGAAACAGCTACACCTCAGGCTACGGGCTTTTTCCCATTTCAACTCTGGGTGTGGCCCGCCTCTGCATCAGATATGATCTCCACTGAGACCCGGGGTTTCAATTCACCCGGAGGAGAGCCAAAATTATAGGCCTTGAGCAGTTCCTTGCCTTAGGTTTTTTCTGACTGATGCCAGAGGTCTGCAGGTCACTGCTCTTATCTGCATCTTTTTGAGGTTTTGCCAGGCCCACATGCTTTGTCGATTCAAAAATCTTTTGAAAACTTTAGATCCCTTATGCCTTAATTCTAGGCCCAGGAAGTTGGAAGTTTGTAGCTCAAAAGCTGTAGTAGGAGTTGTCTCAGATACAATATTTGAATTTTTTAAATCAAATTTAATTCATGGCTTTGATTCAAAATGGCCGACTTGCTTTGGACCATGGCTCCAAGAGACTGTTTTGTAGGTTTCGAAGGGTTACATATTGGAAATCCCAAATTTCTGTAACGTTCCTGGCACTGGAGCTGCTAATTGCAATCAGTGCACCTGTTCTCACTCCTCCCCTCCTGCTTAAAAGCTCAGTCCCTCCAGCCTCCAGTGCCAGAACGTCTCTAGCCTCACGGTGAGAACTTCCAGCCTATTCTTTATGTGCCTCTGCCTGTCTGAACCTCGACCTGTTTTTGCCCCTGTTTTTTGAGCCTGCCTGACCCTTTTTTGGATTTTTGTCTGCCCGCCCGAGCCCTGCTTGTCAGCCTCAGTGATCTGGACTGTCTACCCGTGTTTCTGACCCAGCCTGCCTGTGAGTAACTGAGATTGCCTGCCCCTTTGAACTGTCTTTGCTTCTGTGGATTTTGAACTGGATCTGGACTTGGAACTTCCCCTGGATTCTCCCTTGGATACCTCTGCTGGATTTACGGACTCGTCAAGACCTGGACCGAACCTTGGATTTCCCCAGCACGGACTCCCTCCTTTCCTGTAACCAGACTGAGCCCAACCGAGTCTTCCCGTGGCCTGGTTAGTGACCAAGTTCCTTACTCTAACATCTGCCTGCCTCCACTGGTCACTAACCACCACTCTGTCTATAGGAGCTGCCTGTTGCTGAACCTGACCGCACTTCCCGGGAGTCTGTGCCGCCCTCTCACTTAAATAAAGACTGTAAAAGCTTCACTGACCTGTTTGCGGGTTGTCTTTGGGTCCCCTCATATCCACTACAGTAATCCATTACAGAATGTTCTGGCCAAAAGAAAAGAAAACATGGACCCTGCACCAGAGGATCAGTTGCGCGCGAGGAAGGAAAGTCAATTTCTGAGTTAGAAGTCAGCGTTTCTGAGATCCTTTATCCTCTCCAAAACCAGGCTACCCCACAGCCCCCACTTCCGCAAGCAGCTCCTCCGAGTCCTCAGTCACTTCCGGCGACGTCATCTCCATCAGAGCCCCGTCTCTCTCCGCCTGGGCTTTTTTGTGGCGATCCGGAGCATTGTCGGGCGTTTCTCATGCAGTGTGAGATACATTTCGAGCTGCAGCCATCCTCCTTCCCTACCGACCGGTCTAGGGTCGCCTATGTTATTTCCCTGTTGGCCAGTAAAGCCACACTGTGAGGAACCTCTGAGTGGCAGAATAATTCACGCATCTGCCACTCATATCATGACTTCTCCAAAGAGCTTGTGAGGGTGTTCAGTCCCGTGCTCCCCTGCCGGGAGTCCTCTAGGGGGCTCTTATCCCTTAGACAGGGGGATAGATCAGTGGCTGGTCTCAATGACAAAATTAAGGATGAGCTGGCCACCCGGGAGTATCCTAAGACCCTAAATCGGCTCGAGGAGTTTGCAACTAGGGTAGATCTCCGTCTAATGGAGTGAAGAAGGGAACGTCGCTCAAACCCCACAACCCATCCTCGGTTTTCGGCTCCTCCTCCTGTTTCATCTCCTGTCACTCATAAGCCTTCTGAACCTGAACCTATGCAGCTGGGCAAGGTGGGCCTGTCAAAAAATGAGTACCAGCACAGACAGCAGCAGGTACTCTGTCTCTATTGTGGGGGGGCTGGCCATTGAGCTCGGTCTTGTCCAGCAAAAGTCTTCGGCTCTCCACAACCACTATTGAGCGTTTTTCCTTTGGATAAACTTACATGCACAAGTGCACCCTCACAATAAACTACAAGTACTTGGTTCCAGTACTCAGAGATTCACTTCTACACAGAAAGCCCACATTCTGATATTCAGGTAACACAGAGTACATGTGAGACTAAATAATACTACTTCAGCGATAGTATCAAGGTGTTACTTTATTGTATGTCTCGTACCATGTCTGTTGGTTGTGCTTTTCTTTTTGCATCTCGTTGCAGGTGATGAAGCAGACTGAAAATGTTTTATCATTATCTCCCTTTTATCTCCTCGTTCTTTCATCTTTTCTCCTTTTTTTCAGTTTTTCCTTTAATGTTCTACTTACATTGCAGTGTCAATATAATCTGTAAAACTCCCTGCATAATTAGAATAAAGATATTTATATGCTTAATTTAAGTGGAACACTATGGCGATAGCCGCACTGCTCCACTTGTGAAAGTAAAATCTGTTGGGCTCTTTTTGGCATCAAGACAATTATTCCTATTGCCACATTGCAGGACACTGTTAAAAAAAAAAAAAAGAGAGATGTTTTTTCCAATTGCCGTCTGTGTGCACATCCAATCAGAGTAAAATCATCTCCTGCACATGAGTGCAACATCAGCATGTGGTTTTTATCAGTTCTAGCCTCCATCCTCTGGCTCCTGGTCCTCTGGGGAGCTAGCTTTAAATGTAATGTGTGAAGGAACCTGCCATGCTGCCCTCTGTAGCTAAGGAGCATTAGCATACCGTACCACTCAGCCCTAAACCTAAACTAACATGACCACCAAAAACAAAAGAATGTTGCATCAAAGGTCCATAATGGGAGAAAAAAAACTACATCCACAGACACGACTGAAGAACCAAAGAAAAGGAAATGTGGGACAGAAACAAGGAGAAGCTAAAGCTGAGGATGAGCCAAAGGTATGGGTTTGTTCTTCTGCTACTAAAGTGTTTCTGGAAAACTGGACAGTTCTGCTCATCAAATGATTTAATCTGATTAAAGGCACGGTGCATGTATTCACATGTCATGATCAGATCGTTTTATTTGGTGTCCAAGGAAACAGACCTGAACTTCTGATCAATCAGGATTTCGAGACGTAAATAATGAAACGTAGCTAATGATGCCAGGTTATAAGATTTGTCTTATAAAAAAAGAAGGTTATAAGACACCTTTTCATAAGAATCAACTGGCGCTTAACTCCCAGAACCAGACTTTGAAAGCGAACAAATTTTTACTATTAGTGGGCGTGTCTTATTGCAGCTTCTTCATTGGCTGAATCATTTCCTCATTTCCTGTCACTTTATTACACCTGATTTGCTGTTTGTTGCCAACATCTGATCTGTCTGATCTGTATATTATTGTAGCAGCCTAATCATATATAAGTTTATAAACCAAGTGGAGATATGTGTATTTAATAATATAATTTTCTGCTTTAAAAGAAACACATTAAAGTTTTTAACATTTGTCTGTTATGAAGTTTTTACCACACATGAAAACATATTTTCCCTGGAATTTTCCCAGCAATAAACTATGATTATGATTGTAACCCTACTGATGTCCCCCCCAGACATAAAATTCATGTTATATAAGTGAGACTTTCAGTGATAATGATCACAGACCTTCTCCGTCTCTCTGCAGAGCCTCCACATGGTCTGCAGTAATGTTGGCTTTGACTTTAACTGTGACCAGTTCTGCTGCCTGAGCTGAAATACAAAGAACACAGTGTTTGGATGACTGACTCTGATGTATCATCATCATCATCATCATCACTTTATTAAAGGGCAACATCAAAGTGATGAAAATATTTCAATGTAGGTTTTCTTCACAGACCTTCTCCTTCTCTCTTCAGAGCATCCACCTGGTTTTCAGTGATGTCCACCTTGGCTTTAATTGTCATCAATTCTTCTGCCTGAGCTGAAACGAAGAGATTACCTGAGATTAAAAAAATAAAAAGCTGTCTATAAAATCAGCTTCAAATGCAGGTCTGTGTGCAGCTATTTGATTCAGTTCTGATCTCTCACATGGTGAAACAGCTAAGACTAAAGACAGAATTAAGGCTCAAATGTGATAAAAAGGAAAAGACAGAATAATAGACTTAATGTGAAGCGCATCTCTTTTTATAGATAAATGAGAAATGGGTTTGTAATATTGTAAAATGCTTCAATTATTAATATCTGATTACCTGAATTTAATGTCTTCATTACATTAAATAATAGTGTTGCTTGAATTAGTTAAAAGAAAAATATCTTCAAGCTGAAACAGTTTCTGAACAAACTGGAATTTGTTGCCTTTTAATTATGTTTACAGAATATAGATTTTTTTAAACATTAAAAATTGTTCTATTTTAAACTTTCCACATTTTGAGACATAAAAATAAAAAATATAATAATTAATAGAAGGCAGTATTTCTCCAAGTAAACGTACCTTCATTATCTTTCTGCAGATGTCTCAACTCCACCCTTAGTTCAGCCAAGCAAGCGCTCATCTCTCTGAGGACAGTGTTGATGTCCTGGGTGCAGGTCCGCTGGGTCCCAGAGAGATGTTCTGCTTCTCCTACCTGTGCTGCAGGTGAGACAATGTCCTTGTCAGAGACAGTTTGAAGCTGAGCAGGACAGACAGAGCAGACTAAGAGCAGCAATGGAAAAATCATTTTCGTTTCCATCCTGATTGTTGGTCTCTGCAGGTCGGCTCTACTGTTTAAGACCTAAGTGGCATCAAGCCTTAAATATTAACTTATATTTATTGCTGACTACTGATTAACAGCGTCTATTATCTAAACTATTGAGAAAACGATTGTTATTTCAGGCATGTCCTATAAAAATATGATAAACTTAGGGTTAGGAATGAATGTGTAACTAAACCATAAACCATCCAGGAAGGATTATGCTGCTATGAGACATAGAAACATCGATCAACTTCACCTTAACATTGTATTAAAATCTTCAGTTTACCAAAACACTGAAAATTCATGATTCAACCTGATGTAAAAACAAAGAGCCATATATATATATATATATATATAATAAACTGTTTTCTCCCCGCTGGTGGGGGGGTATGTGTCATCCTCAAGCTGGGGTCCTCTACCAGAGGCCTGGGAGTTTGAGGGTTCTGCGCAGTATCTTAGCTGTTCCTAGTACTGCGCTCTTCTGGACAGAGACCTCTGATGTTTTACCTGGGATCTGCTGTAGCCACTCTCCCACTTTGGGGGTCACAGCCCCCAGTGCTCCCATTACCACTGGCACCACTGCTGCTCTTACTTTCCTCATCTTTTCTAGCTCCTCTTTCAGCCCTTGGTATTTCTCAAGCTTCTCGTGTTCTTTCTTCTTGATGTTGCTGTCGCTTGGGATTGCCACATCTATCACTACTGCCTTCTTCTGCTGTTTGTCGATCAACACGATGTCTGGTTGGTTAGCCATCACCTGTTTGTCAGTCTGGATCTTGAAGTCCCATAGGATCTTAGCTCGGTCATTCTCAACTACCTTAGGAGGTGTCTTCCATTTTGACCTTGGGACTTCCAGCCCATACTCATGGCAGATGTTCCTGTACACTATGACAGCTACCTGGTTGTGGCGTTCCATGTATGCACTTCCTGCCTGCATTTTACACCCTGCTGTTATGTGCTGTATTGTTTCAGAGGCATCTTTGCACAGTCTGCATCGGGGGTCCTGCCTGGTGTAGTAGACCCTGGCCTCTATTGATCTTGTACTGAGTGCCTGTTCTTGTGCTGCCATGATTAGTGCCTCTGTGCTGTCCTTCAGTCCAGCCTTTTCCAGCCACTGGTAGGATTTTTTGATATCAGCCACTTCTTCTATTTGTCTGTGGTATACGCCGTGCAGCGGCTTGTCCCTCCGTGATGGTTCTCCTTCCTCTTTCTTGTCCTCGCTTTCGGTTTTCTCCTGCCTGAGGTATTCACCAAGCCATTGTCTTTGGGGGCCATCTTCCTGATGTACTCCTGGGTCTTAGTTGTTTCATCCTGGACAGTGGTCTTGACACTCACTAGTCCTCGGCCTCCCTCGCTATGCTTGGTATACAGTCTCAGGGTGCTGGATTTGGGGTGGAACCCTCCATGCATTGTGAGGAGCTTTCTTGTCTTGATGTCAGTAGCCTCTATCTCCTCCTTTGGCCAGTTTATTATACCAGCGGGGTATCTGATGACTGGTAGGGCATATGTGTTGATGGCTTGGATCTTGTTTTTCCCATTCAGCTGACTTTTCAGGACCTGCCTTACTCTTTGTAGGTATTTAGCTGTGGCAGTCTTTCTTGCCATCTCCTCGTGGTTTCCGTTAGCCTGTGGCACCCCAAGGTATTTGTAGCTGTCCTGAACATCTGTAATGTGGCCTTCTGGTAGTTCAACCCCCTCGGTTCTGATCATCTTCCCTCTCTTTGAGACCATGCGACCGCACTTGTCCAGTCCGAATGACATCCCAATGTCGTTGCTGTAGATCCTGGTAGTGTGGATCAGTGAGTCGATGTCTCGCTCACTCCTGGCATACAGCTTGATGTCATCCATGTAGAGGAGGTGACTGATGATTGTTCCGCTTCGGAATTGGTATCCGTAGCCAGTCTTTGTGATGATCTGGCTGAGGGGGTTCAGGCCTATGCAGAACAGCAGCGGGGATAGTGCATCACCCTGGTATATGCCGCACTTGATGGTGACTTGTGCTATTGGCTTTGCATTGGCTTCCAGACTTGTTTTCCACAGCTTCATTGAGTTCTTGATGAAGGCTATTAGTGTCCTGTTGATCTTGTACATTTCCAAGCATTCCAGTATC
The DNA here is from genome assembly GCA_030533445.1 of Cyprinodon diabolis. Classification (NCBI taxonomy): domain Eukaryota; kingdom Metazoa; phylum Chordata; class Actinopteri; order Cyprinodontiformes; family Cyprinodontidae; genus Cyprinodon; species Cyprinodon diabolis. Next base: position 49,330,094 of record CM060068.1, on the reverse strand, counting down.
CATGTATGTGGCATTGAGTCATAGGCTTTCTTATAGTCAATCCAGGCAGTGCACAGATTTGTCTGCCTGGTCTTACAGTCTCGAGTGACTGCTCTATCCACTAGCAGCTGGTGCTTGGCTCCTCTGGTGTTACTGCCTATTCCCTTCTGGGAAGGGTGCATGTATTGAGCCATGTGCCTATTCATCTTAGCCGCTATGATGCCTGACAGGAGCTTCCATGTTGTACATAGGCAAGTTATTGGCCGGTAGTTGGATGGGGTTGTTCCCTTCTGGGGATCCTTCATGATCAGGATTGTCCGTCCTTGGGTTAACCATTCTGGGTGGGTCCCATCCATCAGCAGTTGGTTCATTTGTGCTGCGAGGCGTGCATGAAGCGCGGTTAGTTTTTTCAGCCAGTAGGTGTGGATCATGTCAGGGCCCAATGCTGTCCAGCTCTTCATACCTGCCGCTCTTTCTTGGACATCTGCCGTTGTAATGGTTACTGGTTCTTGTTCTGGGAGATTGCTGTGATCTGTTCTAAGATCTTCTAGCCACTGAGCATTGGTGTTGTGGGATGCCTTCTTCTCCCATATGTTTCTCCAGTACTGTTCAGTCTCAGCCCTGGGTGGATCTGATCTTGAATTACACTGCCACTGTGAGTACACTTTGGATGGGTTGGTGGAGAACACCTGGTTTATACTCCTGGCTTCTGCTTCTCCCTTGTATCTCTTTAGGCGGGTGGCCAGGGCGGCGAGTCTTTGTTTGGCAGTTTCTAGAGCCTCAGGAATGGACAGCTTGTTGTACTTAGGTAACCTTTTCCCTACACCTTTCTGCAGGTCTGAGAGCTGACTAACCTGTCTTCGTGTTGCCTTGATCTTGGCTTCCAGCCTTCTCCTCCATGGGGGCTCTGCTTTGTGGCCTGTGGTGTTTATCTTATAGCCAAGCATCTCTAGGATCACTGTAGCTGTGGCATAGGTCAGCTCGTTGGTCTCAGTTATGTCTTTAGTAGGGATTATTAGTTTATATATATATATACAAGTTTTCTGCTTGGGTGGGCCATGAGTATGAATTCAGAGCCAAACATCAGGATTGTGTGAGAGCAAAGCCTAAGAGCTGCCATGGAGGGAAAGGAAGGAAAGTCTGAGCGTTAGAGGAGCTTTGCTGAACAACCATCAATTTTCTGTTCCACACCTTATTTCTATAGTAGGAGTAAATAGTTTTTTTTACATTTCACTCCATAAAAGGTTGTCTATAGAATCAGTACCAGCTTTGATGGCCAGGTTTGCACAAATATTACATTAGATGCAATTTTCCATCTCTCACATCATAGTTAACAGTTCCATTAACACTAGAAAAAAGTCTTTAAAAGATGTTTCGACCTACAAGCTTTTCTCCCATGAAATACAAAACAACACAAATAATGACTTAGCTAACAAACCAATGTCCTTCATATATTTGTAGATACCTTTATGTAGAAGTCTGGTATTATTCAGTACCTCTGAACCGCAGGTTTATATTACATTCATCACATTACATCTTCATGCCCTGCGATGGACTGTCCAGGGTGGACCCCGCCTCGCGCCCATTGACAGCTAAAGATGGACACCAGCAACCCTCACGACCCCACTTGGGATTAGGCGTGTTAGAACATGGATGGATGGACATTACATCTTCATTCAAACATGACCTAAAAAACCAACAATAGGGTCAGATCAGATTTTTAATAATACTTCTAGTGCTAATTAGCAAACATCAATATTAATTTTAGAATAATGAGCAAAATTATTTAAATATGCTAAGCCCATCTCTATAGAAGGAAATTCCACCATTCCCACTTTTCCACCACTGGAACGACATAGCTGCAAAGGGACGACAGGGAACTGTTATCAGAATGGAGAGGAAGAGCTTCTGTTCAATGCTGACTGAGAAAATGACAACTGATGGTAAGTTTATTGGGAAATTAAAGAAACATTCAATGGCTGGATTGATCCTTGCAATATCTTCCATTTTTAAAATGTGTCGTTCATAAGCTAATGTAAACACAATAAGATGTAATAATTTGCATTGAAAGTGTCTTTATTGAGGTCAGAACAGCTAAGAAGATGGGCTCTGAGCCAGAAAGATTGCATTCAACCAGTGAATGCTAATCTACAATGAAGCTGATTTAGGAGGTGGTGCACACAGTCCAGTTCAACTCAGGATTTTCTTTTTGGTCCTCGGATTATAAAAGCCTCTTCATACATTACTGGGCTGCATCAGGTTTTATATGTTTGTTCCTAATGCTACATCATCAGAGGAGACATCTTTCCAGCCCATTCTAGCCTTGACACAGCTTCTCCACTCAATGATTAACTTTCCAGACAATCTGTTTCCTTATAGTTTAACGGTAATGGTTTAGTATAACCAATAAAAGTAGGTCAATAATCTTTTTTTATAGCCACCACTAGAAGTAAAAAAATATCTGGCTCAGCATTATCTTTATTTTCAAGAAGTGCACTACAAGGTCTGCTAATAATAGAAGGATATAAAGGAAAATAACAAGGATTTTACTGGTTTGGGTACAGAGGTCAGTTTCACCAGGCAGGTTTAACAAACTTAGACTCAAATCCTCAACTCTAAATAATCGCGCCTCATGCTGGAATCTCTGAGTTTTCTGGTTCATAAAACCTGCTGTGAATAAGTTCAATCAACTCTAAGTAGGTCCACTTAGAGTTGAATGCAGGCGTAACAAGGTTAAAAAGCCATTATCAGTGGACTCTCTATTCAAGGATACACCATGACAACAGGCAACAAGAAGTGCCTATTTCACCGCACTGGAACTAGTGATTTTATGAAGAAATAAAAGAAAAAATAGAGAATGTGTTTAAAACAGAGAAACAGCTCTACAGCTTCAAAGGACACGAAGATGGCCAAGGAGAAGATTGTTGCCGAGTTAAAAGGGCAGGCAGTTTAACATTTAATAAAAGCACTTTGCTCTCTGTTGTTCCATTTTTAGACACTAAAATAAGATTCTTCCTGATCAAAATTACTTTCCTGGACTGAACTGTAATAATAGATTTTCTAAATTACATTTGAAAAAGTAAGAATTAAGTTTTATATATCTAGAAATGTTTACACATTTAAAATGGCCATTTTGACATTTATCAGCTTGACTGAATATTTTTTTATGATATCTGAAATAAAAAATTTGATAGTTAAAATAATACAAATGTTGACCAGTAATATTAGGAATGTGTAGATCTGAAACTTATTTTTTAGACATCTAAAATGTTAAATATAGATGTATATAAATTTTGTTTAAAATTGTCATTTTGGCTAGGAAAAAAGTTTTTAAGATATCAGGAATACATATTTAGTAAAAATAATAAATAACAAAATGGCTTGCCATACCCTGCTGTTACCGTGATAATATTAAAGGGTTTTTTTCTTGAACAGTAGTGGATCAATGGATCTATTTAGGTGAAATCTTCTGTCAGCAGGTGAAGATAAAGAATAAAAATGTTGTTCTAATATATAGAACCTGTTCATCATCTCATGGGTTCCTCCTCAGTTTGATTCAGTCTCTTTTAAAGAGTAAATACTAAGTGGCATTAGGTTGTATCTTTACAGCTTAAATGTCAGGTTGAAAAACTTTGGGGTTCCATTTGTAAAAAATGTGTGTTCATGTGTGATGTGATGTGTTCACGACCCATTCATCGGTTACCATTTGCATGTTTCCAAGCGATACAAGGCTTTGTCTATATAAAGACTCAAACTCCCTGCGGATCCAGACATTTGAATTGAGAAAGCTTCCAGAGAGAGAGAGATGGCGAGTGAGGAGCACTCCAGCTGCAAACAGCCTTTTGCAGATGGAAATATCAGCACTATTTTAAACTAACTGAAGTTAAAGGTAAAAATTTACACGTCGAGTGCAAATTATGTCCCAGAACGAAATATTTGTCAACGTCTTCTGTTAGCAACTCCAACTTAATGAAGCATCTGTCGACGGCTCACTTTAACCAAATTAGTGGCCCAAGAATACACAGGTAGTAGGCGGGATAGTGTTTACAACGGATCCGCTAACAAGGAAGGACCCTCCCCATGCAAGCAACAAAAACTTGACTTTAGTGCCTCTGCTACCCAGAAACTATCTCAGACAGAGCTCTATGGCTTGATTGGGAGATACGTTGTGGAAAACATGCTTCCAATATCAACAGTGGAGTCGGACTCCTTCAGGGCCTTGATAGGCAAAATCCCAAGAAAAGGAGGCGTTGGTCCGCCCTGTAGAAAGAAGTTTTCGAATTACATTGATACCGAATATGCTAACATGAATTCTGAGCTAAAAAAAGAATTCAAGCAACTGGAATACTTGGCTACAACTGCAGATATATGGACAGCACATACCAAAAGCTACCTAGGCGTAACTGCACACTGGATGCATCCAGTAAACGTGCAATGGAAAAAAGCTGCCCTGCCATGCCGACGGTTTAAGGGCCGTCATACCCACGAGAGCATTGCCACAGAACTTGACAACATCCACTCGTCTTATGGCTTTTCGCACAAAATAATAGTAACTATCACTGATAATGGCTCGAATTTCGTTAAGGCATTTAAGAAATATCAGCCACAGCCAGTTGACGAGGATGATGACTCTGTTGATGAGGAAGGTGAAGAGGTTATTTTTCTTGACATAAATGATGTCTTACAACGCCCGTGTTGATGAGGATGAGGATGTGATTAATTTACCACCACACTACAAGTGTGCATCACACACACTGAACCTTGTGTCATGTTCTGACATTGAAAAGTGGATTCTCTCCAGACCAGAGAAGGCACTTTACAGAAGTGCAACTTCAAAATGCACAGCCTTGTGGAATAAGGCCAGCCGTTCCACAGTGGCTGCAGAGACAGTAGAGGATGTGGTTGCAAAGAAGCTGATAGTGCCTTGCAGTACCAGATGGAATTCTTTCTATGATGCTCTAGCTAGGATTTGCAAGATTCCCTTAGTGGACCTCATTACCATCTCATCCAAGTTTGGCTCGAAAGCAATCACAGAAAAAGAGCATCAGCTCCTGAAGGAATATTGCATTGCAATGAAGCCGTTGACAGTCGCCCTAGATATCCTCCAGGGAGAGGACAACTGCTACCTCGGCACACTGCTACCTACCCTGGAGACCTTGATGATGAAAACCATCAAGCTGAAGAGTGGGCTTCAAATACTTGTGGACCTTCCAGAAGCAATTGTGGAGGTAAGAACTACATATGTCTAATTTTTTTAAATTGTGTATAATGTGTATAATTGTATAGATTGTGTATAATTATAATACATGTGTATAATTGTTTATAGTGTATTATATATTGTACTCAAAGTGTGTGTGTGTGTGAGTGGCAGTGGGTGAGAGAGAAAGAGTTTGTATTTGTATAGAAACAGTCAGTAATGTGTTCTTTGCTTTATGTCAGGGGTGTCAAACATGCGGCCCAACACGGCCCTACATGGCTAAATGCATTATCATTCTTCAAATTTTATTTTTTTGGAATGCCAATAAAAATGCAACCCTGCATCAGAACTAACAGCAGCAATGAGCTTCAGATGTGGAGAATTTATTTTAAATATTTTCATAATTTTTATCTGTTTGATGTATTTTTCATGCAGGACAGTGTTTTTAAGTTCCAAGAAATGTGAATAAATGTTTATCAACATGCATAATGCACTTAAATAAATGTTTAACTGAGTAAAAGTATTGTTGAAATTGCACATACTTGCACATATTTCTTAAAAACGCTGAGGTTATTCATAACATATTGTCTAAAAGTGAAATTCATTTAATAAAAAAACCAACAACAAGTCCCCTTATTACTAGTTATTAATTACTTATTATTAATTCTATTTAATCTTGCAATGAGTTTACTTGTGTGGCCCCCTTGAGATCAGATTAAGCTGCATGCGGCCCCTAAACCACAATGAGTTTGACACCCTTGCTTTATGTCATTTCAGGCAATAAAAACAAGATTTGCAGAGGTGCTGGACAGTGACAGCGCTCTCCTGGCTGCTGTGACTCTGCCCAGGTTCAAGTTACGTTGGCTGCAAACCCAAGAAAGAAAGGACAAGGCCAAAGCAGAGCTTCTGGCGGTATGTTGTGCAAGTGTAAGAAGTGAAGACCAGCATAAAGGTACAAGCACCACCACAGCCACAGGTACCAGCTCAACTGTTGAGGATGCATTCTTCTCCTTTGAAGAAGAGGATGACACTTCTGCTACTGCAGAAAGTCAAGTGGCAGATCATTTGAAATAAGGAGCTCAAGAGATTGACTCACTTCATGGATTTCCCCTTATAAAGAGAATTTCCCTGAAGTATAATGCTGCCACTTCATCCAGTGCTCCGGTGGAGAGACTTTTTAGCCTGGGGAAGCTGGTTTTCACACCAAAAAGGAACAGACTCTCTGAACACAAGTTTGAGAAGCTTCTTCTCTTGCGATACAACCACTGGTTTCAGGGCTAAAATGTTGACATGACTGGGCTGGGTGGATGGAGAGAGGAATGCATACATGTTTAGAGGTGGATTTAACAAACCCATGAACATTTCCAGTTTAATTTGCACTCCGGTAAGCTGTTTACTTTCTTTAAGAAAACAAATTGGAGCACTTTATGTCCATCTGTTGTGTACTAGTTCTGGTAAGTTAGAGTTGCATTAAGGGGAAATTTGTGCAGGTAACTGTCTTTGCTGTTGGTGAGACAACTGGGTTGGCTGTGTGGATAAATGATTGTACAAATGCAAAATGAACGGATGCATTTATGCACTTTAAATTGGATTGAAGAAATCCGTATATATTTTCAGTTCAGTTAAAAGCCTCTGTGAGATTGTGTATTTCTCTTTTTTATATATATTTTGAGAGGTGTATGTCCATCCACTCAACTGTATGTTGAGTTGCAATAAATGCAAACCTCTGTGCAGGCACATGTCTTTGTTGTTTCACATCTAGCTTATGAAACAAGCCTTGAGAAGGTGGTGGTGGGGGGGGGGACGAAAAAGTAACGTAATGTCATGTTTGGTTTCAGGTTCCTAACCCACATGCAGAACACTCATCAGACAGGGAAAAAGTTCAAAGGTTTGTTGTTAGAACACTGCACAGAGAATAAACAGATCCAAGGTTATCAGATCCAGGACAGGTCACGACTGGGTTCCGTGCAGAGGGGGACAGAGGAGTTAGCTGATGTCCAGGTTATTTGCAGGATGTGAAGGTGCAGGTCTGTACCTGTTCTGGAGTTTGAGCAGAGCGGCAGAGGGGGGGAACCAGGAGGGTCCAGAGGCAGGTGGCAGGCTAAGGACTTGGTGGAGGCAGAGCTTGGTTTGCAGATCACAGGTTTGACTTTCCCTTCCAGATTCTTCAGAGAGCAGGCAGGCAGGTCTTTGACTGGTTTGATTCTCCAGGGTTCTTCAGAGAACAGACAGACAGATTTCCAACAGAGGAACTCTTCAGGGTTTCTGGTTTCAGGCAGGTTCAACCTGGGAAGCAGAGAAGACAAAACAGATCAGGTTCTGGTTCAGGTTTTCAGGGAGTCAGAGATTCAGACAGACAGGTTGGCTCAGGCTTGCTAACCATAACTGGCAAACACTCTGGTGCCGGGGTGATGTCCTCTGCCTCCTTATATACAGGTCTCCTGATGAGCAAATGAACAACAGCTGGTGGCAGCTGAGCACAAGCCCTCAGGAAGGGATCCATGGCGCCCTCTGGTGGGCAAACCTCCGGATCCCAACAGAAACAGCCCCCCCCCCCCCCCCCCCCCCCCAAGGGCGGATTCCAGACGCCCCAAATCAGTCCATGAAAAAACAAAAAACAACCCACCCAGGGTGGGCCGAAGGGGAAATAGGCAAGGAGGGCAAGAAAACACAAAAACTGAGGCCGGGGCCGGGGACGAGGCAGAGTCTTTGAGGACCGGCCACGGGGCCGGAGGCATGGCAGATGTTCTGGCGGCCGGCCATGGGTCAGGCGACGTAGGAGGGTCATTGGAGAATGACATCTCCGCCGCTGCAGGATCCTCGGAGTAAGAAGACAGCATCTCCGCCGCCGCAGGAACCTCGGATGAGGACGACGTCTTCGCAGCCGCAGGATCCTCGGAGGAAGATGACGTCTCCACCGCTGCAGGAACTTAGGAGGAGGACGATGTCCTGGTTTCAGCAGGTAGCCCCAAGGGGAACGCCGTCCCCTCTTCAGTGGCTCAGCAACAGTCTCAGAGGGGGCCGCGGACTGCGGCTCTGGAACAGGGTCCGAGCAGGCCGCCGACTGCGACTCAGGAACAGGCTCAGGGGTAGCTGCCGACTGCGGCTCAGGAACTGGAACCGGAGGGGCCGCCGACTGCGGCTCAGAAACAGGCCCAGAGGTGACCCCCATACTGCAGTTCAGGAACAGGCCCAGAGGTGACCGCCGACAGCGGTTCAGGAACAGGCCCAGAGGTGACCGCCGACTGAGGTTCGGGAATAGGCTCAGAGGTGACCACCGACTGCGGTTCAGGAGCAGACCCAGAGGTAACCGCCGACTGTGGTTCAGGAACAGGCTCAGAGGGGGCCGCCGACTGCGGCTCAGAAACAGGAACAGGCTCGGACGGAGCCGCCCACTGTGGCTCAGGAACAGGAACAGAGGAGACCACCGACTGCAGCTCCGAATCAGGAACAGAGGAGACCACCGACTGCGGCTCCGAATCAGGAACAGAGGAGACCACCGACTGCGGCTCCGAATCAGGAACAGAGGAGACCGCCGACTGCAGCTCCGAATCAGGAACAGAGGAGACCGCCGACTGTGGCTCTGAATCAGGGGTCTTTGGAAGGCTCAGAGCGGGCTCAGGGGTCTCCAGACGGCTCAGAGCGGGCTCAGGGGTCTCCAGATGGCTCAGAGCGGGCTCAGGGGTCTCCAGATGGCTCAGAGCGGGCTCAGGGGTCTCCAGATAGCTCAAAGCGGGCTCAGGGGTCTCTAAACGGCTCAGAGCGGGCTCAGGGGTCTCCAGATGGCTCAAAGCGGGCTCAGGGGTCTCTAGACCGCTCAGAGCGGGCTCAGGGGTCTCCAGATGGCTCAGAGCGGGCTCAGGGGTCTCCAGATGGCTCAGAGCGGGCTCAGGGGTCTCCAGATAGCTCAAAGCGGGCTCAGGGGTCTCCAGACGGCTCAGAGCGGGCTCAGGGGTCTCCAGATGGCTCAGAGCGGGCTCAGGGGTCTCCAGATAGCTCAAAGCGGGCTCAGGGGTCTCTAGACCGCTCAGAGCGGGCTCAGGGGTCTCCAGATGGCTCAGAGCGGGCTCAGGGGTCTCCAGATGGCTCAAAGCGGGCTCAGGGGTCTCTAGACCGCTCAGAGCGGGCTCAGGGGTCTCCAGATGGCTCAGAGCGGGCTCAGGGGTCTCTAGATGGCTCAAAGCGGGCTCAGGGGTCTCTAGACCGCTCAGAGCGGGCTCAGGGCTCTCTAGACGGCTCAGGGCGGGCTCACGACGACGCCGTCTCTTACGCCGGGGGGTCTTTGGAGGTGGGTTAACGGGTTCTGGCTCAAGGCTTACTGGTTTCTTTTTTGGTTCTGGAGCTGGATCTGGCTGGCGGGGAGCTGACTGTGGTGGCTTGAAGGGGAAGAGATCCTCCCTATCCCCATAAAAAAAAGCTCCAGAGGTCCGATCTCTGGATGCGGGGAGCTCTAACTGTTTGGGGTGTAAGTTGTGGTCCTATTTTAAGCTTCTTGATGGATGGTGCTAATTGTAGATCATGAATATGATGGCAGAGACTGACCTGGCACAGATGAGAAATGGAGTCCAGAACCGGAAGCTGAACGGCTTTTACCTTAGCTGTGCAGGTTGAGACAGAATGATCGGATTCTCCACAGTTAAAGCAAAGGTTCCCCCCAACTCTCCTTTGCCTCTCCTCGGGTGTGAGCCTGACGTGACCGAGCTGCATGGAGGGAGAGACACATCCCAACACGTAATAGTTACTTTTAGTGGTAACTAGTTACTTTTATAGTGGAGTAACTCAGTATTTCAGTTACTTTTTGGGAGAAGTAACTAGTAACTATAACTAATTACTTTTTTAAAGTAACGTGCCCAACACTGTCAACCTGTGAAGGGGAATAAACTAAGCTTTTGCACTCTGCAGCTGAGCAATACAGAGAAGAGAGAAATTAAAAAAGATTCTCTAAAATGTATAACTGCACTATCTGATAAGGATCTACTAAAATTGAACCTTCTTTGGGGGAGGAGAACTCTGTTAAAGTAATCCTGAAGGTTATCAGAAAGTGGTCAGAGAGGACAGGGTTGTGAGGAAATCCTGTTATTTCTTCACATTCTATGCCGTATGTCAGCACAAGATCCAAAGTATGAAGATGAGAATGTGTGGGACTATTCACATTTTGAACAAAGCCAACACACATTCGTATTGGATTCAGGACCACAGAGCACGCTGGCCTGTGACGTCACATGAATAATCCAAGTGGCCTGAGTCGGATTGGAAAAAATCGGATCTGTGTTGTTCAGACAGCCATGAAAAGATCAGATCCAGGTCGCATATGGGCAAAAAAATCGAATTTGGGTCACTTCAGGCTGCAGTGGGAACATCGCCAAAAAATTGCACACATGTGCTTCTCCAGCTCAGCTGCTCATCATTAATTAACATGAGTCCTCTGATCTTTGCCTTTCTGGTCCCCGGCTGGTTTTTTATTTTTTCTGTCAATGATGTCATGGTGATTTAATCAGTAGATTATCGCTGCTTTGATGGATAAATCACGTTTCATGTTAAGGAAGTCTGAATTTAGAAAACAAAGTTTTGTGGAAAGTAGTTGTTTTTTTTTTATTGTCACTGATTTTAATTAAATCATTTGAACCTAATATTTAAAATATATTTGAATAGAGCTTTGGTCTAAGTGCTGATGAAGGTTCTCAGTCATCCAGGTCATAGTCATTCCGTAAAAATTCAAAAAATATCCACTGGACTTGGTTTTCAAGATCAAAAAGAAGATACTCACACCACCCACTGGAACACAAACTGGAACACAAACTCTCAGTCATCAGAACCTTAAAACACCGGGCAGAACATGTCCCTACTAAAACAGATGGGAAGCAAAAAGAACAGAAACACATCAAAGATGCTCTCCGAAACTGCGGATATCCAAACTGGGCTTTTATCAAATCAGCAAGGAAATCCAAAAGACTCGCAACAGAAGACAGCAAAAGCAAAAACATCACAATCCCTTATGTTGCTGGAGTGTCTGAAAAGCTCAAGAGGATTTTCTCCAAACACAAGATCCCAGTACATTTCAAGCCAAACCAAACCCTTAAACAGAGGCTAGTGCATCCTAAAGATAAAACCCCCAGACCCAATATGAGCGGAGTGGTATATGCTGTTCAGTGCAGCGAGGAATGCTCTGATCTTTATATTGGAGAAACCAAACAACCGCTCCACAGACGCACGGCCCAACACAGAAGAGCGTCCGCCTCTGGACAAGACTCCGCAGTACACCTACACCTTGTGGACAAAGGACATTCTTTTGAGGACCAGAATGTCCATATTCTGGATAAAGAAAATAGGTGGTTTGAGAGGAAGGAAGCCATCTATGTTAAGAGAGAAAAACCAACTTTAAACAGAGGTGGTGGCCTCAGATTCCAGCTTCCAAAAACATACAATTCAATCATAGACATGATCCCTTCCAGATATCACCAAACCCCCCCACCCCATCACAGAGGAACGAGGGACCTACCCGCTCCAGCCGGTGAACAATACCTCCTTAACGACCGACCCTTAACAATCATAGACAGGTTTCAGGTATTACAGGAGACAATCCCCCCCTTAATGGCAATCCCCCCTTTAACAACCGACCCCTAGAATCATAGACAGGTTCAGATATTACAGGCTAACGATGGAACCAAACGACCCATTCATCGGTTACCATTTGCATGTTTCCAAGCAATACAAGGCCTTGTCCATATAAGACTCAAACTCACTGCGGATCCAGACATTTGAATTGAGAAAGCTTCCTGGAGAGGTGGAGAAACGTCTTCAAATCTTGGAAACCAAGTCCAGTGGATATTCTTTGAATTTTTACGGAATGACTATGACCTGGATGACTGAGAACCTTCATCAGCATCGGCTTATCTTCTCTGTCGGCGCATTGAGGTTGAGATGTATTTATCCCCTTGCAGATTCTCAATTTTTATCACTTTTAAACTGAATCATGGTCATTTTCTAGCCTCGTGGAGTTATTGCGGATTCTCTTTGGGCAGTTCACCATGTTTTACTGTCATTTAACAAATTTCATGGACTCTCAAATGATGGAGAACTACATTTTATCAAGCTCCTCATTAACAATTTTTAGGGACACTTGTTTTTACCTTAATAGTGATTTTTAACTGACTCTTGTTTTACGTCAATTCTTTATATGTTTGAATTGTGTAAATAAAGTGTTGTAAGTCATAAGTCATTTAGTGACCCTGTTGGAAGCGATATGTCTGCTGCTCCTGCTGTCTGGTTGGTGATTATGTCGCTCACTGCATTCATAATCTCTGCTTCTAGTTTCAGATCATCATCAACTGCTTGTCTCAATGTCAGAACAGTCAGTCATCCCCTCAGCGCATCGTTTTTATCTTAATCTGCACCATGTTAGACACGTTTCATCGTGGCTGGATTTAACAGGAAGCCAATGAAGAGAAGCCAGGATAGGAGAGATATGATCTCTCTTTTTCATTTTCATCAGAACTCGGGCTGCAGCATTTTGGATCAGCTGAAGGCTTTTAACTACAGTTTGTGGACTTCCTGATAGTAAAGAATTACAATAGTCCAGCCTTGAAGTAACAAATGCATGGACTAGTTTCTCAGCATCACCCCTGGACAGGAGATTTCTCATTGCCGCAATATTCCTCAGATGAAAGAAGGAAATTCTAGAAATCTCTTTGATCTGGGATTTAAATGACAGGTCCTGATCAAAAACAACACCAAGATTTTTTACTTTATTATCTGAAATCAGTTTAATCCAAATGAAGTGACTGACTAATTAGCTTCTTTTTCAAAGACTCTGGTCGAAAAATCATCTGGATTATAGACAAATATAGCTGGGTATCATCAGCATAACAGTGGAAATTAATCCCATGCTGTCTAATAACTCTACCAATTGGGAGCATGTATAAAGTAAAGAGAATTGGTCCTAGCACTGATCCCTGTGGTACTCCACAGGTAACCTTTGAGCATGAGGAAGATCTGTCATTAACGTGAACAAACTGAAATCGATCAGATAGATAAGATTTAAACCAGTCTAGTGCTGTTCCTTTAATTCCAACTAAATATTCAAGTCTTTCTAAAAGAATATTATGGTCAACTGGATCAAATGCAGCACTAAGATCCAACAGGACGAGCACAGATACAAGTCCATTATCTGAGGCCATGAGAATATCATTAGTGACTTTCACCAGAGCTGTTTCAGTGCTATGATGAGCTCTAAAGCCAGACTGAAACTCTTCAAAAAGTTCATTATGGTGGAAGTGATCGCAAACTTGTTTGGCAACTACTTTCTCAAGAATTTCAGATAAGAAAGGAAGATTGGATATAGGTCTATAATTGACGAAGTCATCTGGGTCAAGAGACGGTTTCTTAAGCAGAGGTTTAATTCCAGCAACCTTAAAAGCTTTAGGTACATATCCCTGTAACAGAGATAGATTAATCACATCTAAAATGGAGGAGGAGATCAAAGGGAATACCTCCTTAAATAACCTGGTTGGAACTGGATCTAACATACAAGTTGAAGGCTTAGATGAAGACAATAACTTTGCTAATTCAGAAAGTTCAACTGGATCAAAGCAGTCTAAACCCGGTTAAGATTCCATGACTACCTCAAATGCTGCCCCCCCCCCCCCCCCCCCCCCCCCCGCACCCCACCGCCCTCCAGAGACAAACCAATCGCGGATAGAGGAGTGCTAATGATCTTATTTTTAATAAGATCAATCTTATTTATAAACAATCCCATAAAATCATTGCTGCTAAGAGCAGGTGGAATGGACTGTTCAACAGAGCTATGGCTCTGGGTGAGTTTGGCCTGTGAAGGGGAATAAGCTAAGCTTTTGCACTCTGCAGCACTGCTCAGCGACACAGAGGAGAGAGAAAGTGAAGCAGATTCTTTAAAATGTATAACTGCTCTATCTGATAAAGATCTACTAAAATGTAACCTTCTTTTGGGGGAGGATAACTCTGTTAAAGTAATCCTGAAGGTTATTAGAAAGTGGTCAGAGAGGACAGGGTTGTGAGGAAATACTGTTATTTCTTCACATTCTATGCTGTATGTCAGCACAAGATCCAAAGTATGAAGATGAGAATGTGTGGGACTATTCACATTTTGAACAAAGCCAATAGTGTCTAAGATAGCATTAAAGGCTGCTCTTAAGCTATCGCCTTCAATGTCAGCATGGATGTTAAAATCTCCCGCTATGATGACCCTGTCAGTATTTAATACCAAATCAGAAAGGAACTCTGAAAACTCATCTAAACATTCAGAGTAAGGACCTGGTGGACGATACAAAGTTACAAAAAGAAGAGGTTTTCTTGCCTTGAAATTTGGATCAGGGAAATTAAGGGTTAAATGATCAAAGAGTTGTAGGTATTAACTGTTTTGGGAGTAATCAGTCAGTCAGACTGGAAGATTGTTGCTACTCCTCCTCCTCGCCCAGAACTTCTGGGGATGTGAAAATTTAAATAGCTTGAAGGAGTTGCCTCAGCAGATGGCCGCTCAGACTGAGCCTGGTTCTGCTGGAGGTTTCTTCTTGTTCAAAGGGAGTTTTTCCTCTCCACTGTTGCTACAAGCATGCTTAGTGTGAGGGATTGCTGAAGGGTCAATGAGTCGATGCAATCACCTGGTTTTCCTTAGATAGAAAACTTTAAATCAATAGTTGGTTTGTGGTTCATGGCTGCTTCCCTCATCATTTCTAATTCTCTGCTCAGTGAGGTTTACCCATTAGCTGTAGCTTGCGTCGTCAGGCCATTCATTCAATGGAGCAGACACACAGCGGTCAGTGACGTCTTCTGGAGTTTCTCAGCAACGGGGCTGATGGTCTTCAGCCTATGCCTCTTATATCCCTCATGGGGGGAAACATCCCTGTTCTTCGCTCCTGTTCATGCATATCTATCAAAATTAAGCGCTATATTTCCTGCCGAGGTCTGAGCGCCAAAGACAAAGTAATTGTATCAATATATTTCTCCTAATTTTCTTTTCTCTTTGTGTGAGTTTTTCAGATTGAAATGATAGCGAGAAGATAATAAAAGGAATACAGCAGAGGGTTGGAGTTCAGGATGTTTATTACAGTGAATGACTGTACAGCACACACACACACACACACACACACCCCTCTTCACAGACACACACACACACACACACATCTTCACAGACAGACAGACACGCACACACACACACACACACACACCTATCTTCACAGACACACAAACACACACACACACACACACACACACCCATCTTCACAGACACACACACACACACACACACACACACACCTATCTTCACAGACACACAAACACACACACACACACACACACCCATCTTCACAGACACACACACACACACACACACACACACCCATCTTCACAGACACACACACACACACACACACCCATCTTCACAGACACACACACACACACACACACCCATCTTCACAGACACACACACACACACACACACACACACACCCATCTTCACAGACACACACACACACACACACACCCATCTTCACAGACACACACACACACACATCTTTACACATTCTCTGTCTCGTCTTCCGCAACAATAAATACACTGTATAACCCAACAAGGCAAGAAAACACAATGACTACATCTGAGGTTGCATTAACAAACACAGTGATCTGAGGAGTCTTCGCCGGCAGCCATCTTATCGCAGATTAATGCCCTCATCACCATGAAGGACCACAGCGGTTCTGTGTTTTTTCTCAGAGGGGGAATGAGGCAGTAACACAGTCTGGACTCTGAGCTGTTTTTGTTTTAAAGGAGTAATCTGCTTATTTTCTGCGCAACCACTGAGTCACTGTCATTGATCACCTGGAGAGCTCGCCTCCACAGTTATACAGGGATGGGAAATATCAATAATATGCTGTTTGCTCCTAAAGTACAAGAAGTAGTTCTGTGCATAAAAAAAACATTGTTTGAAGAAGATGTGATAAACTCTGCTGCACCTTAAGGCTGCTGCTCTGCTCTCTGAATCCAAACCAGCATCTCTCAGCAGCTGGACAGAGAGACGTCTGTAATGTCCAATAAAGGATTAGCCTGACCTGACAGATCATTCAGAGTCATGGCCGTTTGAGGAACTCTGTGATGCGGCCGAGCTTCAGCCGACTGCAGCTTCTCTGACCAGAGACACAAGAAACGATTCCAGAGTTTAAAACGAAAGAAAAGGTCAAATAGAGACAGTTATTTCTTCAGGCTGAATAAATAAGTGATTTCTCTAGATATCCAAGTTCTCACATTCACTCCTCTTTGTTTAAGGAAGCATAAACTATCATGATAAATGTTTGGAGTTCAGGTTCACAATCAGATATTAAATTACGACTTTAGATTGGCCACATCTGACTATTAATTGGAATGAAAGAAAGTCCATAAAAACATTCAAAGGACTCCTAAACAAAAACTATTTACAAAAGAACAAAGAAGGAAGATGGATATTAGAAAAACTTCATGAACTTCAGATAAAAAGGAGAGAATGACGAATCGCACGAAATCATATAAGTAAGTGAGGACCAGAGAAGAACGTAATCTAAGATGTTTAGGATATAAAAACAAAGAAATAAACCGTCTGAAAAATGTATCGAGCTAAATGAGCTAAAACGATCTGGCATTAGTTCATGAAAATTAGATTTTTATGAATTTATGAACAACAATCTGCTGCAGGAACATTCAGTTAAATAGATATATTTATTATAATATGTTTCTTATATAGGAGAACAGTGAATAGATAAGCCATCACATCATTCTGTTAATCCATAAATATGGATGAGATTAACGGTGATGATGTCATTCAAAGTTAAAATGAGACGGTTGATGAGACCTTTAGTCAAACCAGCTGCTCTGGATAACTTTCCCTCTCAAGAAAATTATAAACTGAAATATTACAAAATTAGTAAACTCTATATATTTCTGATATTCATGTAAAAGTAGAACTTATTCAATATTTTGACCAAACACAGATATCTGCAACTAGAGTGCACATTCTGGACTCTGCAGTTCTACCAAAATCCTTAAATCAGTAACTTAGAGGATGAATCCTAAGTGGAAAGTTTCTCTGGAAATTATTTCATCAAATTAGAGCATAAAATATTTAAACCAGAAATCAAACATCAGCTTATATTTTGCTCATGTTATACTAGGAGTTTGATGCTGGACTGGACTATTAATGCTAATTCCCGAGCTCCGAGCCAGCTCCCATGTCAGAGGATGAAGAGAGCACATCCAGTTAGTCACAGTCAGAGAAACAGGACTACACTGGAAAACAGGCCAAGCTCCAACATCTAGAAACAAAGGTGTTGATGGCAGCAGCACAGCTGATATTTCTCTCCAGGATGGAGTCACAGCCAAACAGGAACAGACCAGATGAAGCTACTATGAGAAAAAGCAGAGAGAGCAGAACGTTAGAGATTGAACTAACAGATTCTGCAGAGTGGGAGAATAGAGATAGAATGAAGCAGAATGATGAAAAAGGGGTCCCTATGTCCTCCAGCAGTCTGAGCCTATAGCAGCAGAACTATAGAGATAGATCAGGATAACCTGAGCCACTCTAACTAGAAGCTTTATCAAAAAGGAAAGTTTTAAGCCTAGCCTTAAAAGTAGACAGGGTGTCTGCCTCACGGACTAAAACTGGTAGTTGGTTCCACAGGAGAGGAGCCTGATAACTAAAAGATCTGCCTCCCATTCTACTTTTAGAAATTCTAGGAACCACTAGTAAACCTGCAGATTGAGAGCGAAGTGCTCTTTTAGGAACATAAGGAACAATCAGATCTCTGATATCAGATCAGTTTGAGAGAAACTGTTCTGCCTGTGAGAATCTCTTCCTGTGCTTCTTAAGTAGTTATTAGAATCCTGCGTGATGAAAACAGGCAGGAATGTTGGGAAGACCGAATCTGTTCTCCTTTGCAAGGATGAATTAATTCTGCTTGAATGAAGAAACTGTTCGGTTTCTGTTTTCTGTCAGGTTTTTCTTTTGAGTATCCAGTTTTGCTTTTTCCTTGTTTCCTAGTTTTTATGGTTTAATTCTTAGTTAATTGTGTTCTTTATTTTTTTCTCAGTTACTGTCTCAGTCTGGGTTCTGCTATATGTTCTTTTTAGTGTTCAGTTTTGTTTTACTCCTTGTTTTCTAGTGTTAGTGGTTTTATTTTTATTTTTGCTGTGTTCTCTAGTTTATTCTTAGTTACTGTTTCAGTCTGGTTCTGTTATGTTTTCTTTTGAGTGTTTAGCTTTACTTTTCTCCTTGTTTTAGAGTCTTAGTGATTTAATTATTATTTTGTTGTATTTTCTAGTTATTTTCAGTCTTTTTTTTATTTGTTGCACTCTGCTGCCCTCTTGTGTTCTCCTTTCTCCCTAGTTCCTGTTTTTGTTTCTGCTCTGTCCTCACCTGTTCCAAATCTTCTCATTAGCCCTCTCTTTGTCTCAGTCTCCTTTAAAAGCCCTCTCTTTGTCCCAGTCTCCTTTAAATGCCCTCTCTTTGTCTCAGTCTCCTTTAAAAGCCCTCTCTTTGTCCCAGTCTCCTTTAAATGCCCTCTCTTTGTCTCAGTCTCCTTTAAAAGCCCTCTCTTTGTCTCAGTCTCCTTAAAACGCCCTCTCTTTGTCCCAGTCTCCTTTAAAAGCCCTCTCTTTGTCTCAGTCTCCTTTAAAAGCCCTCTCTTTGTCTCAGTCTCCTTTAAACGCCCTCTCTTTGTCCCAGTCTCCTTTAAAAGCCCTCTCTTTGTCTCAGTCCAGTCTCCTTTAAAAGCCCTCTCTTTGTCTCGGTCTCCTTTAAAAGCCCCCTCTTTGTCCCAGTCTCCTTTAAAAGCCCTCTCTTTGTCTCCGTCTCCTTTAAAAGCCCTCTCTTTGTCTCAGTCTCCTTTAAACGCCCTCTCTTTGTCCCAGTCTCCTTTAAAAGCCCTCTCTTTGTCTCAGTCTCCTTTAAAAGCCCTCTCTTTGTCCCAGTCTCCTTTAAACGCCCTCTCTTTGTCCCAGTCTCCTTTAAAAGCCCCCTCTTTGTCCCAGTCTCCTTTAAAAGCCCTCTCTTTGTCTCAGTCTCCTTTAAAAGCCCTCTCTGTGTCTCAGTCTCCTTTAAACGCCCTCTCTTTGTCCCAGTCTCCTTTAAAAGCCCTCTCTTTGTCTCAGTCTCCTTTAAACGCCCTCTCTTTGTCCCAGTCTCCTTTAAAAGCCCTCTCTTTGTCTCAGTCTCGTTTAAAAGCCCTCTCTTTATCCCAGTCTCCTTTAAACGCCCTCTCTTTGTCCCAGTCTCCTTTAAAAGCCCCCTCTTTGTCCCAGTCTCCTTTAAAAGCCCTCTCTTTGTCTCAGTCTCCTTTAAAAGCCCTCTCTTTGTCTCAGTCTCCTTTAAACGCCCTCTCTTTGTCCCAGTCTCCTTTAAAAGCCCTCTCTTTGTCTCAGTCTCCTTTAAACGCCCTCTCTTTGTCCCAGTCTCCTTTAAAAGCCCTCTTTTTTTCCCAGTCTCCTTTAAACGCCCTCTCTTTGTCCCAGTCTCCTTTAAAAGCCCTCTCTTTGTCTCAGTCTCCTTTAAACGCCCTCTCTTTGTCCCAGTCTCCTTTAAAAGTCCTCTCTTTGTCTCAGTCTCCTTTAAACGCCCTCAAGCCCTCTCTTTGTCTCAGTCTCCTTTAAAAGCCCTCTCTTTGTCTCAGTCTCCTTTAAACGCCCTCTCTTTGTCCCAGTCTCCTTTAAAAGCCCTCTCTTTGTCTCAGTCTCCTTTAAAAGCCCTCTCTTAGTCCCAGTCTCCTTTAAACGCCCTCTCTTTATCCCAGTCTCCTTTAAAAGCCCCCTCTTTTCCCAGTCTCCTTTAAAAGCCCTCAAGCCCTCTCTTTGTCTCAGTCTCCTTTAAAAGCCCTCTCTTTGTCTCAGTCTCCTTTAAAAGCCCTCTCTTTGTCTCAGTCTCCTTTAAAAGCCCTCTCTTTGTCTCAGTCTCCTTTAAAAGCCCTCTCTTCGTCTCAGTCTCCTTTAAATGCCCTCTCTTTGTCTCAGTCTCCTTTAAACGCCCTCTCTTTGTCTCAGTCTCCTTTAAAAGCCCTCTCTTTGTCTCAGTCTCCTTTAAAAGCCCTCTCTTTGTCCCAGTCTCCTTTAAAAGCCCTCTCTTTGTCTCAGTCTCCTTTAAACGCCCTCTCTTTGTCTCAGTCTCCTTTAAAAGCCCTCTCTTTGCCCCAGTCTCCTTTAAAAGCCCTCTCTTTGTCTTAGTCTCCTTTAAAAGCCCTCTCTTTGTCTCAGTCTCCTTTAAAAGCCCTCTCTTTGTCCCAGTCTCCTTTAAAAGCCCTCTCTTTGTCTCAGTCTCCTTTAAACGCCCTCTCTTTGTCTCAGTCTCCTTTAAAAGCCCTCTCTTTGCCCCAGTCTCCTTTAAAAGCCCTCTCTTTGTCCCAGTCTCCTTTAAAAAAACCCTCTTTGTCCCAGTCTCCTTTAAACGCCCTCTTTTTGTCTCAGTCTCCTTTAAAAGTCCTCTCTTTGTCTCAGTCTCTTTTAAAAGCCCTCTCTTTGTCCCAGTCTCCTTAAAAAAAAACCTCTTTGTCCCAGTCTCCTTTAAACGCCCTCTCTTTGTCCCAGTCTCCTCTAAAAGCCCTCTTTTTGTCCCAGTCTCCTTTAAACGCCCTCTCTTTGTCCCAGTCTCCTTTAAAAGCCCTCTCTTTGTCTCAGTCTCCTTTAAACGCCCTCTCTTTGTCCCAGTCTCCTTTAAAAGTCCTCTCTTTGTCTCAGTCTCCTTTAAACGCCCTCTCTTTGTCTCAGTCTCCTTTAAAAGCCCTCTCTTTGTCTCAGTCTCCTTTAAAAGCCCTCTCTTTGTCTCAGTCTCCTTTAAATGCCCTCTCTTTGTCCCAGTCTCCTTTAAAAGCCCTCTCTTTGTCTCAGTCTCCTTTAAAAGCCCTCTCTTAGTCCCAGTCTCCTTTAAACGCCCTCTCTTTATCCCAGTCTCCTTTAAAAGCCCCCTCTTTGTCCCAGTCTCCTTTAAAAGCCCTCAAGCCCTCTCTTTGTCACAGTCTCCTTTAAAAGCCCTCTCTTTGTCTCAGTCTCCTTTAAACGCCCTCTCTTTGTCTCAGTCTCCTTTAAAAGCCCTCTCTTCGTCTCAGTCTCCTTTAAACGCCCTCTCTTTGTCCCAGTCTCCTTTAAAAGCCCTCTCTTTGTCTCAGTCTCGTTTAAAAGCCCTCTCTTTGTCTCAGTCTCCTTTAAACGCCCTCTCTTTGTCCCAGTCTCCTTTAAAAGCCCTCTCTTTGTCTCAGTCTCCTTTAAAAGCCCTCTCTTAGTCCCAGTCTCCTTTAAACGCCCTCTCTTTATCCCAGTCTCCTTTAAAAGCCCCCTCTTTTCCCAGTCTCCTTTAAAAGCTCTCAAGCCCTCTCTTTGTCTCAGTCTCCTTTAAAAGCCCTCTCTTTGTCTCAGTCTCCTTTAAAAGCCCTCTCTTTGTCTCAGTCTCCTTTAAAAGCCCTCTCTTCGTCTCAGTCTCCTTTAAATGCCCTCTCTTTGTCTCAGTCTCCTTTAAACGCCCTCTCTTTGTCTCAGTCTCCTTTAAAAGCCCTCTCTTTGTCTCAGTCTCCTTTAAAAGCCCTCTCTTTGTCCCAGTCTCCTTTAAAAGCCCTCTCTTTGTCTCAGTCTCCTTTAAACGCCCTCTCTTTGTCTCAGTCTCCTTTAAAAGCCCTCTCTTTGCCCCAGTCTCCTTTAAAAGCCCTCTCTTTGTCTTAGTCTCCTTTAAAAGCCCTCTCTTTGTCTCAATCTCCTTTAAAAGCCCTCTCTTTGTCCCAGTCTCCTTTAAAAGCCCTCTCTTTGTCTCAGTCTCCTTTAAACGCCCTCTCTTTGTCTCAGTCTCCTTTAAAAGCCCTCTCTTTGCCCCAGTCTCCTTTAAAAGCCCTCTCTTTGTCCCAGTCTCCTTTAAAAAAACCCTCTTTGTCCCAGTCTCCTTTAAACGCCCTCTTTTTGTCTCAGTCTCCTTTAAAAGTCCTCTCTTTGTCTCAGTCTCTTTTAAAAGCCCTCTCTTTGTCCCAGTCTCCTTTAAAAAAAACCTCTTTGTCCCAGTCTCCTTTAAACGCCCTCTCTTTGTCCCAGTCTCCTCTAAAAGCCCTCTTTTTGTCCCAGTCTCCTTTAAACGCCCTCTCTTTGTCCCAGTCTCCTTTAAAAGCCCTCTCTTTGTCTCAGTCTCCTTTAAACGCCCTCTCTTTGTCCCAGTCTCCTTTAAAAGTCCTCTCTTTGTCTCAGTCTCCTTTAAACGCCCTCTCTTTGTCTCAGTCTCCTTTAAAAGCCCTCTCTTTGTCTCAGTCTCCTTTAAAAGCCCTCTCTTTGTCTCAGTCTCCTTTAAATGCCCTCTCTTTGTCCCAGTCTCCTTTAAAAGCCCTCTCTTTGTCTCAGTCTCCTTTAAAAGCCCTCTCTTAGTCCCAGTCTCCTTTAAACGCCCTCTCTTTATCCCAGTCTCCTTTAAAAGCCCCCTCTTTGTCCCAGTCTCCTTTAAAAGCCCTCAAGCCCTCTCTTTGTCACAGTCTCCTTTAAAAGCCCTCTCTTTGTCTCAGTCTCCTTTAAACGCCCTCTCTTTGTCTCAGTCTCCTTTAAAAGCCCTCTCTTCGTCTCAGTCTCCTTTAAATGCCCTCTCTTTGTCTCAGTCTCCTTTAAACGCCCTCTCTTTGTCTCAGTCTCCTTTAAAAGCCCTCTCTTTGTCTCAGTCTCCCTTAAAAGCCCTCTCTTTGTCCCAGTCTCCTTTAAAAGCCCTCTCTTTGTCTCAGTCTCCTTTAAACGCCCTCTCTTTGTCTCAGTCTCCTTTAAAAGCCCTCTCTTTGCCCCAGTCTCCTTTAAAAGCCCTCTCTTTGTCCCAGTCTCCTTTAAAAAAAAACTCTTTGTCCCAGTCTCCTTTAAACGCCCTCTTTTTGTCTCAGTCTCCTTTAAAAGTCCTCTCTTTGTCTCAGTCTCTTTTAAAAGCCCTCTCTTTGTCTCAGTCTCTTTTAAAAGCCCTCTCTTTGTCCCAGTCTCCTTTAAAAAAAAACTCTTTGTCCCAGTCTCCTTTAAAAGCCCTCTCTTTGTCCCAGTCTCCTTTAAAAAAACCCTCTTTGTCCCAGTCTCCTTTAAAAGCCCTCTCTTTGTCTCAGTCTCCTTTAAAAGTCCTCTCTTTGTCTCAGTCTCCTTTAAAAGCCCTCTCTTTGTCGCCCCTTCCTCCTACTCGTCTCTCTGAGCTTCCTCCGTGTGATTTTGAGTCCCCTGATGTCTCTGTGGTCTTTTGGTACATTTAGACTTGTGTTTTCATATTTTTTTATCTTTGGACTTTGGATTCCTGGTTTCACGTTTATTTGGACTTTGGTTTTCACCTTGGATTTTTGGATAACCTGCCTCTGTTTTCAGTTGTTTTTTTTTATTCATCATTAAATCAACTTGAGAAATTCACCTCTGCCGTCCTGCCTCTGCTTTGGGTCCACTATCCACTAACGAATCCTGACAGTCACACTGGATCGCAATATCTCTTTTTTTCATTAACAGCAGTTTCCCCATTTTTATCTGCCTGAATTTCAACTCTAGAGTGAGACAATAGAAAGGAAGTGATTGGCCACAGACTCGTCTTCTTTGATGCCTTCCCTTGATGCAAGAAGGAGCTCTGATCACAGATCAAACTCTGGTTAACCTGCAGCTGAAATTATAATTTTTAATACCTATATTCTAGAAACATTGCCCAGTGACCGTGTCTAGAACTACAACAACCAGAAAGTCTCCATGTAATGAGCCAGATGTTAAACATCTGCTGCTTTCTGCTCATTTTAAACCAACAGGTGAAGTTCTAGTAAAAACTGAAACATGAAACACAGCAGCCAAGCTGAAAGAACCAGGCCAATAAAACACATCCTGATCCAGAACCACTGGAGAACCAAGGTTCCTGCCCAGTATGGAACCAGAACCATTGGAGAACCAAGGTTCCTGCCCGGTATGGAACCAGAACCATTGGAGAACCAAGGTTCCTGCCCAGTATGGAACCAGAACCACTGGAGAACCAAGGTTTCTGCCCAGTATGGAACCAGAACCATTGGAGAACCAAGGTTCCTGCCCAGTATGGAACCAGAACCACTGGAGAACCAAGGTTCCTGCCCAGTATGGAACCAGAACCACTGGAGAACCAAGGTTCCTGCCCAGTATGGAACCAGAACCATTGGAGAACCAAGGTTCCTGCCCAGTATGGAACCAGAACCACTGGAGAACCAAGGTTCCTGCCCAGTATGGAACCAGAACCATTGGAGAACCAAGGTTCCTGCCCAGTATGGAACCAGAACCACTGGAGAACCAAGGTTCCTGCCCAGTATGGAACCAGAACCATTAGAGAACCAAGGTTCCTGCCCAGTATGGAACCAGAACCACTGGAGAACCAAGGTTCCTGCCCAGTATGGAACCAGAACCACTGGAGAACCAAGGTTCCTGCCCAGTATGGAACCAGAACCATTGGAGAACCAAGGTTCCTGCCCAGTATGGAACCAGAACCACTGGAGAACCAAGGTTCCTGCCCAGTATGGAACCAGAACCACTGGAGAACCAAGGTTCCTGCCCAGTATGGAACCAGAACCATTGGAGAACCAAGGTTCCTGCCCAGTATGGAACCAGAACCACTGGAGAACCAAGGTTCCTGCCCAGTATGGAACCAGAACCACTGGAGAACCAAGGTTCCTGCCCAGTATGGAACCAGAACCCCTGGAGAACCAAGGTTCCTGCCCAGTATGGAACCAGAACCACTGGAGAACCAAGGTTCCTGCCCAGTAAGGAACCAGAACCACTGGAGAACCAAGGTTCCTGCCCAGTATGGAACCAGAACCCTGGAAGCAGGATGGAGGACGGAGCTGCAGAGTAAATCAAACAAATCCAGGATGTTTTAACGTTTACTGACATCAGCATATTAACGACTTTTTTTATTTGATGCCCACCGGTTCAAACCAGTTAGCTGACTGGTGGAGAACTGGAAGCTGGAGCAGAGAGCAGAGCAGCCGCTGTGATGAGTGCAGGGTTCTGATCATCTACACACCTGTTCATGTCACCTGCATCATGAAACCTCCACAGCACCTTAAAAAGGTCCTAGCTGCTAAAACCACCATGGTCTGATGAAAGGATTGATCCACACTCACTGTAAACAAATAATCTGGGGGCCCCTGGGGCCACCAAGTCAGCTGCAGCGTTTTGACAAAGAAGAATCTAAACCCTAGAAGTTACTGCACGGAGCTGCCTGTTGCCATGGAGATCAGATAAACGGAGGATTTAGTGGTTGTCAGGCGTTTTCAGGCACTTCTTCATCCTCCTCTTCCTCATCAGCTCCTGCAACAGTCAACAGAGCAGCAGGTGAGTTGCTAAGCAGACGGGAAGCATCAGGGGGAAGTCGTCCTCGTACCGTTCCAGGTCAGGTGATCGGCTGCCGTCAGCTCACAGGATTTCTCATCTTCACTTCCAGTCGATGGTCGATGGTCTGAGTTCTGTGACGGATCCGGGTTCTGTCCATCTGTGGCGCCCGGTGATGCCTGAGACCGGACCTCTTCTTCTTCTTCTTCTTTTGCCTCGGTCTCTTCCTTCTCCTTCTTGGCCAGCTCTGTGCAGAGAGGACAGAAAAAGAAGATTCAGTTTCAGGATCCAGCTGGACTCCATCACAATCAGGCTTTCAGTGGGGGGAAGGCGCCACCCACTGGTCACCTGTAATATCTGCATCCTTGTACATATCATCTAGATTTGCTCTGGCTAAGAAGAAGATATATTAAAATCTGAATAAACTGCTTTTCACCTTTTTGGATAACATGTTTACTGATGTGATATTTTCACCACAAAAGGAGCGTTTATTTTTAATTCCACTAAAGTTATATTTTTATGAAGACTCACTACTTCAACCAATGAAAACCTAAGAAGCATTAAACAAACTTCATCCAGACGGTTCAGGTTTAGGTCCGAACCAGAATCTCTTTTAACTGATCGATCTGCAACCTGCTGAGGCTGATGTTCACATCCAGCTCTGAAATATTAGCTGCTAAAAGTTTGCTATTGTTCATTTCTTTTATTGGATTTAGTTTTATATTTCTAAGAATTGTTTAGAACATTATATTTTCTTCAGTTAACATGATTTTAAATGTATGTTCTCAGTAGCTTCTTAATTAAAGACATCCTGAATGAGAACTGGAGGTTTTTGGGTTTTCTGTTGTTCGACCATCAGAAGGTAAATAATTCCCTGCAAACAGACAATATTGGTCAATTGGTCTCTTTTTATACGTCGATGCTTTTTGAACATGCCTTCAGTTACTGATTTAAACATTATTAGTTAGTTTTTTTCCTATCAATATTTGATCTTTTACTTTCATGTGTTTCTTTTATAATTTCATATGAAATACTTTGACGTCCCTGGCTGTGACATAAAAAAGCCAAAGGATGAAAACGTTGCCAAGTTGCTGCCTCTAAAAGCAACAGAGCAACTCTTCTCTTTCCACCACAGCTGCACTGCAAAACTGAAATAAATCAACATTTCTGTGTATTAACCCTGAATTTGAGCAGGAAAATAAATTGATGCGCTGATGGAAGTAATATTTTTACTCTTAAAATAAGATAATTAGATCAAATGCACCTTAAAGACAATCCAATAGTTTTTTTCTTATTTTAAATGTAAATTGTTTAGTTTTATTGGCAAAGTGTCTAAATTACCTCCTCAGTTCAAGAAAAAATGCACTTATTTAGATTTCAGTTTTTTGTAGCATGCAAAAGAAAATAAAACTATTTTCTTTTATCTGAACTCAAAATGTGTATGGCATTATTTTTATTTTAGAGGCGTTAAAGAAATACTGTCAGAAATTAGTAGCAGTTAGTGGGAGGAGCCAGAGGTTCTTCACAGGGCAGTTAACTGTCCAACCAGAGAGAACCTGTTTCTGTTCCTGCAGTCAGAACTGAATCCAATCAGTTACTTTCTGTTTTCAACCACAGATCCTCATCAAACACGCGGTTCGCATCACTTTCTCTGCCTGAACTATCATCCTGCTTTAAACCTGGATCCCTCGATGTTTGTGGTGTCGGCGTACCGTGAACTGACAGCTCCTTCCAGCGGTCCTTGTTGCTGGTAATGACACCGGAGAGGTGCTGCCTCAGAGCTGGCAGGTCGATCGCCGTCAATGAAAAATTCATCTGTCCATCCTCACTGTTTCCATGGCGATTGCTGCTGTGTCTCTGTACAGACTCCACAGTGACTGAGCCACTTCCTGTCAGGCTGGATGAAAGCAGAGCCTCAGTGAGGTTTGAGGGAAGGAGACCAGAGAAAATCTACGCATGATAAGAACAAAACGCTGCAAAGGGATCAACGACTAAAGGGTCACTGAGAACCAGAACTTCAAGTGAAACCAGTGAGTGGGAATCATTATGGCGGCTGCTAACAGTCTGGAAGGGAGCGGGTTCGTGTGATTACACACATGTCTGTTGCAAAGAGAAACAAAGTGATTCCCACCGACTCCCTTTGTTTAACTGAGCAAAATGAAATCATTTTTTCCTTTACGGACCAACATGAGCAGCGCTTCGGAAACAGCAGAAAACAAGAAAAGACCAAATTACTAAAACGGCAAACAGTTTGATTCTTTTGTGCTAGCAGCTTGAAAGACTCTCTGAGGCTTCCTTACTTCATCTGTTTCCCTTTCCAGGACTTTATTAGAAATCCGAACATGCCTCTGAACCATTTTAGAAATATCTGCAGTTCAGGAGCTTCATGCTGAGATATTAGACCCTTCATTTTCCCGTTCCCTTATCTGCTACCTGGACCTTCTGGCTCCGGTCTCTCTGGCCTTCCTGTCCTCTTCTATCAGAGGTCCAATCACCTTCTCTGTTGTTTCGATGAGGACGGTGAACGTCGGCTCCACGATGAAGTCGATGAAACCTATGAGTGAAGGGTTAAAGACGGAGAGGTGAGGGACGCTGAAATCCTGAGGAACCAGGAGCTCAGATCAGTGTTTACGCACCAATCTGTGACTGGGCGATCATGGTGGCTTTACGGTCACAGAGGGGAGAGAAAGGAAGGCCGAGTTCCACCTCTTTATCTCCCTAGAAGAAGAACAGAGCGATGGTGGATCTTTGACGCTTTCTGTGGTAGAAATGAAACCTCAGTTCTCTTGTTTAATTCGCAGCTTCAGCCACTTTGTTCACTTTAAAAGAACAGACATGATGTTCCTTCCTGGCCCCTGGGGGCAAAATATGTTCTTAATGGTCTGGATTTGGCCCTCAGGCCTTGATTGGGACGCATGGGCGGTAGATTAAGAAAACGTCTAAGCTGAGGGTCTAGAGTTCATGTCTTTGCAGAGTGAGGACGCATGCTGAAGCGCCGGGACGTCTGAGGACAGGGTGACTCTTAGAGACGCTTTGGACTGATGAGGGACATCCAGTTAGGATTCACATCTGGATGGGAGAGACTAACATCTGCTCCAAGTCATGGGATTAAATCCAACTATCTACCAATATTATTTCACTTATCTTTTATTTCTAACGGTTTTTGAATCTCTGAGCAAAGTGACTCAGTGGTTCCAGGAAACGGATCTTAGTTTTTCTGGGGGATGCAGAGGTTTAGATGTGTACCTGTCTGAAGAACTCCTCCATCAGGCTGTGAGTCCAGTGGTAGTGCAGCGGCCAGGCTTTGGCAGGATGACTGATGTCTGCTGCATGGAGCATCAGAGATAAAACCTTCACTTTGTCTATTCTGGAAAAAGACGAAGACACAGAATCAGGATCCGCCCAGCAGGAGCAGCTTAAAGCAGCAGCGTTCGCTCTGAGCAGAGACCAGCAGGATCGGCGCTGACAGCCGCCTCCCTCATCACCTCCTGCAGCACCGACCGAGGCTGGAATGTGAACAGAACCCCTACAGGCACATGTGGGCCAGCATGGTCCCGGTCCAATAGCCTGGTCCCCGTCCAGCATCCTGGTCATGTTCCAGTAGCCTGGTCCCCGTCTAGCATCCTGGTCATGTTCCAGTAGTCTGGTCCCAGTCCAGCATCCTGGTCCCGGTCCAGCATCCTGGTCATGTTCCAGTAGTCTGGTCCCGGTCCAGTAGCCTGGTCCCCATCCAGCATCCTGGTCATGTTCCAGTAGTCTGGTCCCCGTCTAGCATCCTGGTCATGTTCCAGTAGTCTGGTCCCCGTCTAGCATCCTGGTCATGTTCCAGTAGTCTGGTCCCAGTAAAGCATCCTGGTCCCGGTCCAGCCTCCTGGTCATGGTCCAGTAGTCTGGTCCCAGTCCAGCATCCTGGTCATGTTCCAGTAGTCTGGTCCCGGTTCAGTAGCCTGGTCCCGGTCCAGCATCCTGGTCATGTTCCAAAAGTCTGGTCCCGGTCCAGTAGCCTGGTCCCGGTCCAGCATCCTGGTCATGTTCCAGTAGTCTGGTCCCAGTCCAGCATCCTGGTCCCGGTCCAGCCTCCTGGTCATGGTCCAGCATCCTGGTCATGTTCCAGTAGCCTGGTCCCCGTCCAGCATCCTGGTCATGTTCCAGTAGCCTGGTCCCCGTCCAGCCTCCTGGTCATGGTCCAGCCTCCTGGTCATGGTCCAGCATCCTGGTCCCGGTCCAGCCTCCTGGTCATGGTCCAGCATACTGGTCCTGGTCCAGTAGCCTGATCACGGTCCAGCCTCCTGGTCATGGTCCAGCCTCCTGGTCATGGTCCAGCATCCTGGTCCCGGTCCAGCCTCCTGGTCATGGTCCAGCATCCTGGTCCTGGTCCAGTAGCCTGATCACGGTCCAGCCTCCTGGTCATGCTCCAGCCTCCTGGTCATGGTCCAGCATCCTGGTCCCGGTCCAGCCTCCTGGTCATGGTCCAGCATCCTGGTTCCGGTCCAGCATCCTGGTCATGTTCCAGTAGCCTGGTCACCGTCCAGCATCCTGGTCATGTTCCAGTAGCCTGGTCCCCGTCCAGCATCCTGGTCATGTTCCAGTAGCCTGGTCCCCGTCCAGCATCCTGGTCATGTTCCAGTAGCCTGGTCCCCGTCCAGCATCCTGGTCATGTTCCAGTAGTCTGGTCCCAGTCCAGCATCCTGGTCATGTTCCAGTAGTCTGGTCCCAGTCCAGCATCCTGGTCCCGGTCCAGCATCCTGGTCATGTTCCAAAAGTCTGGTCCCGGTCCAGTAGCCTGGTCCCGGTCCAGCATCCTGGTCATGTTCCAGTAGTCTGGTCTCAGTCCAGCATCCTGGTCCCGATCCAGCCTCCTGGTCATGGTCCAGCATCCTGGTCATGTTCCAGTAGCCTGATCACGGTCCAGCCTCCTGGTCATGGTCCAGCCTCCTGGTCATGGTCCAGCCTCCTGGTCATGGTCCAGCATCCTGGTCCCGGTCCAGCCTCCTGGTCATGGTCCAGCATCCTGGTCCTGGTCCAGTAGCCTGATCACGGTCCAGCCTCCTGGTCATGGTCCAGCCTCCTGGTCATGGTCCAGCATCCTGGTTCCGGTCCAGCATCCTGATCACGGTCCAGCATCCTGGTTCCGGTCCAGCATCCTGGTCATGTTCCAGTAGCCTGGTCCCCGTCCAGCATCCTGGTCATGTTCCAGTAGCCTGGTCCCCGTCCAGCATCCTGGTCATGTTCCAGTAGCCTGGTCCCCGTTCAGCATCCTGGTCATGTTCCAGTAGCCTGGTCCCCATCCAGCATTCTGGTCATGTTCCAGTAGTCTGGTCCCAGTCCAGCATCCTGGTCATGTTCCAGTAGTCTGGTCCCAGTCCAGCATCCTGGTCCCGGTCCAGCCTCCTGGTCATGGTCCAGCATCCTGGTCATGTTCCAGTAGCCTGGTCCCCGTCCAGCATCCTGGTCATGTTCCAGTAGTCTGGTCCCAGTCCAGCATCCTGGTCCCGGTCCAGCCTCCTGGTCATGGTCCAGCATCCGGGTCATGTTCCAGTAGTCTGGTCCCAGTCCAGCATCCTGGTCCCGGTCCAGCCTCCTGGTCATGGTCCAGCATCCTGGTCCTGGTCCAGGAGCCTGATCACGGTCCAGCCTCCTGGTCATGGTCCAGCCTCCTGGTCATGGTCCAGCATCCTGGTTCCGGTCCAGCATCCTGATCACGGTCCAGCATCCTGGTTCTGGTCCAGCATCCTGGTCATGGTCCAGTAGTCTGGTCCCAGTCCAGCATCCTGGTCCCAGTCCAGCATCCTGGTTCTGGTCCAGCATCCTGGTCATGTTCTAGTAGTCTGGTCCCAGTCTAGCATCCTGGTCATGTTCTAGTAGTCTGGTCCCAGTCCAGCATCCTGGTCCCAGTCCAGCATCCTGGTCATGTTCTAGTAGTCTGGTCCCAGTCCAGCATCCTGGTCCCGGTCCAGCATCCTGGTCATGTTCTAGGAGTCTGGTCCCAGTCCAGCATCCTGGTCATGGTCCAGCATCCTGGTCATGGTCCAGCATCCTGGTCCCGGTCCAGTAGTCTGGTCCCAGTCCAGCATCCTGGTCATGTTCCAGTAGTCTGGTCCCAGTCCAGCATCCTGGTCATGTTCCAGCATCCTGGTCCCGGTCCAGCATCCTGGTCATGGTCCAGCATCCTGGTTCCCGTCCAGCATCCTGGTACTGGTCCAGCATTCTGGTCCTGGTCCAGTAGCCTGATCACGGTCCAGCATCCTGGTTCCGGTCCAGCATCCTGGTCATGGTCCAGCATCCTGGTCCCAGTCCAGCATCCTGGTCCCGGTCCAGCATCCTGGTCATGTTCCAGTAGTCTGGTCCCAGTCTAGCATCCTGGTCCCGGTCCAGCATCCTGGTCCCAGTCTAGCATCCTGGTCCCGGTCCAGCATCCTGGTCATGTTCCAGTACTCTGGTCCCAGTCCAGCATCCTGGTCCCGGTCCAGCATCCTGGTCCCAGTCCAGCATCCTGGTCCCGGTCCAGCATCCTGGTCATGTTCCAGTAGTCTGGTCCCAGTCTAGCATCCTGGTCATTTTCCAGCATCCTGGTTCCGGTCCAGCATCCTGGTCATGGTCCACCATTCTGGTCATGGTCCAGCATCCTAGTTCCGGTCCAGTAGCCTGATCATGGTCCAGCATCCTGGTCATTTTCCAGTAGTCTGGTCCCGGTCCAGCATCCTGGTCATGTTCTAGCATCCTGGTTCCGGTCCAGCATCCTGGTCATGGTCCAGCATCCTGGTTCCGGTCCAGCATCCTGGTCATGTTCCAGCATCCTGGTCCGGGTCCAGCATTCTGGTCATGTTCCAGCATCCTGGTTCCGGTCCAGTAGCCTGATCATGGTCCAGCATCCTGGTCATTTTCCAGTAGTCTGGTCCCGGTCCAGCATCCTGGTCATGTTCCAGCATCCTGGTTCCGGTCCAGCATCCTGGTCATGGTCCAGCATCCTGGTTCCGGTCCAGCATCCTGGTCATGTTCCAGCGTCCTGGTCCGGGTCCAGCATCCTGGTCATGTTCCAGCATCCTGATTCCGGTCCACCATCCTGATCATGGTCCAGCATCCTGCTCATTTTCCAGTAGTCTGGTCCCAGTCCAGCATCCTGGTCATTTTCCAGCATCCTGGTTCCGGTCCATTATCCTGGTCATGGTCCAGCATCCTGGTTCCGGTCCAGCATCCTGGTCATGTTCCAGCATCCTGGTCCGGGTCCAGCATCCTGGTCATGTTCCAGCATCCTGGTCCGGGTCCAGCATCCTGGTCATGTTCCAGCATCCTAGTTCCGGTCCAGCATCCTGGTCCTGGTCCAGCATCCTGGTCATGGTCCAGCATCCTGGTCATGTTCCAGTAGTCTGGTCCCAGTCCAGCATCCTGGTCATGTTCCAGCATCCTGGTCCGGGTCCAGCATCCTGGTCCCAGTCCAGCATCCTGGTCCCGGTCCAGCATCCTGGTCATGTTCCAGTAGTCTGGTCCCAGTCCAGCATCCTGGTCCCGGTCCAGCATCCTGCTCCCAGTCCAGCATCCTGGTCCCGGTCCAGCATCCTGGTAATGTTCCAGTAGTCTGGTCCCAGTCTAGCATCCTGGTCATGGTCCAGCATCCTGGTTCCGGTCCAGCATCCTGATCATGGTCCAGAATCCTGGTCATTTTCCAGTAGTCTGATCCCAGTCCAGCATCCTGGTCATGGTCCAGCATCCTGGTTCCGGCCCAGCATCCTGATCATGGTCCAGCATCCTGGTCATTTTCCAGCATCCCGGTTCCGGTCCAGCATCCTGGTCATGGTCCAGCATCCTGGTTCCGGTCCAGCATCCTGGTCATGTTCCAGCATCCTGGTCCGGGTCCAGCATCCTGGTCATGTTCCAGCATCCTGGTTCCGGTCCAGTAGCCTGATCATGGTCCAGCATCCTGGTCATTTTCCAGTAGTCTGGTCCCGGTCCAGCATCCTGGTCATGTTCCAGCATCCTGGTTCCGGTCCAGCATCCTGGTCATGGTCCAGCATCCTGGTTCCGGTACAGCATCCTGGTCATGTTCCAGCATCCTGGTCCGGGTCCAGCATCCTGGTCATGTTCCAGCATCCTGATTCCGGTCCACCATCCTGATCATGGTCCAGCATCCTGCTCATTTTCCAGTAGTCTGGTCCCAGTCCAGCATCCTGGTCATTTTCCAGCATCCTGGTTCCGGTCCATTATCCTGGTCATGGTCCAGCATCCTGGTTCCGGTCCAGCATCCTGGTCATGTTCCAGCATCCTGGTCCGGGTCCAGCATCCTGGTCATGTTCCAGCATCCTGGTCCGGGTCCAGCATCCTGGTCATGTTCCAGCATCCTGGTTCCGGTCCAGCATCCTGGTCCTGGTCCAGCATCCTGGTTCCGGTCCAGCATCCTGGTCATGGTCCAGCATCCTGGTCATGTTCCAGTAGTCTGGTCCCAGTCCAGCATCCTGGTCATGTTCCAGCATCCTGGTCCGGGTCCAGCATCCTGGTCCCAGTCCAGCATCCTGGTCCCGGTCCAGCATCCTGGTCATGTTCCAGTAGTCTGGTCCCAGTCCAGCATCCTGGTCCCGGTCCAGCATCCTGGTCCCAGTCCAGCATCCTGGTCCCGGTCCAGCATCCTGGTAATGTTCCAGTAGTCTGGTCCCAGTCTAGCATCCTGGTCATTTTCCAGCATCCTGGTTCCGGTCCAGCATCCTGGTCATGGTCAAGCATCCTGGTCATGGTCCAGCATCCTAGTTCCGGTCCAGTAGCCTGATCATGGTCCAGCATCCTGGTCATTTTCCAGTAGTCTGGTCCCGGTCCAGTCCTGGTCATGTTCCAGCATCCTGGTTCCGGTCCAGCATCCTGGTCATGGTCCAGCATCCTGGTTCCTTTCCAGCATCCTGGTCATGTTCCAGCATCCTGGTCTGGGTCCAGCATCCTGGTCATGTTCCAGCATCCTGGTCCGGGTCCATCATCCTGGTCATGTTCCAGCATCCTGGTTCCTGTCCAGCATCCTGGTCATGGTCAGGCATCCTGGTTCCGGTCCAGCATCCTGATCATGGTCCAGCATCCTGGTCATTTTCCAGTAGTCTGGTCCCAGTCCAGCATCCTGGTCATGGTCCAGCATCCTGGTCATTTTCCAGCATCCCGGTTCCGGTCCAGCATCCTGGTCATGGTCCAGCATCCTGGTTCCGGTCCAGCATCCTGGTCATGTTCCAGCATCCTGGTCCGGGTCCAGCATCCTGGTCATGTTCCAGCATCCTGGTTCCGGTCCAGCATCCTGGTCATGGTCCAGCATCCTGGTTCCGGTCCAGTAGCCTGATCATGGTCCAGCATCCTGGTCATTTTCCAGTAGTCTGGTCCCAGTCCAGCATCCTGGTCATGTTCAAACATCCTGGTTCCGGTCCAGCATCCTGGTCATGGTCCAACATCCTGGTTCCAGTCCAGCATCCTGGTCATGTTCCAGCATCCTGGTCCGGGTCCAGCATCCTGGTCATGTTCCAGCATCCTGGTTCCGGTCCACCATCCTGGTCATGGTCCAGCATCCTAGTTCCGGTCCAGTAGCCTGATCATGGTCCAGCATCCTGGTCATTTTCCAGTAGTCTGGTCCCGGTCCAGCATCCTGGTCATGTTCCAGCATCCTGGTTCCGGTCCAGCATCCTGGTCATGGTCCAGCATCCTGGTTCCGGTCCAGCATCCTGGTCATGTTCCAGCATCCTGGTCCGGGTCCAGCATCCTGGTCATGTTCCAGCATCCTGGTTCCGGTCCAGTAGCCTGATCATGGTCCAGCATCCTGGTCATTTTCCAGTAGTCTGGTCCCGGTCCAGCATCCTGGTCATGTTCCAGCATCCTGGTTCCGGTCCAGCATCCTGGTCATGGTCCAGCATCCTGGTTCCGGTCCAGCATCCTGGTCATGTTCCAGCATCCTGGTCCGGGTCCAGCATCCTGGTCATGTTCCAGCATCCTGGTTCCGGTCCACCATCCTGATCATGGTCCAGCATCCTGCTCATTTTCCAGTAGTCTGGTCCCAGTCCAGCATCCTGGTCATTTTCCAGCATCCTGGTTCCGGTCCATTATCCTTGTCATGGTCCAGCATCCTGGTTCCGGTCCAGCATCCTGCTCATGTTCCAGCATCCTGGTCCGGGTCCAGCATCCTGGTCATGTTCCAGCATCCTGGTCCGGGTCCAGCATCCTGGTCATGTTCCAGCATCCTGGTTCCGGTCCAGCATCCTGGTCATGGTCCAGCATCCTGGTTCCGGTCCAGCATCCTGGTCATGGTCCAGCATCCTGGTCATGTTCCAGTAGTCTGGTCCCAGTCCAGCATCCTGGTCATGTTCCAGCATCCTGGTCCGGGTCCAGCATCCTGGTCCCAGTCCAGCATCCTGGTCCCGGTCCAGCATCCTGGTCATGTTCCAGTAGTCTGGTCCCAGTCCAGCATCCTGGTCCCGGTCCAGCATCCTGGTCCCAGTCCAGCATCCTGGTCCCGGTCCAGCATCCTGGTAATGTTCCAGTAGTCTGGTCCCAGTCTAGCATCCTGGTCATTTTCCAGCATCCTGGTTCCGGTCCAGCATCCTGGTCATGGTCCAGCATCCTGGTCATGGTCCAGCATCCTAGTTCCGGTCCAGTAGCCTGATCATGGTCCAGCATCCTGGGCATTTTCCAGTAGTCTGGTCCCGGTCCAGTCCTGGTCATGGTCCAGCATCCTGGTTCCGGTCCAGCATCCTGGTTCCGGTCCAGCATCCTGATCATGGTCCAGCATCCTGGTCATTTTCCAGCATCCCGGTTCCGGTCCAGAATCCTGGTCATGGTCCAGCATCCTGGTTCCGGTCCAGCATCCTGGTCATGTTCCAGCATCCTGGTCCGGGTCCAGCATCCTGGTCATGTTCCAGCATCCTGGTTCCGGTCCAGCATCCTGGTCATGGTCCAGCATCCTGGTCATGTTCCAGCATCCTGGTCCGGGTCCAGCATCCTGGTCCCAGTCCAGCATCCTGGTCCCGGTCCAGCATCCTGGTCATGTTCCAGTAGTCTGGTCCCGGTCCAGCATCCTGGTCATGGTCCAGCATCCTGGTTCCTTTCCAGCATCCTGGTCATGTTCCAGCATCCTGGTCTGGGTCCAGCATCCTGGTCATGTTCCAGCATCCTGGTCCGGGTCCATCATCCTGGTCATGTTCCAGCATCCTGGTTCCTGTCCAGCATCCTGGTCATGGTCAGGCATCCTGGTTCCGGTCCAGCATCCTGATCATGGTCCAGCATCCTGGTCATTTTCCAGTAGTCTGGTCCCAGTCCAGCATCCTGGTCATGGTCCAGCATCCTGGTCATTTTCCAGCATCCCGGTTCCGGTCCAGCATCCTGGTCATGGTCCAGCATCCTGGTTCCGGTCCAGCATCCTGGTCATGTTCCAGCATCCTGGTCCGGGTCCAGCATCCTGGTCATGTTCCAGCATCCTGGTTCCGGTCCAGCATCCTGGTCATGGTCCAGCATCCTGGTTCCGGTCCAGTAGCCTGATCATGGTCCAGCATCCTGGTCATTTTCCAGTAGTCTGGTCCCAGTCCAGCATCCTGGTCATGTTCAAACATCCTGGTTCCGGTCCAGCATCCTGGTCATGGTCCAACATCCTGGTTCCAGTCCAGCATCCTGGTCATGTTCCAGCATCCTGGTCCGGGTCCAGCATCCTGGTCATGTTCCAGCATCCTGGTTCCGGTCCACCATCCTGGTCATGGTCCAGCATCCTAGTTCCGGTCCAGTAGCCTGATCATGGTCCAGCATCCTGGTCATTTTCCAGTAGTCTGGTCCCGGTCCAGCATCCTGGTCATGTTCCAGCATCCTGGTTCCGGTCCAGCATCCTGGTCATGGTCCAGCATCCTGGTTCCGGTCCAGCATCCTGGTCATGTTCCAGCATCCTGGTCCGGGTCCAGCATCCTGGTCATGTTCCAGCATCCTGGTTCCGGTCCAGTAGCCTGATCATGGTCCAGCATCCTGGTCATTTTCCAGTAGTCTGGTCCCGGTCCAGCATCCTGGTCATGTTCCAGCATCCTGGTTCCGGTCCAGCATCCTGGTCATGGTCCAGCATCCTGGTTCCGGTCCAGCATCCTGGTCATGTTCCAGCATCCTGGTCCGGGTCCAGCATCCTGGTCATGTTCCAGCATCCTGGTTCCGGTCCACCATCCTGATCATGGTCCAGCATCCTGCTCATTTTCCAGTAGTCTGGTCCCAGTCCAGCATCCTGGTCATTTTCCAGCATCCTGGTTCCGGTCCATTATCCTTGTCATGGTCCAGCATCCTGGTTCCGGTCCAGCATCCTGCTCATGTTCCAGCATCCTGGTCCGGGTCCAGCATCCTGGTCATGTTCCAGCATCCTGGTCCGGGTCCAGCATCCTGGTCATATTCCAGCATCCTGGTTCCGGTCCAGCATCCTGGTCATGGTCCAGCATCCTGGTTCCGGTCCAGCATCCTGGTCATGGTCCAGCATCCTGGTCATGTTCCAGTAGTCTGGTCCCAGTCCAGCATCCTGGTCATGTTCCAGCATCCTGGTCCGGGTCCAGCATCCTGGTCCCAGTCCAGCATCCTGGTCCCGGTCCAGCATCCTGGTCATGTTCCAGTAGTCTGGTCCCAGTCCAGCATCCTGGTCCCGGTCCAGCATCCTGGTCCCAGTCCAGCATCCTGGTCCCGGTCCAGCATCCTGGTAATGTTCCAGTAGTCTGGTCCCAGTCTAGCATCCTGGTCATTTTCCAGCATCCTGGTTCCGGTCCAGCATCCTGGTCATGGTCCAGCATCCTGGTCATGGTCCAGCATCCTAGTTCCGGTCCAGTAGCCTGATCATGGTCCAGCATCCTGGTCATTTTCCAGTAGTCTGGTCCCGGTCCAGTCCTGGTCATGGTCCAGCATCCTGGTTCCGGTCCAGCATCCTGGTTCCGGTCCAGCATCCTGATCATGGTCCAGCATCCTGGTCATTTTCCAGCATCCCGGTTCCGGTCCAGAATCCTGGTCATGGTCCAGCATCCTGGTTCCGGTCCAGCATCCTGGTCATGTTCCAGCATCCTGGTCCGGGTCCAGCATCCTGGTCATGTTCCAGCATCCTGGTTCCGGTCCAGCATCCTGGTCATGGTCCAGCATCCTGGTTCCGGTCCAGTAGCCTGATCATGGTCCAGCATCCTGATCATTTTCCAGTAGTCTGGTCCCAGTCCAGCATCCTGGTCATGTTCAAGCATCCTGGTTCCGGTCCAGCATCCTGGTCATGGTCCAACATCCTGGTTCCGGTCCAGCATCCTGGTCATGTTCCAGCATCCTGGTCCGGGTCCAGCATCCTGGTCATGTTCCAGCATCCTGGTTATGGTCCACCATCCTGGTCATGGTCCAGCATCCTGGTTCCGGTCCAGCATCCTGGTTCCGGTCCAGCATCCTGGTCATGGTCCAGCATCCTGGTTCCGGTCCAGTAGCCTGATCATGGTCCAGCATCCTGGTCATTTTCCAGTAGTCTGGTCCCAGTCCAGCATCCTGGTCATGTTCAAGCATCCTGGTTCCGGTCCAGCATCCTGGTCATGGTCCAACATCCTGGTTCCAGTCCAGCATCCTGGTCATGTTCCAGCATCCTGGTCCGGGTCCAGCATCCTGGTCATGTTCCAGCATCCTGGTTCCGGTCCACCATCCTGGTCATGGTCCAGCATCCTAGTTCCGGTCCAGTAGCCTGATCATGGTCCAGCATCCTGGTCATTTTCCAGTAGTCTGGTCCCGGTCCAGCATCCTGGTCATGTTCCAGCATCCTGGTTCCGGTCCAGCATCCTGGTCATGGTCCAGCATCCTGGTTCCGGTCCAGCATCCTGGTCATGTTCCAGCATCCTGGTCCGGGTCCAGCATCCTGGTCATGTTCCAGCATCCTGGTTCCGGTCCAGTAGCCTGATCATGGTCCAGCATCCTGGTCATTTTCCAGTAGTCTGGTCCCGGTCCAGCATCCTGGTCATGTTCCAGCATCCTGGTTCCGGTCCAATATCCTGGTCATGGTCCAGCATCCTGGTTCCGGTCCAGCATCCTGGTCATGTTCCAGCATCCTGGTCCGGGTCCAGCTTCCTGGTCATGTTCCAGCATCCTGGTTCCGGTCCACCATCCTGATCATGGTCCAGCATCCTGCTCATTTTCCAGTAGTCTGGTCCCAGTCCAGCATCCTGGTCATTTTCCAGCATCCTGGTTCCGGTCCATTATCCTGGTCATGGTCCAGCATCCTGGTTCCGGTCCAGCATCCTGGTCATGTTCCAGCATCCTGGTCCGGGTCCAGCATCCTGGTCATGTTCCAGCATCCTGGTCCGGGTCCAGCATCCTGGTCATGTTCCAGCATCCTGGTTCCGGTCCAGCATCCTGGTCATGGTCCAGCATCCTGGTTCCGGTCCAGCATCCTGGTCATGGTCCAGCATCCTGGTCATGTTCCAGTAGTCTGGTCCCAGTCCAGCATCCTGGTCATGTTCCAGCATCCTGGTCCGGGTCCAGCATCCTGGTCCCAGTCCAGCATCCTGGTCCCGGTCCAGCATCCTGGTCATGTTCCAGTAGTCTGGTCCCAGTCCAGCATCCTGGTCCCGGACCAGCATCCTGGTCCCAGTCCAGCATCCTGGTCCCGGTCCAGCATCCTGGTAATGTTCCAGTAGTCTGGTCCCAGTCTAGCATCCTGGTCATTTTCCAGCATCCTGGTTCCGGTCCAGCATCCTGGTCATGGTCCAGCATCCTGGTCATGGTCCAGCATCCTAGTTCCGGTCCAGTAGCCTGATCATGGTCCAGCATCCTGGTCATTTTCCAGTAGTCTGGTCCCGGTCCAGTCCTGGTCATGGTCCAGCATCCTGGTTCCGGTCCATCATCCTGGTCATGTTCCAGCATCCTGGTTCCGGTCCAGCATCCTGGTCATGGTCCAGCATCCTGGTTCCGGTCCAGCATCCTGATCATGGTCCAGCATCCTGGTCATTTTCCAGTAGTCTGGTCCCAGTCCAGCATCCTGGTCATGGTCCAGCATCCTGGTTCCGGTCCAGCATCCTGATCATGGTCCAGCATCCTGGTCATTTTCCAGCATCCCGGTTCCGGTCCAGAATCCTGGTCATGTTCCAGCATCCTGGTCCGGGTCCAGCATCCTGGTCATGTTCCAGCATCCTGGTTCCGGTCCAGCATCCTGGTCATGGTCCAGCATCCTGGTTCCGGTCCAGTAGCCTGATCATGGTCCAGCATCCTGGTCATTTTCCAGTAGTCTGGTCCCAGTCCAGCATCCTGGTCATGTTCAAGCATCCTGGTTCCGGTCCAGAATCCTGGTCATGTTCCAGCATCCTGGTCCGGGTCCAGCATCCTGGTCATGTTCCAGCATCCTGGTTCCGGTCCAGCATCCTGGTCATGGTCCAGCATCCTGGTTCCGGTCCAGTAGCCTGATCATGGTCCAGCATCCTGGTCATTTTCCAGTAGTCTGGTCCCAGTCCAGCATCCTGGTCATGTTCAAGCATCCTGGTTCCGGTCCAGCATCCTGGTCATGGTCCAACATCCTGGTTCCGGTCCAGCATCCTGGTCATGTTCCAGCATCCTGGTCCGGGTCCAGCATCCTGGTCATGTTCCAGCATCCTGGTTCCGGTCCACCATCCTGG
Organism: Cyprinodon diabolis; assembly: GCA_030533445.1. Taxonomy (NCBI): domain Eukaryota; kingdom Metazoa; phylum Chordata; class Actinopteri; order Cyprinodontiformes; family Cyprinodontidae; genus Cyprinodon; species Cyprinodon diabolis. The sequence goes on along the minus strand of CM060068.1, from coordinate 49,289,029 downwards.
TCATGGTCCAGCATCCTAGTTCCGGTCCAGTAGCCTGATCATGGTCCAGCATCCTGGTCATTTTCCAGTAGTCTGGTCCCGGTCCAGCATCCTGGTCATGTTCCAGCATCCTGGTTCCGGTCCAGCATCCTGGTCATGGTCCAGCATCCTGGTTCCGGTCCAGCATCATTGTCATGGTCCAGCATCCTGGTTCCGGTCCAGCATCCTGGTCATGTTCCAGCATCCTGGTCCGGGTCCAGCATCCTGGTCATGTTCCAGCATCCTGGTTCCGGTCCACCATCCTGTTCATGGTCCAGCATCCTGCTCATTTTCCAGTAGTCTGGTCCCAGTCCAGCATCCTGGTCATTTTCCAGCATCCTGGTTCCGGTCCATTATCCTGGTCATGGTCCAGCATCCTGGTTCCGGTCCAGCATCCTGGTCATGTTCCAGCATCCTGGTTCCGGTCCAGCATCCTGGTCATGTTCCAGCATCCTGGTCCCAGTCCAGCATCCTGGTCATGTTCCAGCATCCTGGTCCGGGTCCAGCATCCTGGTCCCAGTCCAGCATCCTGGTCCCGGTCCAGCATCCTGGTCATGTTCCAGTAGTCTGGTCCCAGTCCAGCATCCTGGTCCCGGTCCAGCATCCTGGTCCCAGTCCAGCATCCTGGTCCCGGTCCAGCATCCTGGTAATGTTCCAGTAGTCTGGTCCCAGTCTAGCATCCTGGTCCCGGTCCAGCATCCTGGTAATGTTCCAGTAGTCTGGTCCCAGTCTAGCATCCTGGTCATTTTCCAGCATCCTGGTTCCGGTCCAGCATCCTGGTCATGGTCCAGCATCCTGGTCATGGTCCAGCATCCTAGTTCCGGTCCAGTAGCCTGATCATGGTCCAGCATCCTGGTCATTTTCCAGTAGTCTGGTCCCGGTCCAGTCCTGGTCATGTTCCAGCATCCTGGTTCCGGTCCAGCATCCTGGTCATGGTCCAGCATCCTGGTTCCTTTCCAGCATCCTGGTCATGTTCCAGCATCCTGGTCCGGGTCCAGCATCCTGGTCATGTTCCAGCATCCTGGTCCGGGTCCATCATCCTGGTCATGTTCCAGCATCCTGGTTCCGGTCCAGCATCCTGGTCATTTTCCAGTAGTCTGGTCCCGGTCCAGCATCCTGGTCATGTTCCAGCATCCTGGTTCCGGTCCAATATCCTGGTCATGGTCCAGCATCCTGGTTCCGGTCCAGCATCCTGGTCATGTTCCAGCATCCTGGTCCGGGTCCAGCTTCCTGGTCATGTTCCAGCATCCTGGTTCCGGTCCACCATCCTGATCATGGTCCAGCATCCTGCTCATTTTCCAGTAGTCTGGTCCCAGTCCAGCATCCTGGTCATTTTCCAGCATCCTGGTTCCGGTCCATTATCCTGGTCATGTTCCAGCATCCTGGTTCCGGTCCAGCATCCTGATCATGGTCCAGCATCCTGGTTCCGGTCCAGCATCCTGGTCATGGTCCAGCATCCTGGTCATGTTCCAGTAGTCTGGTCCCAGTCCAGCATCCTGGTCATGTTCCAGCATCCTGGTCCGGGTCCAGCATCCTGGTCCCAGTCCAGCATCCTGGTCCCGGTCCAGCATCCTGGTCATGTTCCAGTAGTCTGGTCCCAGTCCAGCATCCTGGTCCCGGACCAGCATCCTGGTCCCAGTCCAGCATCCTGGTCCCGGTCCAGCATCCTGGTAATGTTCCAGTAGTCTGGTCCCAGTCTAGCATCCTGGTCATTTTCCAGCATCCTGGTTCCGGTCCAGCATCCTGGTCATGGTCCAGCATCCTGGTCATGGTCCAGCATCCTAGTTCCGGTCCAGTAGCCTGATCATGGTGCAGCATCCTGGTCATTTTCCAGTAGTCTGGTCCCGGTCCAGTCCTGGTCATGGTCCAGCATCCTGGTTCCGGTCCATCATCCTGGTCATGTTCCAGCATCCTGGTTCCGGTCCAGCATCCTGGTCATGGTCCAGCATCCTGGTTCCGGTCCAGCATCCTGATCATGGTCCAGCATCCTGGTCATTTTCCAGTAGTCTGGTCCCAGTCCAGCATCCTGGTCATGGTCCAGCTTCCTGGTTCCGGTCCAGCATCCTGATCATGGTCCAGCATCCTGGTCATTTTCCAGCATCCCGGTTCCGGTCCAGAATCCTGGTCATGGTCCAGCATCCTGGTTCCGGTCCAGCATCCTGGTCATGTTCCAGCATCCTGGTCCGGGTCCAGCATCCTGGTCATGTTCCAGCATCCTGGTTCCGGTCCAGCATCCTGGTCATGGTCCAGCATCCTGGTTCCGGTCCAGTAGCCTGATCATGGTCCAGCATCCTGGTCATTTTCCAGTAGTCTGGTCCCAGTCCAGCATCCTGGTCATGTTCAAGCATCCTGGTTCCGGTCCAGCATCCTGGTCATGGTCCAACATCCTGGTTCCGGTCCAGCATCCTGGTCATGTTCCAGCATCCTGGTCCGGGTCCAGCATCCTGGTCATGTTCCAGCATCCTGGTTCCGGTCCACCATCCTGGTCATGGTCCAGCATCCTAGTTCCGGTCCAGTAGCCTGATCATGGTCCAGCATCCTGGTCATTTTCCAGTAGTCTGGTCCCGGTCCAGCATCCTGGTCATGTTCCAGCATCCTGGTTCCGGTCCAGCATCCTGGTCATGGTCCAGCATCCTGGTTCCGGTCCAGCATCCTGGTCATGGTCCAGCATCCTGGTTCCGGTCCAGCATCCTGGTCATGTTCCAGCATCCTGGTCCGGGTCCAGCATCCTGGTCATGTTCTAGCATCCTGGTTCCGGTCCACCATCCTGTTCATGGTCCAGCATCCTGCTCATTTTCCAGTAGTCTGGTCCCAGTCCAGCATCCTGGTCATTTTCCAGCATCCTGGTTCCGGTCCATTATCCTGGTCATGGTCCAGCATCCTGGTTCCGGTCCAGCATCCTGGTCATGTTCCAGCATCCTGGTCCCAGTCCAGCATCCTGGTCATGTTCCAGCATCCTGGTCCGGGTCCAGCATCCTGGTCCCAGTCCAGCATCCTGGTCCCGGTCCAGCATCCTGGTCATGTTCCAGTAGTCTGGTCCCAGTCCAGCATCCTGGTCCCGGTCCAGCATCCTGGTCCCAGTCCAGCATCCTGGTCCCGGTCCAGCATCCTGGTAATGTTCCAGTAGTCTGGTCCCAGTCTAGCATCCTGGTCATTTTCCAGCATCCTGGTTCCGGTCCAGCATCCTGGTCATGGTCCAGCATCCTGGTCATGGTCCAGCATCCTAGTTCCGGTCCAGTAGCCTGATCATGGTCCAGCATCCTGGTCATTTTCCAGTAGTCTGGTCCCGGTCCAGTCCTGGTCATGTTCCAGCATCCTGGTTCCGGTCCAGCATCCTGGTCATGGTCCAGCATCCTGGTTCCTTTCCAGCATCCTGGTCATGTTCCAGCATCCTGGTCCGGGTCCAGCATCCTGGTCATGTTCCAGCATCCTGGTCCGGGTCCATCATCCTGGTCATGTTCCAGCATCCTGGTTCCGGTCCAGCATCCTGGTCATGGTCCAGCATCCTGGTTCCGGTCCAGCATCCTGATCATGGTCCAGCATCCTGGTCATTTTCCAGTAGTCTGGTCCCAGTCCAGCATCCTGGTCATGGTCCAGCATCCTGGTTCCGGTCCAGCATCCTGATCATGGTCCAGCATCCTGGTCATTTTCCAGCATCCCGGTTCCGGTCCAGCATCCTGGTCATGGTCCAGCATCCTGGTTCCGGTCCAGCATCCTGGTCATGTTCCAGCATCCTGGTCCGGGTCCAGCATCCTGGTCATGTTCCAGCATCCTGGTTCCGGTCCAGCATCCTGGTCATGGTCCAGCATCCTGGTTCCAGTCCAGTAGCCTGATCATGGTCCAGCATCCTGGTCATTTTCCAGTAGTCTGGTCCCAGTCCAGCATCCTGGTCATGTTCAAGCATCCTGGTTCCGGTCCAGCATCCTGGTCATGGTCCAACATCCTGGTTCCGGTCCAGCATCCTGGTCATGTTCCAGCATCCTGGTCCGGGTCCAGCATCCTGGTCATGTTCCAGCATCCTGGTTCCGGTCCACTATCCTGGTCATGGTCCAGCATCCTGGTCCGGGTCCAGCATCCTGGTCATGTTCCAGCATCCTGGTTCCGGTCCAGCATCCTGGTCATGGTCCAGCATCCTGGTCCGGGTCCAGCATCCTGGTCATGGTCCAGCATCCTGGTTCCAGTCCAGCATCCTGGTCATGGTCCAGCATCCTGGTTCCGGTCCAGTAGCCTGATCATGGTCCAGCATCCTGGTAATTTTCCAGTAGTCTGGTCCCAGTCCAGCATCCTGGTCATGGTCCAGCATCCTGGTTCCGGTCCAGCATCCTGGTCATGTTCCAGCATACTGGTCCGGGTCCAGCATCCTGGTCATGTTCCAGCATCCTGGTCCGGGTCCAGCATCCTGGTCATGTTCCAGCATCCTGGTTCCGGTCCAGCATCTTGGTCATGGTCCAGCATCCTGGTCCGGGTCCAGCATCCTGGTCATGTTCCAGCATCCTGGTTCCGGTCCAGCATCCTGGTCATGGTCCAGCATCCTGGTTCCGGTCCAGCATCCTGGTCATGTTCCAGCATCCTGGTTCCGGTCCAGCATCCTGGTCATGGTCCAGCATCCTGGTTCCGGTCCAGCATCCTGGTCATGGTCCAGCATCCTGGTTCCGGTCCAGCATCCTGGTCATGGTCCAGCATCCTGGTTCCGGTCCAGCATCCTGATCATGGTCCAGCATCCTGGTTCCGGTCCAGCATCCTGGTCATGGTCCAGCATCCTGGTCCGGGTCCAGCATCCTGGTCATGTTCCAGCATCCTGGTTCCGGTCCAGCATCCTGGTCATGGTCCAGCATCCTGGTTCCGGTCCAGCATCCTGGTTATGGTCCAGCATCCTGGTTCCGGTCCAGTAGCCTGCAGGACCGTATGTTGAACCATGGCACCAAACTCCTTCAGATGGGACGACCTCCCATGTCAGCCAGGAAGCCCTGCGCCCCACAGGAAGCCTGCCGGTTGATGATCATTAGGAGCCCCTCCCCTGCCTGTTGCTGATCATTCAAAGGAAGCATGCAGTGCTGCCCCTCCCCTGCCTGTTGCTGATCATTCAAAGGAAGCATGCAGTGCTGCCCCTCCCCTGCCTGTTGCTACTCATTATAAGGAAGCCCCAATCTGGGGAAATGCAGTTGTGGATCATCTTTGGTGATGATGTCACAGATAAAGATGTCAGCTTGGACATGGCGCCATGCGGTACTGACCCGTTTGTCTGCGTCAGGGCGTTCCTCATGGTCTTGATCTGCTGAAAGTGGCAGGACATGTCGGTGGACATCACCATCTCGATCACCAGAGCCCTCAGCTCCCTGCAGAACATCAGACACAGAATCCTTAAAGACCAGCGCGTCTCTGAGGAGCCCAGCTCAGCGGTTCTGACAGTCGCTCTACGAACGCTCCGTAGTCTCAAACAGCGACTGTGGAAGTGAGCTCCTATGACTCCCTACTGGGATCTTCTCTGCTCTTTATGAGTCAAAGAAGGTGATAAACAGGAACCAGCAACCAAACATGGAGCCTGTGAGCAGAACGCAGCCTGGATCTCTACAGGGATCAGCTGCTGTCTGGAGCATTCAGGCTCCCTTCGTATTCAGAGCTCCTCCCGCTCCAACTTATCAGTCGGATGCATCTGGGAAGGATTCTAGAAAGCAGCTTTAAGCATTAAGTGGGTCAAACACAAAGATTCCTCCGTGTTGCCGTGGCGAGATGCTGGATAACTGATCAGAATCATCCATCAATCATCCATCAACAGCGGGCAGATGATGGAGCCCTGCGTCAGACCTTCAGTCATGACGTCTGAGCTGGAGAAGAAGAGCAAAAGTCTGATCGGGGCTGCAGTAGATGGACCGCCCACTCTGCAGCGCAGACTGATTCCCGTTAGGGACACTGTGTCCAAAACCTGCTGCTGCTCTAGATGGGAACCTTTGGCTGTAGAACATCATCAGAACCAGCTGGGTCATCTAGTTAGAATCCAGATCCAGCCCTGACTGGAAGCAGCATGTGTGATGGTGAGGATGAAGATGAAGGCGATGAGCACCAACCTCCAGTCCTCCTTGTTCAGGTTGATCAGGATGTTCATGTCCTCCTCAGCCATCAGTTTGTAGGCGGCGCTGACGTGATGGTTCTCCAGCACCGACCTGTCGTTGTAGAGAATGGCCACCTCCGACCTGAGGATGGAAGAAAGCTTTGACTTCCTCCTGTTAAGGCTGATGTTTAATGAACTTCTGGTCTCCTCCGTTTTCAGCCAGAGGTCTTTACTACCTATGGAGGTACGCCAGTGGGCCAGCAGGGGGCGTTCTGCCTGCCGCTGTTACCTGGTGTGGATGTGGAAGTTGTTGGTGGTTCCAGTGTGTTCAAAGTCATGGATGGCTGCAGCAAAGACCATGGCCAGGATCTCCAGCTCGCTGAGCCAGTGCTGCACACAGAGTCATGGCAGAGCGTTAATATCAACGGTGGGTCAGCTGGTTCTCCTAACCTTATGAGGACCCCTGCTGTGTGTTACCATGAGTCCGGTGTGCAGCATCAGGAAGTGGGCGGTCTGGGTGACATCAGCGGCGTGGATCAGGTTGTGGTAAGGGTTCCTGTGTTTGCTGTAGCCGTTCTCCAGAGCTTCAACAAACTGCACCAGAGCCTGCACAGGGATCTGAGCACAGAACTCGGGCTAGAACCGGTACCATCAAACGGGCCGCAGACCTCTGGCTCTGCACCTATAGATCTACTGCAGAATCTAGACCTTTGGATCAGCAAACAGGTTTTATTTATGTTTTTAACAGGAAGAGCAAAGATAACAGAATCAGACTGCGTGTACCCTGAACCTGTTGATGAGGTCATAGCGGGTCAGCAGGTCATAGACCAGGAACTTGAGGGCGTGTTCTCCCGTGGCCTCATGGAAAGCAAAAACATCAAAGGACCATTGATCCACCTCCTGGAAATAAGATCAGAGATGAAATCATCAAAAAAATCTGAAATCATCATCCTGTAATGACTCCTTTTGACACCAGGGGGCAGTAATTGAATTATATTTCTTCATCTGATGAGCAATGAATAAATGTAATCAGTCATTAACTCTCCATTATCTTTGCAGTCGGTCGCTCCGTGACTCATGACTTCAGGTCTCCAGAATAACAAAGCTCAGTAATTAAAGATCTTAATTGAATTTTTGAAGTTTGCACAGGAAGCCCTGAAGAAGGAACATTAATCAGGAGACGAACCTCTACGTCTGCATCACCTGCTCCTCTCATCGCTGCAGCTTTTACATTAATTCCTCCTGTTCTAGTTCTACGTTTAGACCCTGCTGATGCTCAGACATGTTTATCTTTTCCTCCCAGTCAGAACTTTTCTTCAGTTCTTCAGACATCGTCCTCCAGCTGTGTCAGGCAGAGGTTCCCACCTCAGCTGATCTTCTCTTCTTTCTCTCACAATCAATCTAATATCTTCATCAGACAGTCAGTCGGTGCTCCATGACTATGAAGAGGAAGAAAACTGTTTCTGCTGTAAATTCCAACATCGTTTCCACAGCAAACCCTCCGGTTCCAACTTCCAGCCTCCTGGTTCCTTCTTCCTGGTTCCTGGTTCCTTTTTCCTGGTTCCTGGTTCCAGCTTCCTGGTTCCTTCTTCCTGGTTCCAGCCTCCTGGTTCCTTCTTCCTGGTTCCTGGTTCCTTTTTCCTGGTTCCTGGTTCCAGCCTCCTGGTTCCTTCTTCCTGGTTCCTGGTTCCTTTTTCCTGGTTCCTGGTTCCAGCCTCCTGGTTCCTTCTTCCTGGTTCCTTCTTCCTGTTTCCAGCCTCCTGGTTCCTTCTTCCTGGTTCCTTTTTCCTGGTTCCAGCCTCCTGGTTCCTTCTTCCTGGTTCCTGGTTCCTTTTTCCTGGTTCCTGGTTCCAGCCTCCTGGTTCCTTCTTCCTGGTTCCTTTTTCCTGGTTCCAGCCTCCTGGTTCCTTCTTCCTGGTTCCTGGTTCCTTTTTCCTGGTTCCTGGTTCCAGCCTCCTGGTTCCTTCTTCCTGGTTCCTGGTTCCAGCCTCCTGGTTCCTTCTTCCTGGTTCCTGGTTCCAGCCTCCTGGTTCCTTCTTCCTGGTTCCTGGTTCCAGCCTCCTGGTTCCTTTTTCCTGGTTCCAGCCTCCTGGTTCCTTCTTCCTGGTTCCTGGTTCCTTTTTCCTGGTTCCTGGTTCCAGCCTCCTGGTTCCTTCTTCCTGGTTCCAGCCTCCTGGTTCCTTCTTCCTGGTTCCTGGTTCCAGCCTCCTGGTTCCTTTTTCCTGGTTCCACCCTCCTGGTTCCTGGTATTCGGTTCTCCACAGGTTAATGAGCCCAACCCAGCGCCTCTCCCTGGGTTTCCCTGCAGGTGTTCTGGGAACCTTTGGCAGCTTTGCTCACTCAGAAATATTTGGTTCTTTTTGCATAAATGTTTAAACAGACTGGATGAGGAACATCTGTTTACAGTAAATCTAAAACAGACTGACAGCTGATCCTATGTCTGAACTTTGACTAGGCCATTCTGATTAATGGATACGCCATGATCCCCATAATGCTGCCACCACTGTGTTTCACAGTGGGGGTGTTGTTTTCGGGGTGGATTCATTACTTTTCATTACTTGCATCTCTATCACCTGATCAGTTCAATAAAATGCTCTGTTCTGTGTGTGGGGGTGGGGGTGGGGGGTACCTTCAGAGCGGTGAGAGCTGTGGGGGGGTAGGTGAGACCCGCCATGTTGGAGGTCCGTCTGTACATCCTGTCATCAAACACAGAGAGAGAAGAGTATCACACAGCGGCCGTACGGATGCATAGAAACGCCTCTCAGACCCCCCCTGATGCCTCCTCCACGCTTTCAGACCAGCATGGATTGTTTGTTGCCATGGAGACCCTGTTCCAAACACACAGACAGTGCTGCCTGGTTGCTGCAGATATTTCCTGCGTCATTAAGCTGCAGCGATGAACTGATACGGAGTTCTTTCACTCATTTGCATCTAATGATAGTGAAGTTTCCCTGCCTGCCTGTAGCGCACGCTAACGGCGTTACGCTTCGTGTTCCACCTCTTTATCACATCTGCTGTCAGCCGGATGCTGGCCTGTGTTTATTTGGAAGAAAATCTATGGCTCTTCTCTCTGACCAACAGGAAGGAACGAACCGAACATTTCCAAGTGGAAGGGAAACTGGAAGGACCCTTATTGTAGAAAGAACGTTTACATCAGACCCAACATTTCTATAACTGCATGTATTTTGCATAAAGGGAGTTGTTGTTTTTCTGAAGAGGACCAACTCTCTCCGGCTGCTCTGTGGAGCATAAAGAACCTCTCATGGTGATTTCAGAGCCACTCAAAGCTTTCATTTGCCCTGATCCTTCCCACAGTAACAACCTCGGAGCATTTCATCAGATGTGTTGCACCATCACAGAGCTGGAAGCTTTTTCAAGTTGAAATCCTGAAAAGTGAGGCTTGCTTTGTAGGCAGCTAATTGACTCAGACACTTCTGAATAAAACCAGCTTCACAACATAAACAAACATGCAGGAAAATGCTTCCTTCAGATGAAACCAGCAGGTCCATTTCTGACCCAGAGGCAAACTGCTAAAAACCTCCAGATCACCTAGAATCCATCCATGAAACATGGTCACAGCAGCATTATGCTGTGGGAGACTTTCTTAGGGTCGGACAGGAAGTCTGAACATCTCTGGTTACTGAAGCTCTACGTTGGGGGTTGAATACTAGCCACACATTTTCCCTCCATTTTAACAAAGACAATCCAGTTTCCTGATCAGACAGACTGAGGTTTTTAGCTCTAATGGGCAAGAGATGAATAAGCTTCAGGGGTGTGAATATTTATGCTAGCATAAGAATAGGGTTATGGTAACCCTATACTTATGCTAGCATAAACTCTTACAGTGAAACACATTCAACTAATTTGACTTCGTTTGATTTCTGCCGTCCTTTTCAAGATCCACTTTTTTTACTCAAATATTCTTCATTCTTCTATTTTTAGCGTTTCTCAGTTTCCTTCTCGGTGAGGCGTGCATGAATTAATGGGGGGGGACTAATGCAACAAGTTTCAAAGACTAAAAAGGTAAATATCAGGATATTTTCATTGCCGTTATGGAAGCTTTGCCACATGTGACTGATTATCAGTCAGAGAAACGCTCCCTCTGCCTGCAGGCGTCGGCTGCAGAGCTGCGTCTGACTCCCTGTCAGTGCTTCAGGGGAGGGAGGGGCTCACTCCGCTCTCCTCACTGAAGAACATCGTTAAACTCCGAACAATCATGGCTTCCATGCGTCGCCACCAAAGTCTCAAACAAGACAGGAAAACGTCACCATGTTGGTTGCCGGTGTCTTTCTGAGGTGACTGGTCATCCGTTCACATGCGGAGCTCAGCGCCAGATTTAACATTTAGATTTTCTTATGATTTCAGCTGACGTTTAAATAACTATTCCACACGCCCCCTCAGGGTTTGTGTGTGTAAAACAGGGTGCAGGTTTTTATAAAATAACTGCTTCATGTTTACTTGAATCAAAGGGAAAAATATCCCATTTGAGGCGATGAACAGACGCACAGCAGATTATCTGCTGCTTTTATTAATCCTAACTCGCTAATACGTTTGTTTATTTTTATTTATTATGTTTTTGCATAAACAGACCGACAATATATATTAAAAGGTTATTGAAATTTATCAGCTGATAATCAGCTTTGATAATATTGAAAAATAATTTAATAAAAACACAGCTGTGGCCTAAATAAGCTGTTATTGTGATGCATAGCTTTCTGCAGGCCGTCGTTGAACAGACTTTGCCAGCAGAACTGGTCCCGGTGTTGGTTGATGACGTCCTCATTGTGAACTTGGTTGAGAACCAACGTGTGAAAAGAAAAGTCCCATATTAGCATCTTTGTTTGAAGCTTAAAGCTCGGAGCGAGCTGCCTGGTCGCACTGTGAGGAGCAGCAGCGCCTCACTGAGCTGAAGGAGGAACTTAGAGGGTTTCTACAGATCACAGCTCAGATTGCTGTGCAGAAATGACAGATATATTTCATAATCTGAATGAACACAGGAATGAAAGGCAGAAAGGAAAACCTGCTTATAAGAATCAGCCTGAAGGTGCAACTCTGGCAGCAACATGTGGAACAGGGCAACCTTGAGATGTTTCGTCCCACAGAGAAAGACGTCCACACTGTGGCGCTGTGGGAGCTAACTTCTCCAGAAGAGACATTTGTTGCTCTTCATCCTTCACTGAATGCTATAGGAAGACATGTAGCTTAGCATCGGTTGTTGGAAAGGAGGCGACTTTACAGGAGCAGGAAGAACGGCTTAAAGCTGAGCTTCTTCATTGCAGCTGGCAAAGCTTTTTCAATGCTGCTTCCATTTTTCACAACATATTGATGTGAGCTGAGCTTTTCAGGCCTACTGCGGTTAAACCTAAACCCTGAGCGCTGCTGAGGAAGAGCTTCCTGTTTGTCTGCCAGGAGATCAGCTCTGTTCATCTAAACAGTTTCCCACTGAGCAGAAATACACTGAGGCGAGAATCGCTGCATAAACTGCATCACTGCAGAGAAACACTGCAGTAGATCAGCAAACGCAGACCTGAGGAACCACAACCTCACCAACAGCTGATTTTACTGAACAGGTTAGGATGTGTTTGTGTTCTCCTGTTTTAGAATAAGAGTGAGGACCGGTTCCAGAGTTTGGAGTGACGGTTAGTTTAGGGCTAATAATGTCAAAGTTACAGCCTAGAAATGACTGAAAATCAATAGAAGTCAAACACATGGTCCTCACAACATATAGCAACACTGTGTGTGTGTGTGGGTGTGTGTGTGTGTGTGTGTACCTGTCTAGCCCTCAGATTGAGGACCATTTTTCCAGCTTCACCATCAACCAGTTGTTGCAAAGTGAACAGGACATTTTGCTGATCCTCACAATCTATTTTGCTAATAGTTCTGTTTAGGGCTAAGGTGTCATTGGGTTAGGGTGAGGTATGCATTGGTAGTGGTTGGGTTTAGGGTTGGGGGGGGTGGGGGGGTTCACCTCCATGTTCGGATTCACAAGAACAAAACTAAAATATTTGGACCAAAAACAAAGAAATCTTCCAGGAAATAAAAAGCAACTCTATTCAGATCTGCATTGAAGCGCTGAATAATTAGCAGCGTTGAAATGTGGCATTATTGGAAGGATGATCAAATTATGAGCAACAGGAACATAATGAGTGTTTAAATGCTTCTTTGATGATTTCAGAGGGAAAAGCAGATTTGATTCAGAAATGATCAGAAATGTTTGCTTCTGATTATCAGGATCCCAGAAATGTTTCCCAGTAAAAACCTGCAGTTTCTCAGCAGGTGGGCGTGTTTACCTTTCCACAAAGATCCCCGCTTGCACTGCATGAACGATGCTCCTGAATCTCGGCTTCTCCTCGGGGCGGCGTTTGGCCACGCCCATCCTCCTGCTGAAGGTGCACGCCAGCCAATCACGCACCTCGCTGGGCACAGACTCCGCCTGCAGGTCGCTGAGCTCATCTTCCGTGTCCAACAGGCGCCTGCAGAGAAGAAGGGCTCCATGACGCATGCGTCCTGGACCATCACCTGTCGCTGCGCTGCGCTCCGCCTCACCTGGTCTCATCCGTGTAAACTGCGTCCAGCATGGCGGCGGCCAGCTCCAGGTTCCTGCGGAGCTCCTGCAGGTCCACCACACCGCGGTCCATCTGCTCCAGCGCGGCCTTCAGCCTGGACCAGAGGGATGAATGAAATAATTTAATATTCCTCCTAATCTCCATGAAAAGGAACTCAGGAGTTCAAACCAAATGATAAAGTTGATGAGGTCTGATTTATTGACATGTGTTATTTACTGCCTGCTTTAACTGGACAGAAGCTTTTAATAATAGGTGCAATAAAAACAAATGAAATAAAAACATGTAAATTCAAAGGAAAATGGTGATTGTTTTAATGTTTGACAAATGAAAATCAATTAGTGTGATTCCACCAATTAACACCCAGTCACTAAATGAACAGGCTGTACCTGTTGACTTTATTATTTATTAACTACAGCTGCCTCTAAAGTTAAATAAGGCATCAGTTAAAGCATAAAGCATTAAAATGCAAGATCTGACAGTGGAATCAAGTTTAATCCAGTGGAAGTCAAACACCAAAAATCCAATAAAAGCAGCGATTCATCGACTGAAACGGTCCAAAAACCAGCTGGGTCCAAAAATGACTAGAAGGCCAAATTTAAATTCATAAAACTCTGGAAAGCTTGACTCAAAGAAAAGGGAAGCAGCTGAGAAAGAAAGGAGGAACTTAAACTGAGTGATGGTCTAGTGGTTAGCTTAACTATTCCATCAGAAACACCTGCAGAAGGGCGGGAATCAATCAGTAAAATGTTTCCCAGTCTTGGAAGATCAGTCTCTGGATGTGTAACTGGGGAACGGAGGTTTGATCCGATGTTTTATTTCTCCTGAGACGACATTAAAAACCATCAATAATAGACCAGATCCTTCTGAGCTCATATCTTCTGAGTTTCTTTATTTAGCCGTCTGTTCACTCATGCTGCGTTTTTCACTAAAAATAAGTCTGTTTTTGATGCCTTCCCATATTCAGACTCTCTGATCTGTTTTTGGAGACAGTTGATCAATTTTCTGAAGTCCATGAAATTTATGCTGGAACTCATAAAATATGTCAGGCAACAAAAGAACAAGACTTTCTTTGTCTGGTTTTAATCTGTAATCTCCTATTGGGGCCAATGAGGCGCAGCTGGAATAAAGCAGCATCTGTGTTTCTCTCAGCGATCTAAACATATAAAACCTCTCCAGACTTTAAAGGCCGTCTAAAAAGTATTCCGTTTTCTTCTAAACTCGTTCTAAATGTCAGAAATGTTTGTTCTAGATGTGTAAAAGGCTCCCATCCTTTCCAGGTTGTTCTGTGGCTCAAATCCCTGAAGAACTGGTTATTGCAGATGACCAAGAAGAAGCGAACAGAAGAAGGAACATCAAAGCTTTTCACGTCACCATGGCAACCACAAAAAGAGCCTCTAGAATCCAGAACTTCCCTGATGATTTCCTGAAGTTTCATACTGATGGGAAGCTTTTTATTTTTTTTTAAAGTTTATCAGCTTTATTATTAATTCATAAAAATTCAGATTATGAAAAAGGTTGGATGATCCTTATTATAACTATTTCCATGTTTAACTGAAGTATTCAGACTTTAATGGAAATAAACATAAGAAATATCAAAAAATATTGTAAAAACATGAATCTACTGCTTTGTTGTTTTAATGCTTCATTATTGTGAATCTATATTAAACTATCTGCATCCGTCCATCTGTGTCCTGCAGCTGACAGGAGACTCCAGACGCCCACACAGCTGCTGTCCCGTTCACACCACACCACCCTGAAGATCTGCTCCATCCAGACGATGCTCATGGCACCGTGGCTGCCGTCAATCAGCCGCCGCTAAACGCGCCTCAGGGAGAAAACAAGCTGCCAAAGCAGCTTTATGCTCTTTGCTTTTCCATGGCGGGTCAGAGAAGTTGGTAGATCCGCCCACGATGCAACAGTCAGTCCATAAAGATTTTTATAATGATATCGGCAGATATCAGAGATGATCGTTACTCCACAGACAGTCACAGAGGTCCAATCAGAAATATCTGCTCGGTCCAATCAGAAATATCTGCTCGGTCCAATCAGAAATATCTGCTCGGACCAATCAGAAATATCTGCTCGGTCCAATCAGAAATATCTGCTCGGTCCAATCAGAAATATCTGCTCGGACCAATCAGAAATATCTGCTCGGTCCAATCAGAAATATCTGCTCGGTCCAATCAGAAATATCTGCTCGGTCCAATCAGAAATATCTGCTCGGTCCAATCAGAAATATCTGCTCGGTCCAATCAGAAATATCTGCTCGGACCAATCAGAAATATCTGCTCGGTCCAATCAGAAATATCTGCTCGGTCCAATCAGAAATATCTGCTCGGTCCAATCAGAAATATCTGCTCGGACCAATCAGAAATATCTGCTCGGTCCAATCAGAAATATCTGCTCGGTCCAATCAGAAATATCTGCTCGGTCCAATCAGAAATATCTGCTCGGACCAATCAGAAATATCTGCTCGGACCAATCAGAAATATCTGCTCGGTCCAATCAGAAATATCTGCTCGGTCCAATCAGAAATATCTGCTCGGTCCAATCAGAAATATCTGCTCGGACCAATCAGAAATATCTGCTCGGTCCAATCAGAAATATCTGCTCGGTCCAATCAGAAATATCTGCTCGGTCCAATCAGAAATATCTGCTCGGTCCACTGTAGGGGTCAGCACTGTTTGCTTTTCATTAATTCATAAATAGCTTGAGATTCATGGATAATAAATCAAACA